>JARQOD010000006.1:46057251-46116645 GCA_033576555.1 Oophaga sylvatica
GTCAATATAGGATGCCCAAATGAAAAATTTCCCGGGGGGTTAATGAAGGAGTCTTTCAGAAATGGTCAACAAGCCAGTATGAAATAAACATTGAGGGCACTGTTTTGTCTGTGCATAAAGCCATTTTTGAAATAGAGCAGAAGTTTAGCGGTGCCATTTTGCTAAACATGACTTTCCCATGAACTGTCGGTATAACCTTTTTCTACTACATTTATAAAGTGCTTTTCTGCAGTCTTCCATCATTTTGGCATCTTTGAAATGCAGGATCTTAAATCTGTAATCAAATATTTGCACAATCTAACATTTTATTTGCCAAAGAATTGTTTTCATCTTTTTATTATAGTGTAATCAAGTTTATACACAAGTTCCCTGAAAGCCCTAAGCAAAGGGGAATATGAGTTCAAATGGTTGGCCACTACTCGGACAACCCCTTCTCAATCCCTGTGTTCGCCTCCAGTAAAATAATGACTCGCTTCCTCCGGATGTATGCGATTTGTCCGAAAACGGGGAGAGTGAAGCCACCGCTGATTGGCCGCTGGGATCGCATGACATAACACTGTCATGCGATCCCCGGGAGAGCCAGTTCTGACACTGCTGGATCGGTGCCAGCACCGAAGGTGAGTATAAATGTTATTTTACTGGGGGGGAAACTTAGCCATTGAGAAAGGGTGGTCCAAATAGTGGACAATCCCTTTAAGAAGTGGAAATGTAGAACTCGTACAGTTTAGTCTGTGTAGTTGCAGAGAGATAAGAAAAGGTAGGTCTGCTGTAAGTGTGTAACTAGTGTGTTACTGTGTGTGTTATAGGAATATATGTATGTAATTTCTGTTCCTGTCGCTTCCATTTCTAGTACCTTTGACCAGAAAAACTGGGGGAATAATTTCCCCCCAATCCTCCATGTTTTAATCACTACAGACGTTTATCTAAATAATTTCCTATTCATTAATGCATGTATAACTGTATCTGTTATTTATGATTTATTCTATATTTGGTTCCATGTATGATGATAAGTTAATATTGCCATTATTTTTCTAAGCCCCAGGGAAGGGCAATCCTTCAGCCATAGTTTCCTCAACAAGGGGCAGCCTCTCGTGTATGATGACCTTGAGTCAAATGTTTGCTATGTTTTTTACATATTCTGCCTGGATATTTAGTTGTTAAATTATTTCTTTATGGCTTTAATTTATGTGTATGAAAACAATAAAGAAAGTGCTACATGTTGCATAGAAAATGTTATAAACCCACGTTACCTCCCGCACCAGTGACGTCGGTCTCCGTGCTCGCGTAACATTGTATGATGTATGAGCGCTGCAGCCAATCAGAGGCTGCTGCTGCGCTGCTGCACTCCATACATTGGTTGTCCGAATTTCATCCAAAGGAATTGTAAGCGCTGCAGCCCATCAGTGGTCGCTGATTGGATGCAGCTCTCATGTTGCACAACAATGTCACACGAGCATCAGGAGACCCGACAGCGACATCACTGGAACGGTGCCAATGTGGTAGGTGACTATAAGGTATATTTTATTCTACAAGGACTACCGCATATAAGGAGCTGTCCAGGAAGTGAGCAACCCCTTTAAGCCTCATGTTGGTTCAGATAATAGTTAAGTAGGAGTAGTGATCAAACCCTGGAAATACTGCCGCTCCGGTCAGAGTCCCAGCAGCAGCGCCGGGTGTTCATGCGAGAGACTCGCACGAGAATCGTGCGAGTTTCTCGCATGTGTGACTCTGGCCTTAATCTGAGAGTAGCATGATGTAGGGGCAGAGACACTGATTCCAGGGATATGTCACTTACTAGACTGTGTGTTGCTGTTTCAATAAAATCAGTGTGCTATCAACAGGAGATTATCACTAGAGGGCTAGCTGTCACGTGCTTACTAAACAACTGCTTTGTGTAAATTCTCCCCACCATTGATTAGCAGCTTTTTGCCTATGCACAGTGTACATAGAAAGCTGCCAATCAGTGGTGTGGGTGGGATTATACAGGGCCTCAGCATTCTGAGCACTGCTAGATCTGCAGCAGAAAAAAATAAGGATTGTATTAAAGGGACAGGAAGCGGAGCACTAAAAGCCCAGTTATGGGGATGAAATGAACTTTATTTGTCCCGGCAGTGTTGGGCGGCAGCTGTAACCATGCCCCGGCACTGACTGACAGCCAGCTCAGTAATATTGCGCTGCATAGCTGGCTCTCAGTCAGTGTCTCTTTCTTGTTTTAAATATTACATAGAAATATATTAGTTCCACTGTAACTAAACAATTATTTTTCGGTACATGACATATTTATTACTGGGCCTCCATGATGTTTAATCACTACAAGTTGCAGCATTCTTTACAAAGTAGAGTCAGACTCTCCTGATTCATGTCCGTAGTAACGCCAGACGAGTGATGTACACCTTGTGTTGTGAAAAATCCTACTCCAGTCCCTGCTGGAGTAAGATTTGTGGTGTAGCAAATGCCAGCACTTGGCAATAGACGTTGTGAAATCCATGACAAGTCCTTGCCCCAGTGCAACCCGCTATGTCAGAGCTGAAAAAAAAATAGCTTGTGAACGCCAAAAGTGCCAAAATTTAACACAGCCTCGAGTTGCGCCAAAATTATGCGACTTTTCAAAGCTTTTTGCACCAGAACGCTGGCATAAAAGATTTGAGGAATTGGGCCCTTTTCCAGTTTATCGATGCAGATTCTTAATGAAGGGGGTTCCATTTTAGTAATTTAAAATGTGTTTCTGAAGCCAGTCGGCCCTTGTAAATCTACGTGAATGATAAAATTCCCCCGTGAGAGATGAAGCGCAGAGGTCCTGGGTCTTACTATGGTGAAACCTTAGTGTGAAGTTGAACTTCCTTTGATATGTGCAGTACTAGAAGCAGCCAAAGAAAACACGTGGATGGGATTGTCCCTCACATCACCTTCAGGTCCTGGCACGCTACCATCTGTAATTCTATCACCAGATTACCGTACTGTAAACAATAAAAAGGAAAATAAAAACAACCATTCCCGTGGATATTCCGCACTTTGAACATTGAGGCCGTTTTCTCGTGACGGTCTCCTGAAATCACTTGCTCTTCAGCTCAGATGTTATTGGATGAGAGGATCTTTGTCTTGGAAAGGAAAATAAAACAAGTGATGTGTGTGACAGCATGTAACACGGGATAATATTGACAGATCCATGGCTGGAGTATTGACACACGCTGACCTGAACTCGACTTAATCTGACAAAAGGTTGAAAGAAGAAATGAGAACATTTTAACATATTTTTCTTGGTCCAGTTTGCTGGATTATATCATCGACACGCTCAAATTTTCTACAATTTACCGTTATACAAAACAAAACTCCTTATTGAGGGCACCAGAAGGACATTGCTCACATCAGTGTCATCTCCTTATTTTCACCAGATCTTCCTTGCCTCGCCGTATTCATCACTTGGCAGTCATGTGAAACGTGTTTTGTGGTTATAAGTCACTAAAACGTGTTCATTCCAACTATACTTTGTATTTTAATATCTTCCTATGACCCATCTAACCCCATTACCCCTTCCCAAACATCTCAGACCAGATCTCTACCTAGTGGCTTCTTTGAGCTCCTCTTAGGAGGTAATGTATGTGACTCACCCGCTGGGCTTCCTTCCCGGTGACTACACTATCCTCCGCTCCTTCTCCCACCAACATCTCAGAAGATTTTTTCCAAATCAGTGTTTCCACGAGCTTCAATGCTTCACCTTCAGAGACTCTTATTTTCGGCACTAGTAGTCGTTTCACTTGGGTTTTTCTTGTTTTATCGGATAAAAGGACCTGACCAAATCCCCGGCTGCCTCTTTGCTAAAGCTCTGCCAGCTCCAGGACTTCAGCCATCGCTTTATTATCAGTAGTATTGGATTTATTTAGTAGTAGATAACACTCTAGCCGATAGCAGGAAACATGGAAAAATTCGAAGCTGTAGGTCTGAGGCCTCGCTGCAGCTTGAGGTGGAGTATGGATAACTCTAGACTGCCTTTGGGGCCACTGTGGGGTGCATACACTCAGGGTGGAGGACGAGGTATCCATCAACTATAGGAACCCATTATAAAGAAATGCATACTGCATGGCATATGATTCTTTGTGGTGGCTCCCTGTTTAGGAAAGTGCAGTCTGTTGTAATTTAATATAAAGTTGAACAAATAGTATGCCGGTGCACAACAGCCCAATGGAGGATGAAAGATCACACTTATGGCTTCTGTGTTACCTATGGCAATGTTACAATATATATTTTAGGAAAAGCTCTCAACATATACTATAGGCTAGGTGCCCAGACACAGTGCGCACTTAGCCTATCTGACAGCACAGAGATGCTGCCAAGTGAATCCGAGTTCTGAGCCAATAGGTCTCCTTGTCTGTAATCTCACTGGGTCATCCAGACACATATGTTCAATGGAGACCTGTGATGTACAGTACAGACTAAACGTTTGGACTCACCTTCTCATTCAAAGATTTTTCTGTATTTTCAAGACTATGAAAATTGTAGAATCACACTGAAGGCATCAAAACTATGAATTAACACATGTGGAATTATACATTACACTTTACAAAAAAGTGTGAAACAACTGAAAATATGTCTTATATTCTAGGTTCTTCAAAGTAGCCAACTTTTGCTTTGCTTACTGCTTTGCACGCAGAAAAGGTGAACGGATGGACTCTACATGCCTAGTTCCCACCGTGAAGCATGGAGGAGGTGGTGTGATGGTGTGGGGGTGCTTTGCTGGTGACACTGTTGGGATTTATTCAAAATTGAAGCGGTGAGCGGTCCAGCTCACCCCGAACCACCTCGATTGGGTTCAGGTCTGGTGACTGTGGAGGCCAGGTCATCTGGCATAGCACTCCAACACTCTCCTTCTTGGTCAAATAGCCCTTACACAGCCTGGAGGTGTGTTTGGGGTCATTGTCCTGTTGAAAAATAAATGATGGTCCAACTAAACGCAAACCGGATGGAATAGCATGCCGCTGCAAGATGCTGTGGTAGCCATGCTGGTTCAGTATGCCTTCAATTTTGAATAAATCCCCAACAGTGTCACCAGCAAAGCACCCCCACACCATCACACCACCTCCTCCATGCTTCACGGTGGGAACCAGGCATGTAGAGTCCAGGCGTTCACCATTTCTGCGTGCAAAGCAGTAATCAAAGCAAAAGGTGGCTACTTTGAAGAACCTAGAATATAAGACATATTTTCAGTTGTTTCACACTTTTTTGTAAAGTGTAATGTGAGTCGCACGTAGTACCAGGGCTTGTGGGGTACTCGGCACCGAGCCCGTTAACTTCAATGGGGGATAGGTCACAGGTAGCGCAGCTCGGTCCGTTGCCCTGGGCGCTCATACAAAGGGGAATATTTACAGGGGATTGTAGTAATTGTTTGTGACGCCACCTGTGGTTTCTGATCAGGGTGACCAGCGCTGCAGGGTGAATCCTTAGAGGGGTTGTTACTGGGCAGCAAGATGTTAAGTCTTCCACAGGTAAGACTGGTCCCTCTAGGTATATGGCGGTGCAGGGTGCAGACAATAAGGAAGACACACACAAGTCAGTCTCTTTCCATACCTTTACTGGTGGTATTTGCAGGTATGTCCCGGGAAGCTGCTCAGGGTGGAGGATGCACATCCAGGTAATCACTGAGTAGGTTTAAGGCCTCCTTACTTCTTAATGTGTGAGTTTCCAACCTGCATGAAGCTAAGTTCAACTCTGTGTAGAACAGCTACGCCCGGCTGACATTGTGGTGGAGCCTTCTTGTGGACAGAACTAAGTCTATGGCTGATCAGGCCCGACTCCTGTTCTTCCTGACCCGGTTACGTATCAGCACTATAGGGCCCCTCTGCGACCTGAAGTCCAGCAGGGATTCCGGTTTTCTCCTACTAGCCGTGAAGGTTCTAGCAAGCTTCGGACCCGGTGTCCGGTTGTGCAGAGTGGAGGCAGCAGTCGTTGCTATATCGCCTCAGTCACTCTTTCCCTTTTGTCACCACTCGCCTGTCGCCCTACTCTCACCCTTAACATAAGCACGGGTAGCAGTAGGTGTAGTCGTCAGCTTCCTTCCCTCCACAGCTCACTGACCGTTTCTCAGTCGACTCGTTGTTATAATAACTGTAGTCCCCTTCCTTCTTTTCCTTCATAGACTCTGTCCAGAGCAGCTCTCAGGACCTTCCGTCAGACTGAATTCACGCTCGCTCCGAGAGTCGCTTTCCACGTTCTTAGGGAACTAGCAGTCAGCCTGTTCTGAGGTAACGGCTTGCCTTCTTTCCTCTGTCTCATCTGACAGGAATCACCACACGTCTGAACTCGCACACGCTCAGACAAAGCTCTGACTAGAAAGACTTCCAGTCTGGAATGGCCCAAATGGAATCTCCTGCTAGAATGGCTACTGCTAACGTCTCCCACACCCTTATATAGTCTAAGGCTCCCTCTGGTGGCACTATAGGGAAGTGTGGAATGTGAATGAATATCAGGTATTTGTGCATTACCTTTCTGTGCATTCTCCAGGGAACATGTGTACCAAGCACAGCTGGGCCACACAAATGTATAGTTCCACATGTGTTAATTCGTAGTTTTGATGCCTTCAGTGTGATTCTATAATTTTCATAGTCATGAAAATAAAGAAAAATCATTGAATGAGAAGGTGTGTCCAAACTTTTGGTCTGTACTGTATGTGTAGCGCTATGGCTGGCGCCCCTCTATGGTGTCCCCTTCTCCCTCCCTGCAGGGACGACGGCTCCAGCCAATTGTTGGGAGTCATCCTGTATAAAAGACTGTCTCCCTTTGGGAGTTGCCAAGTAATGAGTTGAGACATTAGGTAGTTGATGTTCTACCAGTGCAGTTGTGAGGTCCCCTGATCCCGGTGCAGCCAGCATCCTGTACCTGAATCCCTGGTCCCGATGCAGACAGTCCTGTTTCCAATGTCCCCTGGTCCAGGTGTGGCCAGTTCCTGAACATTGTACCCTGGTCCATGTGCTGCCATTACCTGATCCCGCATCCTAGACCGGTGTGTCTGAACATAGCCCTAATCAGTGTCAGTAGCTGCAGTGCTGGGTTCTGCCTAGGAGTGGTACCTGGCGGCTACCTGCAGCCCAGTCTGTCTCCACCATCAGGAGCTCCAGTGAACACCTGGTAGCCACTTGGCTATACCCCTTCCTAGGCAGGCTCGGCCCTGTGGTGCCATAAATTTGCATGCACCACCGTTGGGCGTAACAGTATGCCATACAGTGTCCTATGATGTATGCCATTACTCAGTGCCCTTGGTACTTTTCCAAAATGACAGTGATTGAAAACAAGCATCTGTTGCATTTCTGAAGACGGGTAAAAGTGATTCAATAGCCAAGTGTCTCCTGATCTGAACCCAATCGAACATCTATGGGGAATTCTGAAGAGACAAGTTGAGCATCACCCTCCATCCAGCAACCAGGCTCTAAACCAGGGGTGGGCAATTAATTTTCCCGAGGGGCCACATGAGAGACCATGACTGTTGTGGAGGGCCGAACCAATAGCTTGAAATTAAGTTCTACTCAACTTATTAACTTATTAATATTGATTGCATCACTTAATATTGAGCAGAATTAAGTATGCTGACACCCCCTATATATATTTGAACCCCCACAGCCCCTTATATACAGCATGAGCCTCACACAGCCTCCCTATATATACAGCATGAGCCCCACACAGCCTCCATATATATACTGCATGAGCGCCACACAGCCCCCCTATATATACTGCATGAGCCCCACAGTCTCCCTATATACTGCATGAGCGCCACACAGCCTCCCTATATACTGCAGGAGTGCCACACAGCCCCCCTATATACACTGCATGAGCCCCACAGCCTCCCTATATATACTGCACGAGCGCCACACAGCCTTCCTATATACGCTGTATGAGCGCCACACAGCCTCCATATATATATATATATTATATATATATATATATATATATATATATATATATATATATATATTGCATGAGCCCCACACGGCCTCCCTATATACTGCATGAGCCCCACACAGCCTTTCCATATACTGCATGAGTATACAGCCTTCCCATAGCCTCCCCATGTGCTGCACGTCACCCCCGTAGAATCCCCATGTGCTGTACGTCACCCCCATAGAATCCCCACGTTCACCCCTATAGAATCCCCATGTTCACCCCCATAGAATCCCCATGTTTACTTCCATAGAATGCCCATGTTCACCTCCATAGAATCCACATGTTCACCCCATAGAATCCCCATGTTTACTTCCATAGAATTCCCATGTTCACCTCCATAGAATCCTCATGTTTACCCCATAGAATCCCCATGTTCACTCCCATAGAATCCACATGTTCACTCCCATAGAATCCCCATGTTCACTTCCATAGAATCCCCATGTTCACCCCCAAAGAATCCCCATGTTCACCCCATAGAATCCCCATGTTCACCCCCAAAGAATCCCCATGTTCACCTCCATAGAATCCCCATGTTCACCCCCAAAGAATCCCCATGTTCACCCCATAGAATCCCCATGTTCACTTTCATAGAATCCACATGTTCACTCCCATAGAATTCCCATGTTCACCTTCATAGAATCCCCGTGTTCACCCCCAAAGAATCCCCACGTTCACCCCATAGAATCCCCATATTCACCCCATAGAATCCCCACGTTCACCCCCATAGAATCCCCACGTTCACCCCCATAGAATCCCCACGTTCACCTCCATAGAATCCCCACGTTCACCCCCATAGAATCCCCACGTTCACCCCCATAGAATCCCCACGTTCACCTCCATAGAATCCCCACGTTCACCTCCATAGAATCCCCACGTTCACCTCCATAGAATCCCCACTTTCACCTCCATAGAATCCCCACGTTCACCTCCATAGAATCCCCATGTTCACTTCCATTGAATTCCCATGTTCACCCCCAAAGAATCCCCATGTTCACCCCATAGAATCCCCATGTTCACTTTCATAGAATCCACATGTTCACTCCCATAGAATTCCCATGTTCACTTCCATAGAATCCCCATGTTCACCCCCAAAGAATCTCCATGTTCACCCCGTAGAATCCCCATGTTCACTTTCATAGAATCCACATGTTCACTCCCATAGAATTCCCATGTTCACCTTCATAGAATCCCCGTGTTCACCCCCAAAGAATCCCCATGTTCACCCCATAGAATCCCCACGTTCACTTCCATAGAATCCCCACGTTCACCTCCATAGAATCCCCACGTTCACCTCCATAGAATCCCCACGTTCACCTCCATAGAATCCCCACGTTCACCCCATAGAATCCCCACGTTCACTCCTCCATAGAATCCCCAGTTCACCTCCATAGAATCCCCACGTTCACCTCCATAGAATCCCCCGTTCACCTCCATAGAATCCCCACGTTCACCTCCATAGAATCCCCACGTTCACCTCCATAGAATCCCCATGTTCACCCCATAGAATCCCCATGTTCACTTCATAGAATCCCCATGTTCACTTTCATAGAATCCACATGTTCACTCCCATAGAATCCCCATGTTCACTTCCATAGAATCCCCATGTTCACCCCCAAAGAATCCCCATGTTCACCCCATAGAATCCCCATGTTCACCTCCATAGAATCCCCATGTTCACCCCCAAGAATCCCCATGTTCACCCCATAGAATCCCCATGTTCACTTTCATAGAATCCACATGTTCACTCCCATAGAATTCCCCATGTTCACCTTCATAGAATCCCCGTGTTCACCCCCAAAGAATCCCCATGTTCACCCCATAGAATCCCCATGTTCACCTCCATAGAATCCCCATCGTTCACCCCCATAGAATCCCACTGTTCACCTCCATAGAATCCCCACGTTCACCCCCATAGAATCCCCACGTTCACCCCCATAGAATCCCCAGTTCACCTCCATAGAATCCCCACTTTACACCTCCATAGAATCCCCACGTTCACCTCCATAGAATCCCCCATGTTCACTTCCATTGAATCCCATGTTCACCCCCAAAGAATCCCCATGTTCACCCCATAGAATCCCCATGTTCACTTTCATAGAATCCACATGTTCACTCCCATAGAATCCCCATGTTCACTTCCATAATTCCCCATGTTCACCCCATAGAATCCCCATGTCCACTTTCATAGAATCCACATGTTCACTCCCATAGAATTCCCATGTTCACCTTCATAGAATCCCCGTGTTCACCCCCAAAGAATCCCCATGTTCACCCCATAGAATCCCCACGTTCACTTCCATAGAATCCCCACGTTCACCTCCATAGAATCCCCACGTTCACCTCCATAGAATCCCCACGTTCACCTCCATAGAATCCCCACGTTCACCCCATAGAATCCCCATGTTCACCTCCATAGAATCCCCACGTTCACCTCCATAGAATCTCCACGTTCACCTCCATAGAATCCCCACGTTCACCTCCATAGAATCCCCATGTTCACCCCATAGAATCCCCATATTCACCCCATAGAATCCCCACGTTCACTTCCATAGAATCCCCACGTTCACCTCCATAGAATCCCCACGTTCACCTCCATAGAATCCCCACATTCACCCCATAGAATCCCCACGTTCACCTCCATAGAATCCCCACGTTCACCTCCATAGAATCCCCACGTTCACCTCCATAGAATCCCCATGTTCACTTCCATTGAATTCCCATGTTCACCCCCAAAGAATCCCCATGTTCACCCCATAGAATCCCCATGTTCACCCCATAGAATTCCCATGTTCACTTTCATAGCATCCCCATGTTCACTTCCATAGAATCCCCATGTTCACCCCCAAAGAATCCCCATGTTCACCCCATAGAATCCCCATGTTCACTTTCATAGAATCCACATGTTCACTCCCATAGAATTCCCATGTTCACCTTCATAGAATCCCCGTGTTCACCCCCAAAGAATCCCATGTTCACCCCATAGAATCCCCATGTTCACTTCCATAGAATCCCCACGTTCACCTCCATAGAATCACCACGTTCACCTCCATAGAATCCCCATGTTCACCCCATAGAATCCCATATTCACCCCATAGAATCCCCATGTTCACTTCCATAGAATCCCCACGTTCACTTCCATAGAATCCCCACGTTCACCCCCATAGAATCCCCACGTTCACCTCCATAGAATCCCCACGTTCACCTCCATAGAATCCCCACGTTCACCTCCATAGAATCCCCACGTTCACCTCCATAGAATCCCCACGTTCACCTCCATAGAATCCCCACGTTCACCTCCATAGAATCCCCACGTTCACCTCCATAGAATCCCCACGTTCACCTCCATAGAATCCCCACGTTCACCTCCATAGAATCCCCACGTTCACCTCCATAGAATCCCCACGTTCACCTCCATAGAATCCCCACGTTCACTTCAATAGAATCCCCACGTTCACCTCCATAGAATCCCCACGTTCACCTCCATAGAATCCCCACGTTCACCTCCATAGAATCCCCACGTTCACTTCCATTGAATTCTCATGTTCATACACATGAAAAAAAAAATAACACCACATACTCACATCAGTCCCGTTCCCAGGCGCCCTGCTGCTGTTGCTGTCTCCGATGCGCTGACTCACCGGCGGTACACAGCTGATGCGATGACATGACGTCATCACTTCAGCTGTTTCACACGTTGATTGGTGGAGGAAGTGGCCGGAGGCCCCTCCTCCACCAATGCTGACTGCGCCTAGGAAGACAGCGAGTGGGCGGGCACGGTGCAGCCTGCGGACCTCAGGTTTTCAGCCCCACGGCTGTCTCTGTCCGCGGGCCGGACTGAGACAACAAGAGGGCCGGATGTGGCCCGCGGGCCGCACTTTGCCCAGGTCTGCTCTAAACAAACTCGTTCTTGAAGAATGGAAAAAGACAGATGTTGTAATATGTTGCCAACTTGTTCATTCCATGCCTAGAAGACTTGGTGCTGGAGGTCATACAAAATACTCGTTGAAATAGTTTTTTTTATTTGGGGTGTATTTATTTTTGCATCATTTGTAATGGAAGTTCTTATTAACTTTACTGTCATTTTGTGGGTTAAAAAATGTTTTATGAACCTCAGTCTTGTCAAAGTTTGGGAAATTGTTCTTGTATTCAGTGAGATATTGATTAAAATCTTACTTTTCATTACTTACTTTACTTCTCCTTTATGCTGAGCATGGTATATATTTTTGTATGTGAGAAATGTTTGCATACTTACCCACATACTGACCAATACCAGGCAATCTTAAACTTGTGGGCAAGTTTAGTGTGTACATGAAGAACCTTACCAGTCCCAGGGTACATCCAAAGCATACAACAAAATGAGGTGTGAATAGGACTCAATCTGATTTGTCAGCTAGAGATGATCAAAACATATTTTCAGTCACTAAATGTTAGAAATGAACTTTCCATTGACAGGAATCACCACAAAATTATAACACAAAGGTGGTCATTTATGGATTACAAGAGTAGCAAGGCTGGCGAATAAACACCAAAAGATGCAACATTTTTGCCCTGCTGTATGTTGTCTTCTCAACTAAGTTAAATAAATCCATAGAAAGTTAAACTGAAGTTGTAAAAAGGCAATACACAATACTGTGCAAAAGGTTTTAGGCAGGTGAAGAAAAAGTTCTGCGAAACCTAGATGACCTCAATATTTGGTGTAGGACACGGAGGTTGTTCCAAACATCTGGGAGAATTGACCACAGATCTTCTGTGCATGTAGGCTTGCTCCAATACTCCTATCTCCTCATGTATTGCAAGACAGAGTCCATGTTGAGATCAGGACTCTATGGGGGCCATATCATCCCCTCCAGGACTCCATGTTCCTTTTTACACTGAAGATAATTCTTAATGACATTGACTGTATTTTTGGGGGTCATTTTCCTACTGTAGAATAAATTTGGAGCCAATCAGACACCTCCCTGAAGGTACTGCATGATGGATAAGTATTTGCCGGTATATCTCAACATTGAGGACACCGTTAACCTTGACCAAATCCTCAACTCCAATATGCAGCCCCAAACTTGCAAGTAGCCTCCACCATGCTTCATTGCTGCCTGCAGAACTCATTACTGCACCGCTCTCCATCCCTACAGCGAATACATTTCCTTCTATTACAGACAAATGCATAGTTGAGTCTCTTGGCTTTGTTTCCATGTTAAAGGTATGTTTTTTGGCTACAAAATCCATGAAGACCACATCTGGCCAGATTTCTCTGCACGGTAGATGCTTGGAGCTGGGTCCCACTGGCTACTGTCAGTTTTGAGCTGATGGCACTGTTGACCTCTGAGCTTGAACGGAGATGAGCATGATGCACTAAGTTTCCTCGGCCGACCACTGCATCTACGATCCCCAACGTTGCCAATTGTTGGTGTCCCCAATTCTGAGAAATACAGGCAGATACTTATTGATAATGCAATACCATCATGATTGACTCCAAATGTATTTTGCAGCAGAAAAACGACCCCAAACATACGACCAAGAACTAACCTCGGTGTAAAGAAGAACAAGGAGTCCTGAAATTGAGGATCAGGCCCTCACAGAGCGCTGAAATCAACATCAAGTCTATCTATGATTATATGAGAGACATAAATATTTGTGCAAGAGACATCCAAGGAAGATTTGTGGTTAGTTCTCAAAGATGTTTGGAACAACCTTCCTGCTAATTCCCTCCAGTAACTGTGGCAAGAGTGCCTTGAAGACTTGATATTTTGAAAGCAAAGGTTGGTTACACCAAATATTGATGTGATTTTAGATTTTGCTTTTGTTCATTCACTTTGCATTTTACTTACTAAAACCAAACATTTGTATTTTGAAAGCTTTCTTTGCAGCATTTTTTACATCCATGTCTAAAACTTTTGCATTGTACTGTACGTTAGAAAATGTACAAATCCTAGAGATACCAAAAGTAAGTGTTAGAGTGATTTGTACAAAACCCCCAAAATACAATTTACGGTATGTAAAAACTGATCTTACCACAGCAATGACCTGGGAAAATATCAACTTTACAAATCATATCCATATTTCTATCTAAGTTTTGATCTACACAGTGGTCTAAAATATTGTGAAACTAAACCAAATGTCCCGAAGATACTTAGATATTATTTACCTTGACCTCGCTCGTGGGTGGTCACATCAGGCTTCTCGTAGTGGGTCTCTTGGGCCGGTCATGTACATCGTTTCCATCTTGAGTGAGGCTTGATCCTTTCTCCGATGTGGGAATATTTTCCTGTTGATTTGCTTTTTTGGCCACACATGCTCTGGTATTGGATCACTTGTGCAGTGGTAGTTTTGGATAGTGCTATGCAGGTTTGGAATATTATAGTTCATGAATCATATGTGATCTCATCTAAGGATAACCTCTCATTCTGTAGAGACCTACACTTGTTTTGTTGCACTGACCTCCAGCCGTCAGTAGTGGTTACCTAGAATTATAGCGTAACAGTGTTCTTCTTCTTACAGATGGCCGGGCGACATTTATATTCTGGCAGCGCTGACCGGACTGCAAAATGCTGGTTGTCCGACACTGGTGAATGCGCCCGAACATACAAATCTCATAAACACAGCGTTAGCACTTTGAAATACCATAATGGAATATGTAAGTCTGCTTCATGTTTGCCTTCTATTCTTCATATTCTATTCTTTAAAGGGGCTCTGTCAGCACAAAGTGACTGGTCAAACCAAGCACAGGCGCTCGGTGCATCATGGTGTGGCCAACTGTTTAAGGGCACCGTTCTGTAGCGAGCAACGGCTGAGGCACCAGATGATGCAGCTGGGACATGTAGTTCCACTATCAGCAGATGGTCATGTCACAGTAGCTGAAGTGGGCTGCTGGACCCCTAAACACTTCCCTCTCGTCCATAACAATTGTCAATAGTGCGAGGTTGCACTTATAGAGATGTTATAGGACGGCTCGGGTGCACACCTGTAGAAGTGGTGTCCGGTTGCAGGAGCAACTGTGATATTAGAGCAATTAGAAGCAACCAGACATGTGTGACCTTGCAAACATAACACTTTACTGAAGGAAATAACAGGTTACAGTTATTGATGAGCGAGCATGCTGGGATAAGGTGTTATAAGAGCATGCTTGTGTGCTAACAGACTGTCTTCGGCGTGCTCAAAAAATATGTTCAAGTCCCAGCAGCTGCATGTCTCACTGCTGTTCAACAGCAGCAACACATGCAGGGATTACCTGTTTGTTAGGGAGTCCCTGTATGTGTTGTGGCTGTCGAACAGCTTGGAGACATGCAGCTGCGGCGTGTGAAAAATGCAGCTGCAGCGTGCGAGACATGCAGCCGCAGGGACTGGAACGTAGTGTTAGAGCACGCCAAAGACACTCTATGAGCACACGAGCGTACTCGGATAAGCAGGGGCGTACATAGAAATCATGGGGCCCCATAGCAAAAGTCTGAATGGGCCCACCCCCCCAAAAAATAATCAACAGGTGCTCTTAACTAGCCAGAGACTTCAGCCAACTGCTGACCAGGAAACAAGGAAAGGGGAGCTTCAAGGGGGTATACAGCGGCCGGCGCTTACATTTAATTAAAGGAAATAGTACTGTGTCAGCACAGCACAGCTGCCAAACCGCAGCGGCCGTCGCGGGCCCCCTCACCCAGGGCCGGCTCCAGGTTTTTATGGGCCCCGGGTGAAAGAGTCTCAGTGGGCCCCTTTAACACAGACCACGATTCATGATGCACAGATATGGCAGAGAAATATAGGTATAGTACAATGCCAAACACTTCACTTCTTCCATTACATGAGTGATATCTATTGTAAATTCTACAAGAGCTCAGAAACCGCCAAATCCTCACAGTGCACAGTACAGACTGGACAGTACAGTCCTCCATACAGTATTATGGGCCAAATATAATGCTCCATAAAGAATTTTGGACCCCAAATAATGCTCCATACGGGATACTGGTCCCCATATAATTCTCCATACAAAATATGGAGCTCTCCTCTACACTGTGCTGCGTTCTGCACTGTTACGGCTCAGGAAAGGGCGCTGTGGAAAGACTCCTCATTATCATCATTGCCTCCCCATCATCATCATCATCATTTCCTCCCCATCATCATCATTGCCTCCCTATCAACATCATTGTCTCCCCATCATCATCATTGTCTCCCCATCATCATCATCATTGCCTCGCCATTATCATCATCATTGTCTCCCCATCATCATCATTATTGCCTCCCCATCATCATCATTGCCTCCCCATCAAAATCATCATTGCCTCCCCATAATTATCATCATTGCCTCCCCATTATCATCATCATTGCCTCCCCATTATCATCATCATTGCCTCCCCATCATCATCATCATTGCCTCCCCATTATCATCATCATTGCCTCCCAATTATCATCATTTCCTTACCATCATCATCATTGCCTCCCCATTATCATCATTGCCTCCCCATCATCATTAGCTCCCCATCATCATTGCCTCCCCATCATCATTGCCTCCCCATCATCATCGCCTCCCCATCATCATCATCGTCTCCCCATCATCATTGCCTCCCCATCATTCATTGCCTCGTCACCACCATCATTGCCTCCCCCCACCACCATCACACATACAGCACCACACACAGACAGCACTGCAGCACTCTCTCACATACACACATGCAGACACACACACACACAAACACCACATCTCACCTGTCCGGCGTCCGCACCGCAGGTGGTCCAGGCCGCAGCATCATCTGCTCCCGCGCTTACTCTCTACTACAGCCGGCCGCTGAATGATGACGTCATCCAGCGGCGCTGCTGTGAGGAAGCGCGGGTGCCCTGCAGGCGCACCCTGGATCCCGGAGCTGAGGAGGCACGGGGAGAGGTAAGTATTGTGCAGGCTGCTGCTGGGGCCCTGAGCAGGCGGGGGGGCCCACTCGCCGTCTGGCACCTCGACGTCGCCCCCCCCTTGCTCAGGGCCCCGGCACTTGCCCGGGTACGCCGGGTGCTGACTCTGGCCCTGCCCTCACCCATCCGGGCCCCCTCACCTGTCCGGGCCCCATAGCAGCTGCGTGGTCTGCTTCTATTGACGGTATGCCACTGCGGATAAGACATTATCGGAGCATGTTTGCTCATTACTAGTTACAGTTTCTCTTGAAGGCAAAGTGGCTGTACTTGACAGCGTAGGGTGCGCTCACTATTTTGCATGTGACAGGAGTTTTCGTCTCCTTGTGAAGCCGGGGGCGGCAGGAGCACAGTTCATTTCATTCTGGCATTGGAGGAATTGTTATCAGGTAACTCTACCCTGATGAAGGGACGTTCACAAGTTGGCTCCACGTGGCCACACACTTGTGTAATATGGGGCTCGTCACGGTTTTGGGCGCTACTATGCCCATTGCAGGGGGTAGGGTGGACAAAGTTTGCGGCGTTGAAGGCATGTTGCACTTGTTCCCGATAGAAGTGCATAGGAAAACAAGGATGCAGGAGAACATGTGTTATCTCTCCTGACTGTATGAGGCTTAACTCCTTATGGAGGTGATTGTGGAGAATGAAGTCCCCTCAGCGTGGACTGGAATAGAGATCCTGGGAGTAGTAGTGCTTCCTTCCTCTCCTAGGACTAGACTAGACAGGACTGGTATGGAAGCTTGTTGTGAGGAGATGGAATACCTGACTTTACAATGACTGACTGTACAATGCACATCTATGAATCCTCAGTGTATGCACATATATTGTATTACATCTCCAAACTCTCAGGAACAAACCTACTGCCACACGACAACTGTGTCACTCAGCAGCAGTAGACTGGGTCCTGGGCTACCATCTTCCCAACTGCTTGTTTTCCATCTTTCTCCACATTCCACCCCCTCCTTTGATTGACAGCTCAGGCTTCATAGAGCCAGAGAAGGACAGAGATAGATGGTAACCAAGCAGGTGGGAAGGTGTATATAAATGATGGGCTCCACCGTGAAGCACTGAGCGCTTGTGCTTGGTTTGAACAGTCAGTCTGTGCTGATGGAATCCCTTTAAAGGGAAAGTGCTGTGATTTTTTTTATATTAATTAGTGATTACATAATAAATTATTTTAATACAAGATTAAATGCACTACATTAACTAATTTATTAATTTATTCTTCAGCCACTGGAGGCTGCCGTTTGCATTTGCATGAGCACGACACTTACACACCTCAAATACGGCAGCACCTATAGGTGGGAGACTGCGGTTGCTCTCCGACCACATCTCCTGCATTGCGGCTGCCTACTGCTGTGACCACAGCACACCTCCTGGCCAGTCAAGGTCACAGCTGTGGGAGTTGGGCACCATTTTGTTTAAACCCGCAGATAGCTGGGAGCTTTATTTTCCAGTCACTACCACAGGCTCCCAGAGCAAGTGACAGGAGGTGCGGATGCAAGTCCTGATGAAGTGACTATCTGCGCAGTCATCAGTGTTCCAGCTTGACAGAAGTCAATAGCAAGTTGCTGATCACTACTCCCATAAAGTGATGGGAAATGGAGTCACACATTACACATGCTCCCATAGAAGTGGATGAGGAATCAACATTACAACACTCCCATAGAAGTGGATGAAGTGAATGCACACATTACACCACTGCTCCCATAGAAGTGGATGGAGCGGAGTCACACATTACACCACTGCTCCTAATAAAGTGTATGGAGCGAGTGTCACACATTACACTACTGCTCCTAATAAAGTGGATGGAGTGAGTGTCACACATTACACCACTGCTCTCATAGAAGTGGATGGAGCATAGTCACACATTACACCAATGCTCCCATAGAAGTGGATGGAGCAGAGTCACACATTACGACACTGCTCCCATAGAAGTAGATGTAGCAGGGGTCTCACATTACACCACTGCTCCCATAGAAGTGGATGGAGCGGGGGTCACACATTACATACATAAATACTATGTATCTAATCCCATCCTGTGTGATACACTCCATTGAGCCCCATATCTAATTCGTTCATGTGATACACTACACAGAGCCCTGTATTTAATCCCAGCATGTGTTACACTCCGTGTATCTGATTGCAGCACATTATACAATCCACATATCTAACCCCAGCTCATGATATGGCGAGCATCGCCAACGAACAGGATCGGAGCTGTCAGATGGCCTCAGTGACATTTTCCACATCTCTGTATCACTTAGTTGTCACCAACAAATGGCTCCTCACTGTGATCCTAAACTTCATCCTCCCTCATCTTTTTGCAGACGCCCAGAAGGGGAGGAGAGGAGACGTCACACCCATGTGAACAGACCCCGCCCACATTTACTGCAGTCGTAATGCGAGCTACTTGTACACTAGGTTTTCATAGCAAATTTCAGCTGTTGCTTCCTGTAGTGTTTAAAAGTGGATAATATTAAAACTTTTTAAATTATTTTTCATATTTTACTCAATTTATTTTTTAATGTTTTTTTTTAAAGAAATATGAAAACATTAATACTTTTACATTTTTTTTTTTCAATTGTTGATTTTTTTATGGCACCTTCTCTTTAAATAGCTTGAAATTACACTCAAACTCAAGATCACACTACGTAAAGTAAAAATTAGAAGGAATTTCCAGTAGAAACTGAGGCCCCAATACAAAATCTACAATAAGGACCCCACTTACTATTTGCCATTTATAATACTATATCTTGTCATGTGTCAGAAAGGAGCTTGGTGCTCCCTCAGGGCCCAGGGTTCAGCTGTTTGCTACCTATCCTTAATACCAAGGTGGGCAATTCATTTACCCAAGGGGCCACATGAGCGTCTGTGACTCTTGTAGAGAACTGCACCGAGAGACCGCTCATTATTATTATTATTTTAGATTTATTTTCATCACTTCATATTGAGCAGAATTAACTATATTGACTCGCTGCTCCTGTAATACGTTACGATAGGGATTATTGTAACTTGTATTCTTATCTGTAGCAGCTAATCAAATCCATAACTTACTGCTTTTTATGAAGTTTATTAAAAGCTGTAAATGATACTGCTCGTTATTCAACTTTAAGTATACTTAATATGTATAGATGTACCTTGCTCAACAGCTCCCCACACACTGTATAATAGAGACCGCATAGTCCCCCACACACAGTATTATGGAGATTCCACAGCTCCTGCACACACAGTTCAACCCCACAGCTCCACCACTCAATGTATAATGTAGACTGCCCACAGCTCCATACACCACGTAATGTATGAGACCTCACAGCTCCCAACACATTATGGACCTCACAGCTCCCACACACAGTAGATGGACCCCACAGTCCCCCATACACAGTATGATGGACCCCACAGCCCCCCATACACAGTATGATGGACCTCACAGCTCCTCCACACACACAGTCTGATGGACCCCACAACTCCCACCACACACGTATTATGGACCCCACACACAGTATTATAAACCCCACAACACCCTACACACAGTATAATGGACCACACACACAGTTTGATGGACTCCTTAGATCACCCCACACAATATAATGGACACCACAGATCCTCACATACAATATGATGGACACCACAGAATCATAGAATGGTAGAGTTGGAAGGGACCTCCAGGGTCATCTTGAACAACCCCCTGCTCAATGCAGGATTCACCAAATCATCTCAGACAGATGTCTGTCCAGCATCTGTTTGAAGACTTCCATTGAAGGAGAACTCGCCATCTTTCGTGGCAGCCTGTTCCACTTGTTGATCACTCTCACTGTCAAAAAGTTTTTTCTAATAGCTCCCCACACACAGTATGATGGACTCCAATGCTCCCCACACAACGTATGAAAGATCCCAAAGCTCCTCACATACAGTATGATGGACCCCACAGATCCCAACACATAGTATGATGGACCCGACAGCTTCCCACACACAGTATGATGGACCCCACAGCTACCAACATATATTATGATAGATCCCACAGTTCCTCACATGCAGTATAATAAATCCCATACCCCTACACACAGTATAGTGGACTCCACAGCCCCCACACACAAGTTGTAGAGGATCCCACAGCCCCCACACACAAGTTGTAGAGGATCCCACAGCTCCCCACACACAGTATAATGGACCCCACACGCAGCAGTCACACAGTTGTGAAAGCATCTAGTTTGCATGGATGATGTTAGTCACACAGCTGGAAAAGCCTCAGTTGAGCAGAGAGCCGGCGTATGTACAGGTGCAGTGCTTTGCTGGCTATGTGGATGAAGTTGAAGACATCCATGTCAATCGTGAGTGAAATTTGGTGTTGCAAGGTAAAGAAGAGTCGCCGAGCACTGTTCGGAGATGCCCATGAGACTGCTTGATGCCCATTAGAATATGGCACAAAATAGCGCCACATATCTTATAAAAAAAAAAAAGGTTTGAAGAGACCAGGGTAATATACAGGCATAGCCAAGAATAGATAAAAAAAAATGCACAACAAAGGTGGCAACTACTTTTATAGGGAAAACTTAATGACCGGTTCCCAAAGTAAGAGAACACATTGTACAACATGAAACAGTGGCTGTGGCGGTGCACACAGGACACTTATACAGTGGATTTTCAGTTGCGTATTATTGTGTACAGTGGTTGAGATTTCATGGAGTCTCATTCACACACTGCAGAGAAAATCTGCAGCATTAATTGACACCCACTGTAGATTTAAGGCATGGCAATTGATGCTGTAAATACGTTTTATTGCAATATTATTATTAGCATACCATCATTAATTCCAGTTACTGCATCTAATATCACTGCACAATTCTTCCTCTCTGTGGGCGACACAGTTGCTATGCCGCTGTCATGTACACGGATGAATAACCAAACGACACAGCAGTTAATGAATCTTATAAAATGACTGGGATTCACTGATCAGTGAGCTGGTTTTGCTTTGGCAACCAACCTGCCAGCCATCATCTGATTTATATGGTGACTTCAGAAAGGGTCTTTCTATGGCGGCACGGACTTCATATTAGCGCTTGGCTCTCTGGGCACTCGCATTTGTCCAGTCTTGCTTCATCTTTTTTGATAGCGCCAATATTAACTGCTTGTATTTCTAATTGGCGCAAAACATAAAATGATTGGAGAAGCTGAAGATTACATTTTGAGATACAATTGAAATTCATCGTGGTGAATCTGTCTGTAAATAGCCGGCTCAGGTGTTTGTCATTTTGGCATGAGCATAATACGGGCACATGGCCGTGTCCAATTTTGGATATGCAGAAAACTGATTTGTGAATGATGATGGATGGCACATGGGTGGCTTAGGTTTGCAATCCTTTTGTTTTTTAAATTTCTGTAGAGTTGAACGGCGGACTTTGATCTGCAGAAATGGACCAGAATAGGACATGCCATGAGTGGTTTATCGGGTTGGGCATACGAGTTTGTGAAATTTACTGTAGGGACTGGAGCACAAAGTTGCACATGACGCTAATTACATTGGCAATTTGCAGAGGAGTCTAGTATACAAGTGGTTTCTCCAAATTCAACCCAAAATGTCATTTCTACTGATTAATGCCGTCTCAGAATTATTCAACTATTCAATCCCTTCATGACAAGCGCCTTTTATACTTAGCAACACGCTCTCTGGCTGTTATGACCTGCTGCAAACGTCCTGCATAGCCAGACACCAGCTTCGGGCAGTGTTCCTGAGGAATCATAGCCTATTCCGCATGCGCAATCACTCCTAGTTCAATAACATTCTTGGGTTTGCTTAATGAAACTGCTTTCTTGAAAGCCCACCAAAGTTTTTTTTATGGGTTCAAGACTGACGACTATGATGTCCAGTCCAGAATCTTTCAGGACTTCTGAAACTAATCCTTGGAGGACTTTGGGGTATGCTTGGGTTTATTGCGTTGTTTAAAGGTCCAGTTACACCCAACCTCACAGTAGGATTTCCTAATTAAATGTATTTTGCCCTTCACACTCTGCAGGTTTCAAGTTTCAGAGGAAGCGAAGCAGCCATAGAACAACACTGAGCCACCGTCATGCTTCATTGTAGGAAGGGTGGTCTTTTCAGAGTGCACCTCTTTCAGAAATACTGCTGATCTATAGGCCCAAAAAATTGGCATTGGTGAACATGGTATTTTCTCTGTTCTCTCTTTCAGTGTTTACAGGAAGCGGTGATGCTTGTGGCAGGGCCTTTAATACAAAGTCAGGAACCTTACAGCAAGTCTTCCAAGGACATACTTTTATCATTAACTGTATTCAGGTGTGTTATTAAGTCCCCCTACGTGTACCTATTATGGCATGCATGCATGCTTTGCATTCCCCGACCCGGAGAGGCCGCTGCTCAATCAGCGTCAAGACTTAGAATTTCTTCCAGTAATGACACAGATGTGGACGATCATTTATGCCCATTTCTAACCTTTTGTTTGGTTGTCATTTGCAGATACATAAAGATGTTTTCTATACAGCTTCTCATGATGGATCTCTCAGAGTCTGGGACATTAAAGGGATCTGGTCACAGACTAAACACCAGAAGAAGTCGTCTGTTAGAAGCAGGCACTCTCAGAAGGGGAGCATGCCGCATATCTTTCACAACAAAGTTGGCTGCTCACTAGAAGCCACTGAAGACTGTGAACCCGCAGAACTCATGTGAAGTTTGGAAAAGTGGAAATTTAGTATTTTATACATTTAGTACAAAAGTACATTATGCTCCAATATTGGTTTTACAGCTGTAAACATCATGGTAGTCAAGCATCTAAATGTAGGATACTTGGTGATTGCTACAGAGTAGCATTACTTGGCCGATGTAGAGATTGCTCTGATCCAAACAGGGGGCTTGTCTCTATGCCCCTTTAATTGTTGCAGAATGACAAGTTCTGCCATGCTGTAATATATTTTATGTTTCAGAATATTTCATTGCTGTCAGTGAATGGGAGAATTCTTGTTCACACAGAGGTGTAAAACCTGCATGGACTTAAAGGGAATCTGTCGTCAGATGTTGTTTCTATATCTGAGAGCAGCATGATGTAGGGGCAGAGACACTGATCCAGAGATATATCACTTACCAGGCCGCTTGCTGCAGTTTTGAAAAAATGACTGTTTTCTCTTCTGTAGACATAGTAGTTCTCTGAATACTGAGCTCTGTATAACCCCGCCCACAACACGGATTCTGTGTACACTGTGCATAGGCAGAAAGCTGCAATCAGTGGTGAGGGTGTGGTTACACAGAGCAGGAGGACCACACAACATGAGACTAGTCCTCTAGTAATAATCTCCTGCTTATAAAACACTGATTGTAATTAAATCAACAACAAGCAGCCTAGTAAGTGATATATCACTGGGAATCACTGTCTCTGCCCCTACATTATGATGCTCTCAGATTAAATAGAAAAATCTTCTGACAATCCCTTCACATTTGATACAGTTCTATCCACTCTATGCAATCCCCTGTAAATACAGCAGGGCCACATGCAAGACTGCACAGAGGGACACATGACCATCTATATGGAATATGTAAGCCAAAAGAACAAGCCCCCATTTACTTACAGAGGTGCAGGCATGAATCTCTATGAGGGTTTTGTACAAAACAGAGCCATAACACAGACATGTGCAAAGGTAAAATCATGTCAGTCCATACAAATTTTTCATTATTAGTTTCCAGCCTCCAGAAGAATAAATGAAGAATCATTCCATTCTGTGTCAGAAAACAGTGACAATGACAACGGGGAACAATTTTGCATCACTTTGACTTATATAATGATTAAAGGGAACCTGACAGGCGATACATGGTGACCAAACCGTGGACAGCGTGTATCAGCCACTGGCGGTACGATCACAGCCAAGTATGTCACTGAAACACTGTGACGTAGTATAGAAAAACTATGCTTTTAATAGGCGCCATGGACTGAGCCGCACTGTGCGCTAGTCATACAAGCGGGTCCCGGCGGATTCTCTCTGCCTGCTCAGTGACTGGCCAGCCGCTGCTTATGCACGCGTGTAGGCAGATGCTTGCCAGTCACTGTCAGCGAGCAGAGAGAAGCCGCTGGCGATCCCCCTGTATAACTAGTCAATAGCACGGCTAGGTCCATGGTGGCTATTAGGGTGAGTTTCCACGGTCAGGATACGCTGCGTGTTTGGCGCTGTGCGCTGGCGCAGCGCCAAACACGCAGCGTCCAGATGTTACAGCATAGTGGAGGGGATTTCAAGGAATCCCGTCTCCACCATGCGTAACAATACGCAGGTGGCAAACCTGCGTAAACGGACATGCGGCGCGTCTTTTTAGACCGCAGCATGTCCTCGCGTATTGCGGCGACGGTGCGTCGCCGCAACAGAATTAACACAGGGCTATGTAGCCCTGCGCTCTTTCCGGAGGTGTTCCGGAGGTGTCCTGAACACCTCCGGAAAGATCGCGCGTCATAAAGGGGGCGGGGCTTAGACAGAGCGGAATTTCCGCTCCGTCCAAAGCGCTATGGTTCCGGACCGTGGAACCATAGCCTTAGAAGCATGTTTTTAAAAAGCATATATTTGGCTGTGATCACACAGCCAGTGGCTGATACATCGCACAGCACTCGGACCAGTATTCATCTATGGGGCAGCTCCCATAAACGTTATCTTTCTCGGCTGTTTTCAGCATCCGAGTGAAATCGCAGCATGCTGCAATTTGCACCGTCACTCGGCCGAGTCTTGCGCACTCGCACCCATATAAATCTACGGGTGCGAGTGACACAGCGCACATCACTCAGATATCATCCGAGCTATTTTTCGTATCTTCCATGGTGCATCGGGGGCTTATCTGCAGCATTCTAGAATGCTGTATGTCAGCCCTGAAAGGCGGTGCCGTATCTTATATCGGCCAAACCTGGTGACAGGTTCCCTTTAACGGTCAGTGCTTAATGATACGAGTAAGTGCCTTTAACATCTCGTTTCCATTAAGTTGATCCTCTTCACTGGACCTGTGTTTTTTTTTTTTTTTTACATCATCCACAGGCAACAGTGACGTCCATGAGGCTTGATTTTCTTGGATTCTCTGCAGCTGTAAGTCTGATTTCATATCAACACTTCAAGTATACTATCAACCTGACTGTGAGCGATCGTCTTCAGGGGGGACATTTATTTTACTGCCAAAAAAAAAAAAAATCTATTTGAGTTGTACAGTAATATGGGAACCATCACTAATCAGAACGGACTTCTACTTCAGATACCGCCTAAAAATGAATCTCATAACTTAGCAGAAATTTACATACTGTGGTTTTGTAATATATAGGACTGCTGATAATAATTTACTAGTCAATAAATTGCTCTTACTCACAAAATAAAGGCCCATAAACCTATCTATTCTGTTATTTCTAAACACTGTTTTTTGGGGATTACTTTGTATCTCTGTTCATACTGCACCCACACACACAAATAATACACCATTTGAAAGGTAAACTTACTCCCTTCAAGAAAATAGTCAAACAAACCACACATCCACGATTTGATCACAAAATACAGTTTAAACATTAATTTTCATAAACCTGCAGTAAGGAAAAATGACCTGCAGGTGGTACTGCAGTACCCCAAAGCACACTACCACAAAGCTGCTTAAAGACATCACAAACAAATCCAAACATTTGCCTTGGGGGCTTTCTAGCTTGCCCAGCCTATTTTAGCCAAATTGGAGGATTGCACACTTCACTGCAGGTGAGTCACATATGCAAACACATTTGTAAACATGCACTGCCTATTCAATTGCACACTTGCTCCGTTCATACTCCACCCACACAAATGATACACCATTTGAAAGGTCAAATTACATGCAGGTGGCAGCACACTACCCCAAAGCACACTACCACAAAGCTGCTTACAGACATCACAAACAAATCCAAACATTTGCCTTGGGGTCTTTCCAGCTTGCTTAGCCTATTTCAGGCACATTGGAGGATTGCACACTTCACTGCAGGTGAGTCACATCTGCAAACACATTTGTAAACATGCACTGCTTTTTCGGTGATTACTTCGCCCCACACATACAAATGATACCCCATTTGAAAGGTAAACTTGCTCCCTTCAGCAAGAAAAGAACCAAACAAACCACACATCCACGATTTTATCACTAAATACAGTTTAAACATTTATTTTCATAAACCTACAGAAAGACACAATGACCTGCAGGTGGCACCTCAACCGGAAGACATTTTTTGGACTCTACTTATCAAACCAATTTATTGTATTACCAAGCTACATATATAAATACCTGTCTGTGTTCATCATCTCATGAAATACATTTACATTTGACCAGCTTGCTTTTTCTGAAATTGCCTGCGTCCCAGACGACCAGTGTGCAAAAATTTTGCACGGCCAAGCTAGTCACTGTTATTTAAATTGGATTGAATTTCTGGAAAATATTACGCAAATGAGCAAGAAATTGACTACAGATCTGTTGTACTTTTCATGCCGCACAATATTGTAATGAGGACGTTCTTAAAGTGACTTGTCAGAAGGATTTTGCTAAGTAAACTACAGGCATTGTCTGGTTGGCAGTGTTAAACTGATTAAAATGATACCTGGGGTGAAGAAATCAGTCTTGTGGTTCTTGTGTAATCAGTGTTAGAAGTTCTCAGTGAATGATATGCCCGTGCTACGGGGAAGGACTGTAGGCAGAGTCTTACCCTGGTGCTCTAAGCCAGAGAAACCAAGGAAAGACCTGCCCACAGGCCGACCTGAAGTACTCCCATAATCATCAAGTATTGCAGGTCCAGCACCCTCATCCGCTTTAGGTCCACAAACTGAGACCTTTTGCACTGGAACTCCACTGAGAAGTTTGGGAAAAAGAAAATTTTTTGTCCTCCGAGCTTAATGTCCTGCTTCTCTCTTGCTTTAATTAATATGATCTTTGTAGTGCAGGATTTTGATCAAAATAGCTGCTCAGCCACATCTCCGGTCACATCTCTCTGCTTCCGCCCGCCAGAAGTGCTGGCGCCATCTTGGATTTTGGCTGGTTCCATGTTTTCGTCTCTCCTCTGCTTCTTTGAGAGTGTCATGACACCACCACAGCCTGGAGCTCAGCTCCCCATCATCCAGGGACTTCTCGGTGACAGGTGAGTCTGTCGCTGGTCCGCTCTTCTGCCTCAAAACGACCTGCTCAGGGAGAGTGCTGCGGGAGCTCAGGGAAGGCGCGTCTCACCGCTCCGACACACCCCAATAAAGACTAAATATGTAAAACAACAGGACACAACCAAAAGCAATAAAGTTGTCTTAATAATTTATTGACATGCTCCAACAAGATTTCAAAAAGTTATTCCAACATAAAGGGGAACATTGAGAAACCGTCGTATACAAAATCTATAATTCATGGTCTATGTGGTGTATTGCTGGCTCAATTATCATTTTCAGGGGTTCCATTGTTTGGGGGCTTTTTTTGTAAATATAGGTTAAAAAAATACATAAATTGTATGTTAAAAGTCAGGCCAATTACATGATCTGCAGCTCTATGGTGGAAGAATAATGATTATTTCCATACAGATCATCCATGCTGCAGGATCGGCGTTTGTCTAGTGTCTTGGACCCGTGTGGAGGGGTGCATGTAAGAAAAGCGTTGTTCCGCAATGACCCCTGATATTAGGGGTCTGAGATCTATTAGCTAATACCAGGGCTGTAACTTAGCATTTACAAAAAGAGGCCCCAGACTATAGAACCTCTGAAAACCAAGACCAAAAGTGCTAGACATGTCGTTAATATGTGTATTATACAGAGAGGTGGTAGTTTCCAGTATCTATGGTCTACAGCTGAGATTCATGACTTGGCGTTTTTTATATAATCTCATCATTGCATAATACACATCATTTGATTGAGTTTTCCATTAGTCAAATGGATGATAAATATAATACAGAGAAAATATGCAAATGCTGGTGCTAGAACAGAAATAAAGCAAACAGAAGGCGACAGGACGATCAAGGCCACCATGTTAGCCTGAATAATAAATGAAGATCCCTACTTTATAAAGCGAGTCAATGTTCAGCTCATCTCTAATGATGAGTATAAATCCCAGCTGCCCAGACATGGTCATCAATGTTACTGCAGACACAACACAGACAGCGCTCCATGCAGAGAACTACATCGAGGTTTCCTCCTGAATCCCCAAAAAGCTGTATTCCTCTTTTGCTGGTAATGGTCTGTGTAAACAGACCTTAAGGGTATGTCTCCATGGGGCGTACTGTCAGCGCTTTGGACGCAGTGGAAACCCGCTCTGCCCAAAGTGCTGCCCCCTTTTGTACGCGTGGTGATACCGCATGTGTCCAAAGAACACATGCGGAATCACCGCATCCTATCCATAGACTGGGTTATTTATCTTGCGCAGCCGCAGCGTCCAATCTGCAGCAAATCCTGAATGTTTCCGGACCGTGGAAACATACCCTAAAATGCACACGACAGACATGCTGAGCTGTACACAGAAACATTATGTTTATTCCAAAAACTATTTTGCAACGTTGCTTTATTTTCCCCATTTTAGAAACAATGAAATGGCAGCATTTGTGAACATACCCTTTAATTTTTTTTTTTAATTGGATGTTTTCTAACAAATTTCATTTACTTAAAAGTACATGGAAATCTACAAGACAGTGCAAATGTAGGTCTAGATATCTAGGAGAAGGCACTTCGGTGATTTGTATATGTACATTGTATGGTAACAGGCGTGCTTTCTAACGTGCACCCTATGGCCCCTTTCTCCAGGCAAAGTTAATTATAAGGGCGCGATCAGATGGCCATATAACGCGGATGACAATGGCATCGCAATGCTCGGACTGACCCGAGCGGGACAGCCTGTATTTCTATGTCACACTCAGGTCAGGAGAGCATTGCGATGCGATCATCGTCCGTGTCATACGGCCGTCTGACTGCGCCATTAGCATGTATAAAGTTGGTAAATAAACAGAAAAAACCATCCTACATTGCTCCGACTTGGCTTGCTTTGACTAAATACGTAATTTTTGCATTACACACCTTGGTGGAACTTGACTCACTGACTCCCCTTATAAGTCAGGGTGGTCTATTAGGTGTTGTGGTTTTCAATCCTGCAATAAATCCCTCACATCGTTATTGATGCAAGGCGTCTATCTGGGTTTCTATATAATTCAATGTAATTCAGCACCCCCTTATGTCCTGTATAAGTAATGGTGGAAGTGTTCATTTACGGGAATCTGTCAGCAGGTTTTTGCTATTTAATCCAAGAGCAGCACGATGTAGGGACAGAGATCCTGATTACAGGGATGTGTCACTTGCCAGGCTGTGTGCTGTAGTTTCGATACAATCAGTGTTTTATCAACAGGAGATTATCACTGCAGACTAGGTGTCGCGTACAAGGCAGTCGGGCTAATCTGTGTAATCTCGCCCCACACCACTGACTGGTAATATCTGACAACGTACATTGAATACAGGAAGCTGCCAATCAGGGGTGTGGGCGGGGGTATACACAGCTCAGCATTTATAGCACTGCTACCTCTACAGCAGAGGAAACAAGATTTTATCAAAAGTGCACTAAACCGTTGAGTAAGTGACACATCGCTGTAATGAGGGTCTCGGCCCCTACATCATGCTGCACTCAGATTGTATAGCAACAGCCTGCTGACATATTCCTTTTAATGACCATAATGATTAGCACATAGCACAGGTGTGTCCCTATTAATTCTGGCTAAAAGCCCAAATTCACAGTACAAGTAAAAAATTTGGACACAAATGTTCATGTATTGGCTTTCCTTGTTGTTATTACAAAGTGCACATTGTAAATTCAGACTGAAGGCAGCAAACCCATGAAGGTACACATATGGAAACAAGGAGTAAAGCAACATCTGTGAAACGAACCAGAATATGTGTTAAAGCTAAGATTACTCAAAATATCCTCCCTTTACTCCGATGACAGCTTTAAAGCAGCCAACAAATACTCAGCACCTCTGGGAACTCATTCCAGACTGTCGGACAATCATTCCCGCTGCTGACTGATGAAGCTGCTGGAGAGAATGACCATCAGGGTAAAAGGGGGTACTTTAAAGTATCTAAAGTTTAACACATACTCATACAGTAAAGATGTATATCTTCGTACCGTGTTAGCCAGTAGATAGAAAAATATTTAGAGTTGAGAGTCCTCAGTGGTTGATACCTTTTAATGGCTAACTGAAAAGATGGTAACAAATTGCAAGCTTTCGAGACTACTCAGGTCTCTTCATCAGGCTGAACTAATACAAAATCTGAAGAATCACATATTTATACACAAAAACACAGAAAAAATGCAATAGGTAAGACAAGTGACGTGAAGCAGAATAGTCATTATGGCAGAGGGATGAGCATAAATTTATGCTCATCCCTCTGCCATAATGACTATTCTGCTTCACGTCACTTGTCTTACCTATTGCATTTTTTCTGTGTTTTTGTGTATAAATATGTGATTCTACAGATTTTGTATTAGTTCAGCCTGATGAAGAGACCTGAGTAGTCTCGAAAGCTTGCAATTTGTTACCATCTTTTCAGTTAGCCATTAAAAGGTATCAACCACTGAGGACTCTCCACTCTAAATATTTTTCACACATACTCATATTCCTTCACATGTGTTATTCTCACTCATTGCTTCCTTGTGTGTCCCTTCGTGGCTTTTGCTGCTTTCAGTCTGAATTTACAATGTGCACGTCCTAATATGAATAATGGAAACCATTGCATGAACACCAGCGGCCAAACTTTTCACTGGTATTGTACATTAGAATAAATTTGCCTGAACCCACCGACATCTAATACTTACGGAGACATCCTGTAGTTGGGTAATCCTTTTGTTCGGGGGAAAATAAACTTCTGCCAATGATTCTGGCAGCGACACTTTCATAGATAATACAGGAGTGCCCAGCCAAGTCGGCCAGCCGAACAATCGTTTAGCCAACAGCTATTCTAATGTGTTTGGGGCTTTAAGGCTCTACTCGTACCTATATGCATTGGGTATTCTGTTTTGCACGAATGCAGATGTGAACAGAGCCTAAACAGTAAATGTGGAAATCTGAACTGATCTGATAAAGTTCTAACAATCTATACGATACACACTGCCAACTGTTCTTAGGGCAGTAATGTTACCAGTGAAATAACCAATTACTATTAAAAACACTATAATGGATTATTCACAAGACAGGATAACTTCCTATTTTTAGGATAGGGGAATATTTACTGATCGCTGGGGGTCCGACAGCCGGGACACCAGTGATCTCGAGAACAAGGGTCCAGAATTCAGGAGCACACGGTTTGTGGGTAACACTCAATGCACTTTTTCATAAAAGATTATTCTCTAGATAATTAGTTGGGGCCCAACCACTGAGACCCTGGAAATGTTGAGTAAGAAGTTCTGGAACTCGGACAGCGGATTCTGCAGAGTCCAGTCTAGTATGGAGCACAGGTACGCATGCTCCACCTCCACTCCATTCATGGTCTATGGGCCTGCCAGAATAGCCAAACGCTGTACTAGGCTTTCTCTGGCAGTCCCATAGACCATGAATGGAGCAGATGCTGGTGTAGGATTAATATGTTTTCTCCCTGAATTGCACAGATAGTGGCTGCCATTATAAATATTGGGGGGACACAATGATCAGACTCTTACTGGTTAGACATTGGTGGGGATTCCAAGCAATTTGTCATGAATGTCTTAAATTAAACAACATGTTTAAATTAATGCAAAGTCAGCTTCACAAACAGTAAAATATCATTAAGATAAAGTGCTTTAAAAACTAATAAGAATAGAATTCTTCCAAAGAAAGTGAAGAACAAATACCAACATATCAGATCTTTTCAAGGTAAGAAAGATATTCCACCAGAACAAGCCCTTCTTCCTCTAAGGTTAAATCCAGGTAATCTTCTTCATGTTCAGGAATGTCTTCCAAAATTTCTTTTACAGGATCAACATAGGGCTCATTAGAAGATGTCTTACTGGTCCCTGAATACAAAAAAATGGGAATAAAAAGGAAAATTAACAGAAAAACATTCAAAGTGATTGTACTATTCATCGTGGATGAGACGGAATAACTAGCGGCTGCATTTTCTAAATGGAAGACGACTAAGGGTATGTGCACACGTTGAAGATTTGCCTACACAATTTTCTGCACAGAATCTGCACCTCTTGGCAGAAAACGCAGGTAAAAATCCGCATGTTTTTGATGCGCTTATGATGCGTTTTTCATGCGGATTTTCATGTGTATTTGTATGCGTTTTTTGAGCTAAATAAAGATATGTTATTTAACAAAAAAAAGAATTGTGATGTCATTTCTTTGTCCAACCTCCTCACACTTCATTGAAGAATACTGTTTACACAGATAGATAGATAATAGATAGATAGATAATAGATAGGTAGATAATAGATAGATAGATAGATATATATATATCTATAGATAGAAAAAAATCTGCGTTAGGCTGGAATCACACTTATGAGAAACTTGCACTTCAACACCCGCCACTGCCGCCGGTGAATTGGACAGGAGCGTTCAGCTGCATTTTAGAAATACATGCAGCCGCACACTCCGGTCCCGAGTGCCGGCGGCAGTGGCGGGTATTGACGTGCGAGACTCTTGTGAGTTTCTCGTAAATGTGATCCCAGCCGTAAACAAAATATTTGTTTAATTTAAAAAAAAAAAAAAAAAAAAAGGAAAAAAATATTGCGTGGGCTCCCGCGCAATTCTCAAGTCCAGAGAGGAAAAGCCAGTGACTGGGGGGCCGATGTTTATAGCCTGGGAAGGGGTAATACCCATGGATCTTCCCAGGTTGTGAATATCAGCCAGCAGCTGTCTGCATAGCCTTTGCTGGCTATTAAAATAGGGGGCCCCCCAAAAAACATGACATGGGGTCCCCCTATAATTAACAGCCAGAAAGGTTATGCAGACAGCTGTGGGCTGATATTCATAGCCTAGGAAGGGGCCATGGATATTGCCCCCCCCCCGGCTACAAACACCAGCCCGCAGCCGCCCCTGAAATGGCGCACTTAGCCTCTCTCTCTCCACTGCCGTGTAGCGGTGGCATATGGGGTAATAAGGGGTTAATGTCACCTTTGTATTGTAAAGTGACATCAAGCCCGGTTAGTAATGGAGAGGCGTCAATAAGACGCCTCTCCATTACTAATCCTATAGTATGTAAAGAAAGACACAGTTTTTAGACTAAAGTATTTTAATGAAATAAAACAACACGGTTTGGAATCTTTATTATACGCCTAATTCCCCGAAGCCATCGATCTCCTGCAAAAATAAAAAAACAACCGTATACTCCCTGTCCGACGCAGTCCAATTAATAACGAGTGTCCCGCAATGATTTCCCCTATATAACAGTGACATCAGGTGATGTCACTGCTCTATAGGGCCTCACAGTGACACACTGACATGAGATAATCCTCCTGCAGTGCATCACTCAAGACGTTACCTGAGTTCATTCTCTCACTTTCCGGCAATGCTGCGTGGGATTTTTCCCACACAGCGCTGCCGGTGAGAGGATGAACTTAAGTGACCTCTCTCCCGGCAGCGGCGGAGGGATATACATCGCGGAGGATTACTTCCGCTGTCAGTTCATCGCGGGGCCCCTGTAGAGCACTGACATCACCCGATGTCAGTGTTCTACACAGGAGATCGTCGTGTGACACTCGTTATTAACTGGACTACGGTGGAAAGGTATGCATAGGTCGGTTTATTATTTTAATTTTTATTACAGGAGACGAGGGCGTCAGGGACTAGGTGAGTATGTACCCTATGTTATGTGTTGTATGTCATATGTATGTTCTGTATGTTTTTTTTTACTACTGATCACAGCCATTGTCTGATGGGACTACTTTCCTATAATCGGCAATGCTGTCACTGTGAGCATTCATTGCCGGATGGGAGCAGTAGTCCTATCAGACAATGAATGTCTACATAGACACGCACACACACAGGGACACACACATACACGCAGACCCCTGCACACACATACACGCACACAGTCTCCGCCCACACACTTCCCTCCTCCCGATCTGCAGCGTTTCTCGCACCCACATCCGCAGCAAATCTGCAGATCTTTTTTAAACCTGCAGTTTTGCTGCGGATGTGCCTGACTCAATGCAAGTCAATGGATGCAGAAACGCTGCAGATCCGCACAAAGAACTGACATGCTGCATAAAAAAAAAAACACTGCGATTCAGAATGGATTTTTCCGCAGCATATGTGCACACCAATTTTTTTCCCATTGAATAACATTGTGTGCTCAAACACTTGCGGATCTGCAGCGATTTTGCGTGGAAAAAACGCTGCGAATCCGCTGCAAATCCGCAACATGTGCACACAGCCTAAAGCAAAAGATGAACTGTGAAAAGAAAGTTCCTATACCCAGGGTGGACAATTACGCCTGGGCTGTATACACTGGAGTGATGCAGAATTCGTAAATTTATATTGTTACACCAAAATGTGTGATTGTTAGGGTGGTCACAAAATCCTTAATACTTTATTAATCTACCTTCCCCATTACTTTTGGGAAAAGATATAGAAAAATATGGAGAGTAAGTCTGTGCAATCCCCTAAGATACAAAAGTCTGGGCAAAGTAAGATATATTTTTGCTTTATTCCAGGTGTGCAAAGTTATAACACGTTTCGGATCTGATGTACAGTTGTGGCCAAAAGTTGTGAGGCTGACACAAATTTTGTCTTTCACATTTGCTTTCAAACTTTGCTTGCAATTATCTTTTAGTCAGATGTTTCTACGGTTACTGAAGTATAGTTATCAGCATTTAATAAGTTTAAACTTTTATTGACAAATACATCAAGTTTATACTAAAACTCAATATTTACAGGGCAGACCCTTATTTTTCGTCTAAGTGGCTCGGTGAACAAAACATTGAAATTTTGGGTCTATGGCCAGGAAACTCCCCAGAAGTTAATCCCATTGAGAACCTGGAGTCAATCCTCAAAAAGAAGGTGGACAAAGAAACGCAGAAATTGTCATAAACTCCAAGCACTGATTAGAAAAGAATGGGTTGTCATCAGTCAGAATTTGGCCCAGAAGATGACATCCAGCTGCCAGGGTAAAGGGCAGAAAGCTTGAAAATTAAATGTCAGCCCTGTAAAGCTTGAGTCTTTGCAGAAAATTGATGTATTTGTCAATAAACGTGAACAACTTATGAAATTCTTATAATTGTACTTCAATAACCATAGAAAAATTTGACTAAAAGACCTAAAAACACTGAAGCAGCAAACTTTGTGAAAGTTTGTGTTAGACTTAAAACTACGAAATACAGCAAGACAATGCTGAGGCTGGGAGCCCATGATCCAAAACTAGCAGCGCTTTGGACTCCGTGTATGTTCTCTGCGTCCAAAGTGCTGCCGTCTACTGAACGCAGACGAATCTGCAGGTGTTCACTGAACCGTGCGGATTCACGAAGTCAAATATATTCTATTGGTGAAACTTCTCTTGCAGAGACTAAGTGTCTCTGCAAGAGAAATAGACATGCTGCGGTCTGGAAAGACGCGCCGCATGTCTGTCTCCGCAGGGGAGCTGCGGGTGTCTCTGGACACATAGTGGACATGGGATTTCAAGAAATCCCATCCACTATGCAGTAACATTTGGCCGCTGCCGGTTTGACGCTGCATTAAGTACACAGCGTCCAACCCGCAGCAACTCTGAATCGTGGGCACATATCCTCAAGGCTTATGAATAATTGGGGATCGCGCTGACCCGTGAGAGCTTTGTTTTTTTCACCTATGTTTCGCAATAATGGTTCCTAATCCTTTTTATTTATAACCGTTAAAAAACTAGGACAATACTAGACCAAATGGCAAATAAAGCAACATCATATATAAAAGAAATGAATACACACCAGTGTATTGCTATAGGGATAATATCAAATCCTGGTGGGAAGTTCAATCCTTTGAAAATTACATAAAAAATAGGATAATACCCAAGGGGTTACGGATTAATATTGTACCAGCTAAAAGAAGTAGGACCCCAGAACTTATCCAAGCGTGGCAAAAAGAACTGGTGGAGAGTTCAATCAGATTTATGCAGATTTTGTTGACTGAAGAAAAACTGACATTTGAGAGGACAAGTAAGAAACTTACTGAACTAATTGATAATATTTCAAAGTTCAGAAGTGACACTGACTTTAACAGGAGAGAATCTATTTTACAGACGAATATTGAAAGATATCAGGCTGACATCAAAGAGAGGAAGCAAAAACAGTTTAATAGGGATAACTGGGATTTTAAGAACAACAAAGTATACACCCAGTTAGCAGAAGATAATAACAAGAAATCTGTAGAGAGTACTGATATTTCATCTTCAGACGTCAGTGATAACGAAAGAGGTGAATCAGATAGATACTTTCACACAAGAACACAACGTGAAAGATGGGGGCGATCAGGCAGAAGACGATATGGAAGAGGTGGTGGAAACTTTCATGCATCAGACAATGTATCATCTGGTACCTCCTCTACTGCTTCCTCTACTGTTCAACCTTTTTAGAGAAGGGGAATTTTGGCACCCCATATCATCTGAGAGAGCGAATTGGGAATCAGAGACGCTGATGAAACAAATGAATGATAATAGAATTATCAATCTGACCTCTTATAAGTTATCAGACATAGAGAAATCAGTTCTATGTAAAGGATTATCTTTTGTTCCTACAAACCGCTATGATGATTTCTCTTGGATTAAGGATATAAATCTCTTCTGTAGAAATTTGAAATGGAAGAGATTTTTTAAAATACATGATCAAGCCCAATGTATTTCTATGGGTATTGATATAGAGGAATTACCAGATGTGAGACTGTTGGCGGACCTCTTTGAGGAAGGCCAGAGACCTATGGGACTGGGACCTTTTACAGATTTGAGACCAAGAAGTGTCAAGATGCCTCCCTTGTCGGATAATAATAGTATCGACATCTTCTTGAAACTGGTTACTGCTGATTTAAAAACACTCAGCAATGTGAGACATAAAAGGCAGGGGAATCTATCATATTCTGAAAGGAAGGCCCTAGACTGCCTTTCTTCCAATAAAAATCTAATTTTCAAGAAATCCGACAAGGGTGGTAATATAGTTATTCTTGATCATGATAACTACAAGGAGATGTGCAATAGAATATTGAGTGATAGATCTACTTATGGAAGGTTACGGGGTGACCCTACTGATGTTTTCAACAGTGAATTGGAGGTCATCTTGGATGGGGCCCTGCAATTGGGCGTCATTTCAAAGAACGAAAAGGGGTTTATGTATCGGACAACACCAACGATTCCTATTTTCTATGCCCTTCCAAAAGTGCATAAGGGCTTATCCCCTCTAAAAGGACGCCCAATTGTATCGGGGAATGATTCGATAACCCAGAATTGCGGTATCTATATTGATAAGGTACTACGACAGTTTGTAACTGCATTGCCATCTTACATTAGGGACACCCCTGACCTTCTTCTAAAGATCGAGGGCATATCACTAGAGGAGAGCACACTCCTGGCCTCAATAGATGTTGAAGCTTTGTACAGCAGCATCCCCATGATAAGGGGTTGGAGGCTGTGGAATTTTTTCTGAAATCTAGAGGGACACATTGTAGTCTGCATAATGAATTTGTGGGTACTCTGTTGAAGTTTGTCCTAACGCACAATTATTTCATGTTTGATGGTGTCCATTACCACCAGCTCAGGGGCACTGCGATGGGCAGCCCGTGTGCGCCAACTTATGCTAATCTGCTCCTGGGCTGGTGGGAGGACACCATTGTTTTCGGTGATGATAGGACTGCCTGGTGGTGTCCCCGGATTATCTTCTGGGGGCTGTTGTGAATGGGTTTGAGATGAGTTCTGAGCAGAGGCTCCCTCTGGTGGTTACAAGCGGTACTAGTGAGGATTGGGAATCAGGTGTTACTGATTGGTCTTATTTAAGGGAATCATTTTCCCATCAGGGTTGCCGGTGATCAATTGTTCTGGTCTGAATCCTTCTTTCCAGTTTCCCTTGTAGCCTGCTGTGTCGTGTCTGCATCTCCTGCTATCAGATAAGACAATTTCTTATTTTGTGTTTTTGCTATATTTTTGCATTTTGTCCTGCACTTCTGTGGGGGCCTTCTGGGTCCCCTCCGGGGGCTTTTGCCCTCTCAGTTTAGTCCAGCCACTGTGTTTTGTACTTTTGCTTTTTGCAGTTTTTTCAGTGGCTGCTGTTTTTGTTACACCAGAGAACTAATTTAGGTGGTAGAGGTCGTGTGATCTCAGGTGATTTTGAAATTAGTAGAGTTGGTGTTTTTCAGGGTTTTCTGGGATTGCAGTAAGTACCCTTCCTGTCCTTTTCTATTTAGATAGTTTGGGCCCCAGCTTTTGCTCTTACTATTTTCTTTCTGTGTCAGTATTTCCTCTTGTCTAACCGCCATTACATGTTTGGGGGCTTTCTATTATCTTTGGGGTTCTGCTCCGGGGCAGATAGCTTTCCTATTTCTATCTTTAGGTGTAGTTAGTTTCTCAGGCTGTGACGAGGCGTCTAGGACCATCGTAGGAACGCTCCACGGCTGCCTCTAGTTGTGGTGGTTAGTCAGGGTACTGCAATCTCATAGATTCCAACTGCTCTGGTGTATTTCTTTTTTTACCTGCACTCCTCAGCTACCGTAACATAACAGTATCACCGGCCAAAAAAATTGTATGGTACTCACAGAAGGGAAAAAATATTTTGAAGGAAGAAAAGTTGTCAGAGATATTTTTCTGTTTGTTGCATTTTTTTTTTTTTTTTTCCCTCTGTATCTCTGGGTGCTGGGGAGGATCTTTTCTCCCAATGGAGTTTGCACAGTTGTCTGGCCGTGTGGATCAGCTTGCCACTGAGGTTCGGAGTATTGCTGCATATCTTGCTAGGTTGCCTGTTGTGGAACCTAGGATCCCCATGCCAGATTTGTTTTCAGGGGATCGAGCTAAGTTTCAGAATTTCAAAATTGTTTCTTGCCTTAAAATCTAAGTCCTCAGGAAACGCAGCGCAGCAGGTTCAAATTGTCATCTCTCTCCTGCGCGGCGATCCTCAGGATTGGGCTTTTTCCCTGACACCTGGGGATCCTGTTTTGAGTGATGTTGATGTATTTTTTCAGGCTTTGGGGTTATTGTACGATGAGCCTAATATCACTGATCAAGCTGAAAAAGCCTTGTTGGCATTAAATCAGGGGCTTGATGACGCTGAGTTATACTGTCAGAGATTCCGTAGGTGGGCAGTCCTGACCAAATGGAATGACGACGCTTTGGCGGCCCTTTTCCGGAAGGGTCTGTCGGATAATGTAAAGGATGTTATGGTGGGATTCCCTGTCCCCTCTGGTCTCAATGATTCTATGTCATTAGCGATTCAAATTGACAGACGTTTGCGTGAGCGGAGAAGTATGCGTGGAGTGGTGTTGCCTTGTGAGCCAGCTGCTGAGCCCATGCAGTGTGATGGAGTGGTGTCTGGGGCACAGCGTCATGAGTTTCGAAAGCGCAATGGGTTATGTTTCTACTGTGGTGATGCCTCTCATGCTATTTCAGTCTGCCCTAAGCGGGGAAGACGTTTTGCACGCTCAGTTGTCTTGGGTAGTGTTCAGACTAAGTTTTTATTAACTGTCACTCTGATATGCTCTCTGTCCTCATTTTCTGCTCAGGCTTTCGTTGATTCTGGAGCAGCTATTAACCTGATGGATTATGATTTTGCTAAACGTTGTGGATTTCCCTTGATACCCCTACAGAAGTCTATTCCCCTACTGGGGATCGATTCTACCCCTTTGGCTGAGAATAAACCCCAGTTTTCTACTCAGGTGATAATGAGGGTTGAACCTGATCACCAGGAGTGCTGCAAATTTTTGGTTCTATATAATCTGCATGACATTATCGTGCTGGGTTTCCCTTGGTTACAGTCTCATAATCCTGTTTTGGATTGGAAATCTGTGTCTGTAACCAGTTGGGGCTGCCAATGTGTTAATACCAACACTCCTGTTTTTTCTGCCTCCCCCCAGGCTGAGGATGTTCCTGACTTTTTGTTTGATTTTTCTGATGTGTTTAGCGAAAGTAAATCTGCATCCTTACCTCCCCATAGGAGCTATGACTGCGCTATTGAATTAGTGCCGGGTAGTAAATTCCCTAAAGGTCGCCTTTTTAACTTGTCTGTACCTGAACATGACGCTATGCGGTCTTATATCAAGGAATCATTGGAGAAGGGTCATATCAGACCATCCTCTTCACCCTTAGGTGCCGGTTTTTTCTTTGTGGCCAAAAAAGATGGTTCATTAAGGCCGTGTATTGATTATCGTCTCTTGAACAATATTACTGTGAAATATCAATACCCGTTACCCTTGATTTCTGACCTGTTTTCCAGGGTGAAAAACGCTACTTGGTTTACCAAGCTTGACCTCAGGGGGGCGTATAACCTTATTCGCATTAAGCACGGGGATGAATGGAAGACGGCATTTAACACCCCTGAAGGGCATTTTGAGTACCTTGTGATGCCCTTTGGGCTCACTAATGCTCCTTCCGTCTTCCAGTCCTTCATGAATGACATTTTCAGGGATTTTGTGGACAAGTTTCTGATTGTTTATTTGGATGATATCTTGATTTTTTCTAATGACTGGGACTCTCATGTGAAACATGTTCGAACTGTATTCCAGATTTTGAGAGAGAATGCTCTGTATGTGAAGGGATCAAAGTGTCTTTTTGGCGTACAGAAGATCTCATTTCTGGGATTCATTTTGTCCCCATCTGTTATTGAAATGGACCCGGTCAAGGTTCAGGCCATCTGTGATTGGGTCCAACCTACTTCATTAAAGGCTCTTCAGAGATTTTTGGGTTTTGCCAATTTTTATCGTAAATTTATTGGTAATTTCTCTGTTATTGTTAAACCATTAACTGATTTGACCAGAAAGGGTTCTGATGTGGTGAATTGGCCTCCTGAGGCAGTCTCTGCGTTTCAGGAACTTAAGCAGAGATTCACTTCTGCTCCTGTTCTACGGCAGCCTGATGTTTCTCTGCCATTTCAGGTGGAGGTTGATGCCTCTGAAATTGGGGCAGGTGCCGTTTTGTCCCAAAAAGATCCAGAGACCTCTAAAAGTAACCCTTGTGCCTTTTTCTCTCGAAAATTTTCTCCTACTGAACGTAATTATGACGTGGGTAATCGGGAGTTATTGGCCATGAAGTGGGCTTTTGAAGAGTGGAGACATTGGCTGGAGGGAGCCAAACATCAGGTGGTGGTCCTTACGGACCATAAGAATCTGGTCTATCTGGAATCTGCCAAGCGACTCAATCCTAGACAGGCCAGGTGGGCCTTGTTTTTCACACGTTTTAATTTTGTGGTTTCCTTTCTTCCTGGCACTAAGAATGTTAAGGCGGATGCCCTCTCGAGGAGTTTCCTTGCGGACTCTCCTGAGCTATCTGATCCCTCTGTTATTTTGAAGGGGGTGTAGTTCTTTCCGCCATCTCGCCTAATTTGAGACTTGCTCTGGAGGGGTGTCAGGAGGATAGGCCCGAGCGCTGCCCTGTTGGAAAATTGTTTGTCCCGGACCAATGGAAAAAGAGTGTGATGTCTGAGATTCATTGTTCCGCATTGGCTGGGCATCCCGGAATTTTTGGTACCAGAGACTTGGTTAGTCGGTCCTTTTGGTGGCCTACCTTGTCTCGCGATGTCAGGGAATTTGTGCAGTCCTGCGGGACTTGCTCTCGCTCCAAGCCTTGCTCTCGCTCTAGTGGTTTGTTGATGCCATTGCCTGTGCCCAAGAGACCATGGACCATATCTCTATGGATTTCATTTCCGATCTTCCTGTTTCTCAGAGAATGACCACCATCTGGGTAATTTGTGATAGGTTTTCCAAAATGATACATCTTGTGCCATTACCTAAGTTGCCTTCCTCCTCTGAATTGGTGCCGTTGTTCCTTCAGCACGTGGTTCGTTTACACGGCATTCCTGAGAACATTGTGTCTGACAGAGGAGTCCAGTTTGTTTCCAGATTTTGGAGGACTTTTTGTTCTAAACTGGGTGTTCAATTGTCTTTCTCCTCGGCATTTCATCCTCAGACCAATGGTCAAACTGAGAGAACAAACCAGACATTGGAGACTTATCTAAGATGCTTTGTGTCTGCTGATCAGGATGACTGGGTCTCTTTTTTGCCTTTGGCTGAGTTTGCTCTTAATAATAGGGCTAGCTCTGCCACTTTGATGTCTCCGTTTTTCTGTAATTCTGGGTTTCACCCTCGATTTTCTTCAGGACAGACGGAGGCTTCTGTCTGTCCAGGTGTTGACTCTGTTGTTGAGCGTATGCAGCAGATTTGGGACCAGGTAGTGGAGAGGTTGTCCCTCTCTCAGGAGAAGGCCCAGCGGTTTGCTAACCGGCATAGGACTGATGGTCCTCGGTTTGAAGTGGGGGACTTGGTCTGGTTGTCCTCAAAGAATATTCCTATGAGAGTAGCATCTCCTAAATTTAAGCCTAGGTTCATTGGACCTTATAAGATCATGGAGATTATTAATCCTGTTTCTTTTCGTTTGCTTCTTCCAGGGACATTTAAGATCCATAACGTGTTCCACAAGTCCTTGTTGAAGAGGTTTGTTGAGCCAGTGGTTCCTGCTGCTGTGCCTCCTGACCCTGTTTTGGTTGAGGGCAATCTGGAGTATGTGGTTGAGAAAATATTGGATTCTCGTTTTTCTAGACGAAGACTCCAGTATTTGGTTAAATGGAGAGGTTATGGTCAGGAAGATAATTCTTGGGTGTTTGCTTCGGACATCCATGCTAGGAGACTTATCCGTGCGTATCATAGAACTCATCCTGACCGACCTGGTTGCTCAAATGAGGGTTCGGTGACCCCTCCTCAAGGGGGGGGTACTGTTGTGAATGGGTTTGAGATGAGTTCTGAGCAGAGGCTCCCTCTGGTGGTTACAAGCGGTACTAGTGAGGATTGGGAATCAGGTGTTACTGATTGGTCTTATTTAAGGGAATCATTTTCCCATCAGGGTTGCCGGTGATCAATTGTTCTGGTCTGAATCCTTCTTTCCAGTTTCCCTTGTAGCCTGCTGTGTCGTGTCTGCATCTCCTGCTATCAGATAAGACAATTTCTTATTTTGTGTTTTTGCTATATTTTTGCATTTTGTCCTGCACTTCTGTGGGGGCCTTCTGGGTCCCCTCCGGGGGCTTTTGCCCTCTCAGTTTAGTCCAGCCACTGTGTTTTGTACTTTTGCTTTTTGCAGTTTTTTCAGTGGCTGCTGTTTTTGTTACACCAGAGAACTAATTTAGGTGGTAGAGGTCGTGTGATCTCAGGTGATTTTGAAATTAGTAGAGTTGGTGTTTTTCAGGGTTTTCTGGGATTGCAGTAAGTACCCTTCCTGTCCTTTTCTATTTAGATAGTTTGGGCCCCAGCTTTTGCTCTTACTATTTTCTTTCTGTGTCAGTATTTCCTCTTGTCTAACCGCCATTACATGTTTGGGGGCTTTCTATTATCTTTGGGGTTCTGCTCCGGGGCAGATAGCTTTCCTATTTCTATCTTTAGGTGTAGTTAGTTTCTCAGGCTGTGACGAGGCGTCTAGGACCATCGTAGGAACGCTCCACGGCTGCCTCTAGTTGTGGTGGTTAGTCAGGGTACTGCAATCTCATAGATTCCAACTGCTCTGGTGTATTTCTTTTTTTACCTGCACTCCTCAGCTACCGTAACATAACAGGGGGCGCTACATTGATGATATTCTGATATTCTGGGCAGGTGATAAACCATCCTTTGATTTATTTGTTAAGGACTTGAATAAGAATAATCTTGGTTTGAAATTCACCTATGAGGTGGACCTAGTATCCATTAATTTTCTGGATATAAAGATCAAAAAAAGTGAGAATGGTCTACTAGAAACAGAAACCTATAGAAAACCTACTGCAACTAATAATTTACTGAACTGGAGAAGCTATCATCCCCGTAGTCTACGTAGGGGTATTCCTAAGGGTCAATACTTCAGGGTGAAAAGGAATTGCTCCAATCCATCGAATTTCTTTAAACAAGCAAAGGAGCTTAAAAACAGATTTTTGGAGAGGAATTATCCTGTGAATGTGTTGCAGGATGCCTTTAAAGAAGCAGATATGTGCACTAGAAGTAGCCTTTTATGCCCCAAAGAGAAAAAGGTAGAGAAACATGTACGGGTGATTGGGAATTATGACAGTTATTCTCGAGAAGTCCGTGAAATCATCAATAAATACTGGGATATTTTAAAAGCGGACAGTGAAATATGTGAATTCCTACCAGATACCCCTGGAATTACGTACAGAAGAGGGAGGTCCATTGGTGATCAATTAGTGCATAGCCTTTATACGCTTCCTCCTAAAAAGGGCACATGGCTGGATAGGAGATCAGTAGGGACTTTTAGGTGTGGCAATTGCACCTTTTGTAAATATATTAAGGTGGGGAAAACCTTCTCCAGTGTCTCAACAGGCCACATTTTTGATAATAGACATTTTGCGAATTGTAAAACCAGTGGTGTTGTCTATTTGTTTACTTGCTCCTGCCCGCTTAATTATGTAGGTAAAACTAAAAGAGAGCTAAGAAGACGTATTAGTGATCATGTGGGAGATATTCGAAACAAGAGAGAAACCGCAATCTCAAGACACATTAGGGAAATACATCTAAGCAATTTAGAATCCTTTAATTTCTGCGTGATAGAAGTAGTCTCACCATCCGTACGTCGAGGGGATTGGAATAAGAAAATATTACAAAAAGAGCTGGGATGGATTCATAGACTTGACACTGTATCCCCAAAGGGGTTAAATGATCAAATGCAGTTCAATTGTTTTTTGTGAGGTAATTCCTCTGTTTCCCGTGTCTTTGGTGATTGTCTCTTTGGTCTTTTTCTTTGTCCTGCTTTTTGATTGGATTCGACAAATACATAACCAGTGAGACTAACCGATCCTAATGGGTCAGGTCATATACGTTACCTCATCTGAGGTCTTGATTTATCTGATTTATTTCCCAGCATTATGGGGGAATATATATAAGAGAATTATGGATGCTCCTGCACATTTTTATGCTGATATGATTAAGGGTGTATGTCTGTCTTCTCCTCAAGCCTTCCGCATATATGGATATTATGTGAACTATAAATAATTATATTTGTTTGACATATCTCCTGTATCTGTGTGCTGCTTATCTAAGAAATTATTGACATTACCTTTATAAAGTAGTTCATATTACCTTTTATGTGACTAGATGTGAGATTTTTTTGAATATGTACGCTGGGACATTGTGACACATATATTTAGCACAAGACGTATTAACGTCATTTTATCATTAAAAATCATCAGATATCGGTATAGAAATTATCTAAGTATATTGTTGTTATGGATCTATTGATGCGCTGCTTATTAATATGAATGAACATCTCAGCATACATTAGATCGCGTCTTGGTTCACGTGACCAAGATAGGAGGGATAATGAAACTGATCATGTGATCTAGATGGGAGGAGCAACGGAAGTAGCTGTGGAACGCACTCTGAGACGCACGCTGTGATACCCCACGCGTGCTGAATGATTACAGGTTGGTTTCACTTGTTTCTAATCAAGGAGGGGTCTGAACAGATGTATATATATAACTGCAGGAAGCGCCGATCGCTGACATCATATCAAAAGAGGGGACTGTCCCTGCTTATCTGGCTGTATCCACAATGATCTAAGCTAAGTACTCCTATATGTCATCTTACTCCTGATGAACCTCGGAAGAGGAGAAACGCGTCGAGTTGTATTTGGAGTTATATTATACACAGTGACTATATGGCAACATGACTAATGGCTATAACATCATAATCAATGGGTCATGACTGTAATTATATCCTATGCAGTGACTGAGATAGCAGCATGAGTAATGGTTATTAACTCCATATCTGATATATAGTCATACTTTACAGCTGATACGCTGGGTTGATCTAAATGTGAATTGGAGTTATATCTTATATCCTAGATAGTGACTCAGTGGTAATATGATCAAGGGCTATAATATTATAACCGATATATGGCCCTGATATCTGTGATAACCGACGGACACTTTGAGTGATACATCTAATTAAGATAATAACTCAGCTGCAATATGGATATTGGCTATAATAATATGAATAATTATCCGTGATAGCCGACAAATACTTGGAGTGATATATCTTACCAAGTTAATATTGACTCAGTCACAATATGATTAAGGGTTACAACATGATAACCAATATATAGTCATGATATTTGTCTAACCTGAGAGATACTTAAAATTGTTATATCTACATAAGCCGAGAGATATCTGGATATTTGGAGTGATTTATTTAACTGGGCATCTTGGATTACTTCTACAAGGATTTCAAAAGTGATCTATTTATCTTTATATGAATACTATTGTATTACATTTTTAAATAGCACCTGTTTTTGTGTTGTGTTTGGTTTTTTTTGGGTTCATTTTGTTTGTGGTTTTGTCACTGTTTTGAGAGGGTCTTCTGTGTGGCCTATGTTATGATAATATAGTTCATTGGGCTGGTGTGGGATATATTTAACATCATATTTAATTAGCTCACACTTTATAAAGACATACAAATCAATTAAACATCAATAATTCTTTTTCTTTCTCACCTACTATATTTCCAATCTTTCCTCACCCCCCTGCCACCTTAGGGCCCTATAGGGTGAGCAGGGTGAGCCGTCGAGGAGCGGGGGCGCCACTGCGCAGGTTCTAGGGTGCCAACCTCCGCGGTTAGGTAGGGCTACATAGGCCATTGTAGGGATAGACACGACCCACTGGTGTGTATTCATTTCTTTTATATATGATGTTGCTTTATTTGCCATTTGGTCTAGTATTGTCCTAGTTTTTTAACGGTTATAAATAAAAAGTTATTTTTAAAATTGAGGAGATACTGTGATTCAAGCTAAATTTGATCTTCTTCTTGTATTTGATAAAACTGTGATATAATGGTTCCTAATCCCTATAGGCATTCAGAAGGAGAAGGTCTGGCAGCGGCCCCAGCTGAGAACATGGCTGCTCACTTAAAGACATGCTGTGTGTGTTGTGCCACAAGCATATTGTGGTCTGTGGAATTACCTGTATGATATTTTCAGAATAGTGATGCTCTATGAAGTGAAGAATAAATAATGGAAATCAGTGAGGACAATTCAGTGTGGAAACCACTTGAATTTACATGGGAATGTAGGAACACACAAGGCTGGCATCCAGGTCCGAAATGGGAGAGAAGGCCCATGAGGATTGGGCTCCAGCATCAATGAAAAAAATGTTAAAACATAACTTTTATGGTGCAAATAAAAAAATAGGGAGAAAAAACCCCAAAAAATAAAAAAGATGAAGGATCCATAAACCTACGCGTTTCGGGTTAGCAACCCTTATTTGTAGCTGTGAATTGCACGGTAAGTTAGGTGTAACATTTTTCCATTGGTGCTGGAGCCCAGTCCCCATGCTCTATGAAGCACCTTTTCCCCTTACATCTACATGACTATGTAATCTAGACTGTAAAAAGTCTACTCTATTAGAGCAATTCTGGGCATCTGCCAGACCAGATAGATTTCTGGACCTCTGGATGCCGAGCTAAGGGATTATTATTTCATAACTTAATTATTGTTAATAGATTTCAGAGCTAGCCTCGGGAAGAGTATTGTAAGTTTTGTGTGCAATTACCCTTCCATTATTCCCTCACAATCCCAGGTTCTCTACCAGACTTCCTTCTCCCTAATATGTGGTGTATTTGCTAGGGGTTTTTTTTTTGCAAAAAGTTCTGCAATTATCTAAAACAACCCAATCCAGTTAAATGGAAGCGAATTCTAGTAGCAGAAATTTCAACACTAAAATGGGCAGCATAGAAATTCGCCCTAATTATCTCATGGCAATAACCACACAATTTCTTTTCTATTGGGGGTAAATATAGAGAACAGCAGAGCTTGAGACACAGGTCTCTCCACACATCTGGTGTATGATAGAAGGGAGATTGTTGCACAAGTCTCCATAAAGCCTTATGTATAATTACCTGCAGATTCTGAGGAAGATGCATGGGACTCCTTTGACTTTTCCAGGTCTTGGAGGAGGTGCGGAGGGAGGATTCCTTGGTGGTGAGCCAGAATCTGAGACGCTAACTCAACATTACCCATGAAAAGCTGGAGCGCTGCCTTAGCGGACTCAGGAGTAAACCCAATATACACCAGCTAGGAAACAAGGAGATTTACAATTTTACTATGGTTTTTTTTTTCTATAACTGTACAGAAAAAGCAAACATTTCTTCCATCAGATAAGGATATAAAGGATCAGATTAAAAGAGAATTACTTAAAGTGTAACATAAATGTATGCAGACAAAACTGTATATTGAAATAAGGGACCAGGTAAATTATTTTCTTCAACTAAAAGGAAGGTTCAACATGAAGACGTGTCAGAAAATGTTGTCGGAATGGTCTGTGACCCCCACTGATAACTGGATTTCTGATACTGGCACATGTCATGCCCCTACATCCTACTCCAGTGCACCCTGGATCAAGACGGGCATGCAAAATGCCGGTGTTGATGAATTGGCCCCATTGTATGTTAAAAGCATCCCCTCAAATAAATAATGGATATACTGGCGATAGTAATGTAAACTGTAAGAGAACAGGAAAAAACAGACAATCATCCAAACAATCGTATGGAAAACCTCTCAACAATTGCAACATTTGCGTATAAGTAAGCGTTGATCGGCGCTCATTATGGGATTGTAGAAGATAATTCTGTAAAGCTAACTAGGAAACAAATCAACAAGAACACGAAGAAGCATAAAAAACGATGCGGCCCTGGCACGGAGAAAAGATGGACACCGTCTACCTTTAGCCAAGGATAATAAATCCTTGGCTAATCTGTTTTGATTTTTCCTTATTCTGCAAGTAATAGCCGAATAGTCTTTATTACCTCCATATGTGTATTTACCATGCCATATTTATCAGCACTTTCTCTAGCTTTCTGCTACATCAGCATTTCTGCAGACGCGATCCACCGTCCTGATGTGCAGAGACGTACGGCTCGGGAAGAATGATGTTCTGGATTGTAACATCCAGGTGTTTGCTGTGCAACCTAAAACCGTGTTACATGATAGCTTGGACCTGGAGAGAATACACAAGCTCACTGCCAAATACTATGGGAGACCATTATGCTGGAAATGTGTGCCTAGATAAGGATTTCTTTAACGGCGTTTTGGAAAAAGAAATACATTAATGTTTCTTTCATCCAATATATAGGAGATCTAATGGGTGATAAATTAATATGTTCTGGTTTATTGGGCAGCTGTTTGATTTGGAAAGATGGCGAAAAATTTAATGCTAAGGACCTTGTGCACGCAGCAGTGTAAGGATATGTGCACACTTCTTTTAAACTTGGGCGTTTTTCAAGAGCAAGACGTTTTAAGAAAGGACCAGCCATGTTTTTCTTGGAAGTGTATTTTTTGGGCATCTTTTATGCCTTCTTTGTGGCTTTTTTTATATTCTCATATATACACACTAGTGAGTGGCTTCCTAGCAGAAGCCACCTGAAAAATGGTTGTGTCACTTTTTTTTAGCCACATTCTTTTGAAGCCTGGAGCAGTTAAAGCTAAAACATACTGAACATGTGCATTGTAATGCCAAAACTACTTGCTATCCTTATGTTCAGCATTTTCAACAATTTTTAAGTGCTTTTTTAGGTTGGTTTCAGAGCAGACCCAGATGAAAAAAGACACTGTGTATAATGCCCAACAGAAAAAGACAGAGTAATCCACATTTTTCTTAATATGCAAATGAGTTGTTAAGATCTATGAGAATGCCCACAGACGACTTAGGAGGGCTAATCCTACTGACAAATACCCTTTAATTCCACAGGAAAAAAAACAGGGATTTTTGTGAGTACTCACCGTAAAATCCTTTTCTCTGAGACGCTCATTGGGGGACACAGACCATGGGTGTTATGCTGCTGCCACTAGGAGGACACTAAGCAAATACACAAAAAAAAGTTAACTCCTCCTTCTGCAGTATACACCCTCTGCTGGCTCTGTTCTGAACCAGTTCGGTGCCAAAGCAGTAAGAGCTCATAAACATAAGTGCAATATGCCAAAACCAAGAATAACTACAAGCCAAATGGCAAAACAGGGTGGGTGCTGTGTCCCCCAATGAGCGTCTCGGAGAAAGGATTTTACGGTGAGTACTCACAAAAATCCCTGTTTCTCCATCGCCTCGTTGGGGGACACAGACCATGGGACGTCCTAAAGCAGTCCCTGGGTGGGAAAACATCACAACGTGTGAGACCTCACGCACCCAATGCCTTAAAGACTAGTTGACTAGAAGGCAGACTTACAGATGCGAAACTGCCGATTGCAGAATTTGTCTGCCAAGGGCCGTATCTGAAGAGGCTAAAGCATGAATGTTGTAATGCTTAGCAAACGTGTGAAGACTGGACCAAGTCACAGCCCTGCACACTTGCTGAACGGAAGCCTGGTGCCGAATGGCCCAGGAAGCCCCCATTGATCGAGTGGAGTGAGCCTTAATCCCCGCCGGGATAGGCTGACCTTTGACACGGTAAGCTTCTTGGATCGTTCAACGAATCCATCTGGCAATCGTGCTCTTAGAAGCAGGCAGACCTTTCCTGGGTCCCTCCGGAAGCACAAACAGGGTATCTGATTTGCGGAAAGGCGCTGTTCTGGAGATGTACCTCCTGAGGGCCCTGACCAGGTCCAAAGTGTGAAGAGCTTTCTCAGTACGATGGACCAGGGCCGGACAGAATGAAGGCAGAACTATGTCTTCATTCAGATGAAAAAACCGAGACGACCTTAGGCAAAAAAAGCCGGAGAAGTCCCGAGTACCACCTTGTCTTGGTGGAAAATCAAAAAAGGAGGTTTGCAAGACAAAGCTGCCAGTTCCGAGACCCGTCTGATGGACGTTATTGCCACAAGAAAGGCAACTTTCCACGAAAGAAGAGAGAGAGAAACCTCAAGCATGGGCTCGAAGGGGTTCTCTTGTAAGGCACTGAGGACCAAATTAAGATCCCAAGGTTCCAAGGGCATCTTGTATGGAGGGACAAGATGGGACACGCCTTGGATGAATGTCTTAACCTGCGGCTTGGAAGCTATCCGTCGTTGGAACAGGACGGAAAGAGCCGAAATTTGACTTTTGAGAGAGGCCAGCGCTAGGCCAGAGTCTAAGCCTGCCTGAAGGAACTCCAAAATGGCAACGGTGGAAAACCCCAAAGGAGACCGACCGTTATCTTTACACCATGAGAAGAACGTCTTCCAAACACGATGATAAAGGCGCATGGAAACAGGCTTCCTAGCGTTGATCATGGTAGAGACCACTCGTTGTGAGAAACAGGCCTGGGCTAGGATCCAGGATTCAATGGCCAGGCCGTTAAACTGAGGACTCTCGAGTTCTGGTGGTAAGGAGGTCTGGACGATTCGGTAACCGCCAAGGGACGTCGGCGACTAGATGTACTAGTTCCGCATACCACGCTCGTCGTGGCCAATCCGGAGCGACGAGGATTACTGGGATGCCCTCCGCCTTGATTTTTCTGATGACCCGAGGGATCAGCGGAAGTGGAGGAAAGATGTAGGGAAGACGGAACTGGCTCCATGGCATTACCATCGCATCGGAGCCGATGGCTAATGGGTCGCGAGACCTGGTTATGAATGCTGGAACCTTGGCGTTTGCTCTGGAGGCCATGAGATCGACGTCTGGAGTGCCCCAACGCTGACAAATCTGAAGAAAGACTTCCGGATGAAGAGACCACTCTCCGGAAGCTATACCCTGGCGACTGAGAAAGTCCATCGCCCAATTTTCTACTCCCGGAATGTGAACTGCCGAGATGAGCGAGTGGTTCGTCTCGGCCCATTGCAGAATGTGCGTCACTTCGAGCATTGCTCTTCTGCTTTGTGTGCCTCCCTGGCGATTGATGTACGCCACGGCCGTGGCGTTGTCTGATTGGATCTGAATGGGACAACCTGCCAAGAGGTGATGGAAATGGTGAATATAAGAACAAAATAACTCCCGCACTCAAAGAATAAGAAAAAAGAGTTAATCAATATAATGATTTATTAGAAAAATAATTCCAGTATGGCAGAAGGTTCAATTCTTTTACAGACGAAAAATTAAATGAACAACGTTTCGGCTAACATAGCCTTTATCAAGTACAGTCTGTATTCTGAAAGACATAGAATAACATGTATAAGGAACAACATAAAAAATAAACATATACATTGAGCAATCAAAATGAAAAATAGCCACACATGTGGGAACCAAATCTCCATAGTGATCATGCATTATAAACAGACATGCAAAGAAACCAAAATATATACACTCAAACTATTTCCAAAAGGTACATACATGTATATAATGAAAGAATAAAGAACGCAAGGGAATGTCCATAAAACAAGGACAAGATAGAATATATAATATATATGATATATGATATACAAGATGGGTACATTATTCTGGTGCTATGAATAAGGTACTAAAGGTCCAGAAAGGACCCATAGAGAAAGATGGCTATAGCACTATAAGGAGTTAAACATGGTGCATATAAAAAAAGAAATTATATCAAGATCTCAATATGAAACAACATGGGTACATTACTATTGCTGAACCTGAAACGGTCACAGGAGCGGAGTGGAGATGAATCCTATGAAAAAAGGCCCATAATAAGTGAAAGTAACCATGGGTAGGGCAAGCCACAATTAAAGGACCATAAACCAATGAGGAGAGAAAAAAGACAAGGAAAAACGTTACCTTATGAGAATACTGTCGGACAAGAGCCAAGGGTACGCAGGTAAGTCACCGTGCAGGAGAATGTCCGGTCAAAGGGTAAGTGATCCGCGTGTGCAGAAGATAGAACGCCAGTGCGGTATATATATACCCGCCCCTGAAAGTGAAGAACCAGATCCGGGTTCAGAGGTTAGTGTGATAGACAGAACGGCGCATGCGCGCCACGGAAAGGGCCGAGCAAGGCCGAAGGACCGAAGTAAGAAGAGCTTCAGTAATAAAGTGAGGAAAAAGTGCACAGCGCTTGCGCGCCGCGAAAAGGACCGAAAAGATGCGAACATATAGAAGTAAACGCCTGGTGTGAGTGCGCATGCCCAGAAGGTAATATGCTGTTAGAAGGATTCACTTCTGCTCCGTAACTCCCTATAAGAAAAAAGAAAATGAAAATGGAAAATACCACAATTAATAACAATGTAATGAAATAGGTACATAATTTTGAAAAAAGGTACATAATCTAGAAAAAAATGCGAAGGCAAGAATAAGTGCCCGAATGGTAACTGTAATAATATATAGAGACCAAGAAACTCAATATATATGTGCAAGGAACCATGTTATAAGAAATAAGCCAAAAAACACCTGGGACAACTAACAGAGTCAATAAAATAGCATGATAATAGATAGTATACGTAAATCAAAAAAGGATACAGAGTATACCCTACTAATGATGTCACAGATTAATTAGTCAAGAATATTCATATTCCCTGTTAAGACCTAGGGGGGTGAGAGTTTGGAGTGTGTGTATCCAGAACGACTCACGTTCTTTTAGTCGTTTCACCCTATCGCCACCTCGTCTGGAGGGCGGAACATAGTCTATCACCTGAAATTTGAGCTGTGAAATATTGTGATTATATTGGAGGAAATGAGCTGGAATTGGAAAACAGGTGCGTCCGCATCTGATAGTAGATTTGTGTTGCGAGATTCGATCCCGTACGTGTTGAGTGGTTTCGCCAACGTAACCTAACCCACAAGGACACTTGATGAAGTAAACGACAAAAGATGAGTTACATGTAAAATGTCCATTAATGGGGAATCTATGTCCTGACCGTGGATGTGTGAACGAATCACCCTTATTGACATGAGAACATTGCAAACAGTTCAAACAGGGAAAGGTGCCTTTACGTGGTGTAGAAAGAACACTCTGAACCAAATCTTTCCTCAGGGAACCAATATCTGCTCTAACAAGATAATTTTTGATATTAGAGCTTCTTTTATTACATATCATAGGTATGTTATTGAATTCCGGGATATTAGGATATGAGTCCCGAAGGATACCCCAATGTTTAAAGAGGCACTTATTAATTCGAAAGTTATATGGGTGATAAGTTCTCACAAACGGTAATCTAGTGCCCGTGGAAGATCTAACCGGTCCACTACGTGTGGGATGTGTAGATGATACAGAAGAAATGTGGGGATAACCCCTATTAATGAATTTAACATTAATTTCTTTATGTCTACGGTCACAATTGATGGGGTTGGATACGATCCTATCAATACGACAGTGTTGAGATATAGGTAAGGAGTTTTTAATATGAAGATGGTGACAGCTTGAATAAAGAAGTAAACTGTTTTTGTCAGTTGGTTTGACGTAAAGGTCTGTCTCGATCACACCCCCTTCCTGAATAGTAACCTGCGTATCCAAAAAATTAATAATCTTAGGGTCATATTGGATAGAAAATGTCAATCCAGACATACAAAGGTTCAGTTCATTGTAGAAGAGAAGCAAATTATCCACTCCCCCTGTCCAAACTAAGAAAACATCATCGATGTAACGTTTCCAATAGATGACATAAGATTTGAATAGTGAATGTGGATATACATATGAATTTTCAAAGTTGTCCATGAATATGTTTGCATAAGGAGGTGCCATATTAGACCCCATTGCGGTACCCCTCATTTGAATATAGAATTGATCCCCAAATAGGAAGAAATTCTTGGTCAAGATTAAGTTTAACAAGTCATTACAAAAGTGAATTTGGTTAGTGGTGAAATCAGTGTGAGACAAGAGGAACTTATTAACTGACTCCATTCCATCCTGGTGTCTAATGCTGGTATAAAGACTATTTACGTCCATGGTAACCAACAGGGAGTTATCCGGTAGAGGGCCTAGACTATTAGAGTATTAAGAAAATGTGTGGTGTCCTTTAAGGGTATGCCACACTAAACAACATCGCTAACGGGATCGCTAAAAAACATCACTATTTAGCGATCCCGTTAGCGATGTTGTTGTGTGCGGCAGCTGCCAGCGACGAGCTTCCTGCTGTGATCTCGCTCGTCGCTGGAATAGTTCCGGACCCTATTTTATCGCCGGCGCTCCCGCTGGGTAAGTATAATCGCTAAGTGCAGCACCTTTTCTTAGCGATTTAGCGGTACTTTCGTACCGCTAAAGTCGTTAAGGAGATCGCTAACCGCGATAGCGTCCTTAACGACATCGCTAAGTTAGGTAGCTACTAGCGATGTAGAAACAATCCCGCTAGCGATCTCATTAGTATGCGACGCTAACGAGATCGCTAGCGGGATTGTGTAGTGTGGCAGTACCTTTAGAAAGGAGTTAATCTTGGGAACCAAAGGAGATAAAATTTCTCCAATAGTAATGGCTAGAGGTGATAAGATGGAATTGGTAGAGGCTACTATTGGTCTGCCTGGGGGTCTAAGAAGGTTCTTGTGAATTTTCGGCAGTGTGTAAAATACTGGAATCACGGGATGTGAATTAACCAAGAAATCACCCAATTTATTATCAATAGTGCCTAGTTGTATATACCGATCGATTAACACTCTTATATCACGGGCTATGTCATGGACGTAAATAGTCTTTATACCAGCATTAGACACCAGGATGGAATGGAGTCAGTTAATAAGTTCCTCTTGTCTCACACTGATTTCACCACTAACCAAATTCACTTTTGTAATGACTTGTTAAACTTAATCTTGACCAAGAATTTCTTCCTATTTGGGGATCAATTCTATATTCAAATGAGGGGTACCGCAATGGGGTCTAATATGGCACCTCCTTATGCAAACATATTCATGGACAACTTTGAAAATTCATATGTATATCCACATTCACTATTCAAATCTTATGTCATCTATTGGAAACGTTACATCGATGATGTTTTCTTAGTTTGGACAGGGGGAGTGGATAATTTGCTTCTCTTCTACAATGAACTGAACCTTTGTATGTCTGGATTGACATTTTCTATCCAATATGACCCTAAGATTATTAATTTTTTGGATACGCAGGTTACTATTCAGGAAGGGGGTGTGATCGAGACAGACCTTTACGTCAAACCAACTGACAAAAACAGTTTACTTCTTTATTCAAGCTGTCACCCTCTTCATATTAAAAACTCCTTACCTATATCTCAACACTGTCGTATTGATAGGATCGTATCCAACCCCATCAATTGTGACCGTAGACATAAAGAAATGAATGTTAAATTCATTAATAGGGGTTATCCCCACATTTCTTCTGTATCATCTACACATCCCACACGTAGTGGACCGGTTAGATCTTCCACGGGCACTAGATTACCGTTTGTGAGAACTTATCACCCATATAACTTTCGAATTAATAAGTGCCTCTTTAAACATTGGGGTATCCTTCGGGACTCATATCCTAATATCCCGGAATTCAATAACATACCTATGATATGTAATAAAAGAAGCTCTAATATCAAAAATTATCTTGTTAGAGCAGATATTGGTTCCCTGAGGAAAGATTTGGTTCAGAGTGTTCTTTCTACACCACGTAAAGGCACCTTTCCCTGTTTGAACTGTTTGCAATGTTCTCATGTCAATAAGGGTGATTCGTTCACACATCCACGGTCAGGACATAGATTCCCCATTAATGGACATTTTACATGTAACTCATCTTTTGTCGTTTACTTCATCAAGTGTCCTTGTGGGTTAGGTTACGTTGGCGAAACCACTCAACACGTACGGGATCGAATCTCGCAACACAAATCTACTATCAGATGCGGACGCACCTGTTTTCCAATTCCAGCTCATTTCCTCCAATATAATCACAATATTTCACAGCTCAAATTTCAGGTGATAGACTATGTTCCACCCTCCAGACGAGGTGGCGATAGGGTGAAACGACTAAAAGAACGTGAGTCGTTCTGGATACACACACTCCAAACTCTCACCCCCCTAGGTCTTAACAGGGAATATGAATATTCTTGACTAAGTAATCTGTGACATCATTAGTAGGGTATACTCTGTATCCTTTTTTGATTTACGTATACTATCTATTATCATGCTATTTTATTGACTCTGTTAGTTGTCCCAGGTGTTTTTTGGCTTATTTCTTATAACATGGTTCCTTGCACATATATATTGAGTTTCTTGGTCTCTATATATTATTACAGTTACCATTCGGGCACTTATTCTTGCCTTCGCATTTTTTTCTAGGTTATGTACCTTTTTTCAAAATGATGTACCTATTTTCATTACATTGTTATTAATTGTGGTATTTTCCATTTTCATTTTCTTTTTTCTTATAGGGAGTTACGGAGCAGAAGTGAATCCTTCTAACAGCATATTACCTTCTGGGCATGCGCACTCACACCAGGCGTTTACTTCTATATGTTCGCATCTTTTCGGTCCTTTTCGCGGCGCGCAAGCGCTGTGCACTTTTTCCTCACTTTATTACTGAAGCTCTTCTTACTTCGGTCCTTCGGCCTTGCTCGGCCCTTTCCGTGGCGCGCATGCGCCGTTCTGTCTATCACACTAACCTCTGAACCCGGATCTGGTTCTTCACTTTCAGGGGCGGGTATATATATACCGCACTGGCGTTCTATCTTCTGCACACGCGGATCACTTACCCTTTGACCGGACATTCTCCTGCACGGTGACTTACCTGCGTACCCTTGGCTCTTGTCCGACAGTATTCTCATAAGGTAACGTTTTTCCTTGTCTTTTTTCTCTCCTCATTGGTTTATGGTCCTTTAATTGTGGCTTGCCCTACCCATGGTTACTTTCACTTATTATGGGCCTTTTTTCATAGGATTCATCTCCACTCCGCTCCTGTGACCGTTTCAGGTTCAGCAATAGTAATGTACCCATGTTGTTTCATATTGAGATCTTGATATAATTTCTTTTTTTATATGCACCATGTTTAACTCCTTATAGTGCTATAGCCATCTTTCTCTATGGGTCCTTTCTGGACCTTTAGTACCTTATTCATAGCACCAGAATAATGTACCCATCTTGTATATCATATATCATATATATTATATATTCTATCTTGTCCTTGTTTTATGGACATTCCCTTGCGTTCTTTATTCTTTCATTATATACATGTATGTACCTTTTGGAAATAGTTTAAGTGTATATATTTTGGTTTCTTTGCATGTCTGTTTATAATGCATGATCACTATGGAGATTTGGTTCCCACATGTGTGGCTATTTTTCATTTTGATTGCTCAATGTATATGTTTATTTTTTATGTTGTTCCTTATACATGTTATTCTATGTCTTTCAGAATACAGACTGTACTTGATAAAGGCTATGTTAGCCGAAACGTTGTTCATTTAATTTTTCGTCTGTAAAAGAATTGAACCTTCTGCCATACTGGAATTATTTTTCTAATAAATCATTATATTGATTAACTCTTTTTCTTATTCTTTGAGTGCGGGAGTTATTTTGTTCTTACAATTACTGTCCTTTTCTCCCGGCACCATATCTATTTCTAAGTGAGCACCCCTTATTCGCTTACTAGGAAATGGTGAATAGCTAGCCATATCGCACGGATCTCGAGGACGTTGATTGGGAGGTTGGCTCCCTGAGTGGCCCAACGTCCCTGAGCCGTGTGGTGATGAAATATCGCTCCC
>JARQOD010000006.1:46116745-46163781 GCA_033576555.1 Oophaga sylvatica
TAGCAACTATTAGATTCTTACAAATGATGTATTAAGTATCATTAATGACCACAGAAGCCTCTTCAATAAGATGGAAGGTCATTTAAACACTTCAAGACCAATAGAATAATAGAATAATAATAATGTCAGTAACATACTTCTGATTTACACTGATATTATGAAGCGGTGCTCAAATGTATAACTGATGCAATGTGTTGTAGGGGATCCTCATACTATACACCTCCAACATAGGCTTTTAATGTGATTTGAGAGAATTAGTTCTGGTTCAGATGAAAAAATAAAATGTAGCACAACACAGGTACACAGCACGGGAAATAAAGGTCATTTTAGAAGGAATTTCTCCAGTTGTGTTTTGAGGTCTGTTCTAAATTAGCCTTTTAAAAGGAATCTGTCAGCAGGTTTTTGTTATGTAATCTGAACACAGATTTCAGTGATGGCTCTCTTATTAAGCTCCTGCTGTTCTTTGCTCGGAATGATTATTTTAGCACCAGGAGTTTATCATTGCTCAGACTACAGCAGTGCTGTGCCTGGCATTCCCACTCCTGTTATAAGCAGCTCACTGTCTATGGACATTGTATATACAGAGCTTGGTGTGGGCAGGGGCAGCGCTCTCAGCTGTATTGCCAAATCTAAAAACTCTGTGTCAGAGCCGTTGCATCAAGTAATCTAAGTGATACATCATTGGAATCAGGGTCTACTTGCCTACACCAGATGAGGTAGCAAAAACCTGCTGACAGATTCCCTTTAACACCTTCTTGATATCGCCAATTTCCATCCACATAGATATACAAGGACTATTTTGTAGCGGGACTAGTTGTACTTTTCAATAACACCATTCACTTTACCACAAAATGTACTGGAAAACGGGACAATAATTCCAAGTGTTGTATTCTATCTTAGAATAGGTCGTCTATATCAGACTGGTGGGTTGCAGCAGCTGCTGGATGAGATCAGTTGAGGAGCAGAAGAGCACAGCTCAGTAAACTGTACAGTGGCTGGGTACTGTACATCCGCCCCTATCCAAATGCATAGGAGTGGATCTGCATTACCCCTCTGTGGTCAGGAAAAGTGTTTTGTTTTTAGTTCAAATAAAATATTTTATTCTGGCTGTGTCTTTATTTACCTGATAACTATAGGATTAGTAATGGATAGGTGTCTTATAGACGCATCTCCATTATTAAATACATGGGCTTGTTGTCACAATACTGTACAAAGGTGACATCAACCCCATAAATATGAATCCACTTGCCACCGCCACAGGGCAAGTGGGAGGAGCTGGACAAAGTGCCAAAAGTGGTGCATCTAATAGATGCGCCTTTACTGGGCGACTGTGGGCTACTATTTTTAGGTGGAGGGGGCGGGTAATATCCATGGCCCCTTACCAGCCTAGAAGCCCTCAGTTGTCTGCTTTAGCTTGTCAAAAATTGGAAGGACACCACACCATTTAAATAATTAAAAAACTAAACAAAAAACAATACGAATACATGAGAGCTTGGTTACCCTGGACATCATTCAGAAATTCATCTGAATTTAAAACTTGGCTAACATCGCCATTCTAGTGATGATGAGCCAGTAATATCACAATCAGAATATGCAAAATTCCCCTCCCTATACCTTCCTCCTGTGTTCGCCTTTGTGTTCCCCCCTATTGTGTCTCGTAATTTGAATATAACAATTTATTTAACAATTTCAATACCAATTGTTGCACTATAAGTTCCCTTTTCAAAAAAGTATATGCTGGTTAATATACCTAAATTTTGTTGATTGTACCTGTTGTGCAATCTGAATTTGAGTTTGATGTATGTTGAAACATCAATTGTTAATTGTAAATTCAATAAAAATATAATGAACCATTAAAAAAAAAAAAAAAATAACAGCGTGGGAACCCTCTATTCTTGATTTGATAACCAGCCTTGCTAACGCTGACAGCTGAGGGTTGCAGCCTACAGCTGTCAGTTTTGCCTGGCTGGTTATCACAAATATAGGGGAACCCAAGCTGTTTTTTTTTTTAATTATTATTATTATTTATTTATTTAGAGTGCCAGCTAATGAATTCTCCTTTCAACAGCCGCCTGCTCTCGCTGTTAATAGCTGCAGCAGGTGTAGCCTGAGAGCAGTAGTCCTATCAGCCAATGCCAGTGACCGAAGGTAAACTTTTTACCTCCCATCACAGATGTGGGCTCACGCTGTCATTTGAAAGCATGGGAACCACGGCTGTCTGACCGGCGATAATGATTTTACCCCCGATCAGAGGCAGTGTTTGCCATGCTGTCATGCACATGACAGCGTGAGAAACACCCGGTGTTTGAACAGTAACACAGACTTCCTGGGGTCTGTGCCCGAACAGTAGGTGTTCGGTACGGATGCCGAACTTTACTGTTCAAGTTCGCCATCTCTACTCATAATACAATAACAGAAAGTTTACACTTATTAGACAATACACAGATGAACACAAATGACCATCGCCCACCAGAGTTGTGGGAATATAATTGTTCAGGTATGAAGCATGTGATACATGCTACACATGATCTGCAGTATCTCACCTCAGACAGCTTCTCCATCGCCTCTCTGGCCTTACCGTTGTGGTAACTGACTATACCCTGCAGCAGGTAAAGCCTCAGGAACAGCACCTTCTCTCTCCCGTAACTCCCCTGCACCAAGTAACATTACAAAAAGTCAATGCCAGGAATGTAATAAACTCAAGGTGTAACATTTCACTTTTATATTTGTGGTTTTTATTTGCTAAAAGGTATCTGCTACCACAAGCCATCGGCAGAAACAAGAAGTGTCCGGCCTTGATAAGCCCTCGTCCCACCTATGTTTACGTGGACCCATGGCCTCAGTTATAATAATAGACCATTTACTAATAAAAGTCTGGCCCGGCAGTGTAGGAACACCAAAATAAGTGAGTGAAACTTGCATTAATGTCACATCTATACTACAGCACATTAGAAACAGCCCCCTGAATTGTTTTTGTGATTTGCCAAACTTTTCTTAAAACGCATATTGTTATACGCTCCAAACTAAACACGCAGAAGAATCCTTTCCTTCCCAGAAAACCACTCCTGCTGCAGATTAAGTCATTTCTGATAAACAATAAGAATGGGAAATAGTATTGTGGACATTATAATACACTGTGGACGTATAGCTTAGCTGACTTAAAAGGGTCACATGGCTTTGTCAAGGGATACAGGACACCTAAGGGTGCTTTCACATTGCGTTTAGTACACGCTCGGTTGCCCCGTCGGGGCATATGTCCGAACCCCACTGTAAAACAAGAATCGGATTATGTGCCGACAGGGCTATAGACTGTAATGGTGCAGGTAGAGCGCTCTGCCGTGCATCATTTTCAAGCGTGTACGTATTAGTGTCCGCCTCCAGTAGGCGTATAAAATCAAACATGATGCACGACAGAGCGCACGTTCGATCTTCCAGCACCATTACAGTCTATGGCTAAACCGTTATGGAAAAATATGATTAAGGCTAAAGAGGAGCTTCCCAGACTAGGCTAATGCAGTGAATTCAGGAGATGCCAGAAATGTCTGGAAGGAGGCCACCAACCAACCTCCCGCCCAGTGATGCGAACACAGTGGGAGATGTTAGCACAAGTAATGCAGTCACTCAACTTATTATATATAATCTGTAAAACGGTGTTCAAAAGGCATACATATGCTTTAAAGGGAATCTGTCAGTAGGATCAACTTTCCTAAGCGGATTACATGGGCATGCAGGTCAGAGAAAAGTTGGATAAAATGATACCTATATATCTACAATCTCATGTTTTATTCCAGAGAAATCCACATTTTTCCTATACATAAATGAGCTGTTAAGATCTATAGGCCGGACAGTGATCTCCCCAAAAAACTGCCTCCTGAGCTTATAGTTTATAAACGGTGAGACAGGTATTTACTGACAGTCTGTTCTCTTAATCACAGGTGTGATCATTAACAGCACAGTACAGCAGAAGTGAACTTTGTCTCATTGCAAACATTTGCAGAAGCACTTGTCCTATCATAGTGCTGTCAGCTCTGCTGCAGAGCTGTGCCAGATTATAACTAACACAGAACAGCAGAGCTGAACCTTGTCTCATTATAAAAACAGCTAGCACATTGGCAGTAGTCTTCTCTCAGAGCCCTTAGCTCTACTGTACTGCCTGTCCCCCACAACGGCTGCATGTGAAATGGAAGCTGAAGCACTGTGAGAAAGAAGACAACTGCAAATACGTTCGCGCTGATCTCACTCCAGAGTTGTGCGTGATTATGCGTCAGCCTATACATATCACACTGTTAACATGCCCTTCACTTACAATAATCTCTGGAGGCACAGTCTCAGAGAGATCTGTGGCCGGCCCATAGTCCTGAACAGATCATTTGCATATTTTTCTCAGGAAAAAAACCTCGGATCAGATATCAAAGTATCATTGTATTCAGCTTCCTATGACCTGCATGCCCATATAGACGGCTTAGGAGAATTGAACCTACTGACAGATTCCTTTAAAAGAAGATTTGTGACAATACAAGCTGTATGCATTATTAAAAAGATCTCTCAGACCTGATGAGGCTGGTATATTTACTATGAAAAGCTGGAACAGAATGGCTTGTTCAATCTTGAAATAAAAGTGATCTGAACTAAAAAAAAACCCTCATTCTTTGAAGAAGGATTTTACAGCCCTTCTGATATGAATGTTCAAAGGAAGTACACCAGCCTCATCAGGAGTATAAGACACATTTAATAATGTGTGCAATTAATTTGTGAAGCCGATCGGTCACTTGAGTTCACAACACAAATTGGAGTTTCCAACATACTTTAATGTTGACCAGTCTTTCGTGATTTTCTCCATAGCATTTGTTGAAGCACCTCTGGGAGACATTGAGCTTTAAGTCGGCATCGTCCAGGCAGTCTAACTGCCCCAGGCGGAAGTAGCACCAAACAATATCAAGTTGCAGGACAGCATAATTATCCACTGAACTTAGTAGATCTGTTCCGCAATCACTGGAAGACATAAAATAAGGGAGACAGCATTTCAGCAACAGGAGGCAAGAAAGTAGCTTATTAGGGAGTAAATTTAGTGGACACGGTGCGTTTTCGTGGCGTTTTTTCGGCGTGGTAATGGGTCAAAATGGAATCCTTATGCCAGCTAATTCAATGACAAACCTGAAGTGTTGTGCACATGATTAGTAATTCCTTGACTACTTGCAGTGCGTTCTTTGTCAATTCTTTGTGCGTTTCTGCAGCGTTTTTCACCCACTGACTTCAATCCAGTCAGTCGAATCCACAGCAAAAACGCAGGTGTAAAAATTTTGCGGATTTGCTGAGTTTTTGTTTGCGTTTTACCGGCTTCCTATGGTGCTTCCTACGCTGTCATCTGTGTGACAAGGTGGGAGACACCGGTGCGCGGTGGTTCTGATCGGCGGTAACGCTACTGCCAGTCAGAGTGTTGCGGGGTTATGTTGTCAGATGTCAGTGTGACCCTACAGTGGTATTTAATGTTTCTTGTACTAGTCCTAAAGGACAAAGTTGCATGTCACATTGTTCTTGTATTTAACTAATAGGGTAGATGTAGAATAGTAAGACTTTTTATTGGATAAAAAGCCCACCTTAGTCCTGAAGAGCTACAATTCTTAAATAGGACCTGTGACCAGGTCTATAGTGACCAGTCTTTGCTCTTATTTTCATTTCGCTGCACCAGGGTATTACAATGTTTTTCTAATTTTAAATTCCAGAGCTACGGCCCTTTACATTTAGTGCGCCCAATATCTACTTTGGATGGCCTTTACATAGGGTGTGTTGCACATAGGATGATCTGGGTGATTTGACACTTGGTAGCTCAGTGTCATTATACTGTTAATAACATGGGAGCGATCTCCCTCTGTCAAAATTCTCACATGCTGCCGGCACTATTGACAGCAGCATACAAGTGGTTAAAATGACAGGATCTAGCTAGCTGCAGTCTGTGTCCCAGCCATCCCTGTGATGTAAGTTTATGTACTAATGCGGTAACTTACACGTCATCAGGATGACAATCAATAGCGTGAAGGGGTTTAGAAAAGAGCAGCACATAGGACAGGATTCTAAGATGAGACCAAAAAAGAGCCCCTCTAAGGCTAAGTTCACATTTGCGTATATGTGCGCAGCGTATCATCTGCATACACAAACGAATGCAAAAACGCATGTTTACGCAGCGGTTTTTATTCGCATCATCTTACACGATGCAAAAAACCCCCGCTGCGTGTGCATGCGTTTGCGCTATTTATGCTCATGCATTCGATATTTCCAGGTGCTGTAATCAGTTCCTGGACATGCGCAGTCTGAAGTCCCCATGCTCATTGAACGCATCCATTCGCATGTCCTTGCGTACCAATGCATTCCCATAGACAGTAGTTTTTTGACACACTAATCTGCATGTGCATAATTGCGCATATTTGTTGGATTTTTGATGCTTCAAAAAAAAAAAAAAGCAACATGTTGCGTTCGCCAGACACCACAAAACGACGCATGCGTATACAAACGCATGCGAACGCATTTCCCTGCAAACACCATGTTAAAGATATGCACGCATGACACATGTGGATCAAACGCTGCGCGTACAGATGCAAATGTGAAACAAGCCTTATACTTTATTAGATTTTCACCATCATAATTAGTTTGTGAACTAATGTCTATAGGGTATGCCACACTAAGCGAGATTGCAAACGAGATCGCAATTACGTCACCATTTATGACGCAGTAGCGATCTCGTTAGCGACTTAGCTGTTAGATTCCAAACACAACTCATCAGCGATCTGTGATTCCAAACACATCTCATCAGCGATCTGTATAACAACCTCTGCGGTCGTTGGGAAAACCTATTCCCACCTGCGATGCTGGTGAAGTCGTTCATAAAGGGTGTCACACTCAGCGATTCAGGCTCACCAGCGGGACACCAACGACCAAAAAACGGCTCAGAACGTTCATAAGTGATCAGCGACATCTCAGCAGGGGCCACATCGCTGCTACATGTCACATACAGCTAAGTCGCTAACGAGATCGCTACTGCGTCATAAATGGTGACGCAATTGCGATCTCGTTAGCGATCTCGCTTAGTGTGGCATATTCTTATCACTTGGTTTCAGAGTTCCTTCAACTCAGAGGGGATTAAAATCTTACAGGAAAAAAAAAAAATAGCAGAAAGCTTGTAACATTGTAAACAGATAAGAATGAATCAGCTTTTACCAGAAATGTTTGTCTGCATCCAGTAAGAAAGGCAATGCCGAGGCATACTCTGTTCTCTTCAGGAATGCTCGTCCCCTTTCGTGGTATCCCATAGCCAGCATCAGAGCCTGGGGAGAAGAATTGCAACAGAGCGGTCAGAAATGTTCATTTTTTACACTGGTGATAAGTGGCAAAAAAAAAAAAAATTGTAAAAAAAAGAAAAGAAAATACAAGCACAAACAGAATTAACCCTGGACGGGAAATTCTAACTATACTCAAAGTTTAAAAGGTAAAAGTTTGCCAACGCTGAGTACAGATATATTGTGAGTAATTATATGGTCACTTTCCAGGCTCGGAAAGTCGGCCAAGTCCTTCATTGTATCATACTTCCACAAGTGCTATAACAAATGACCATTGTAGAAATGATAAAATATTGTATCTTGCATAAATGTGGCGAGCAAGGGCTGGTCTTACACATAGCAGCTTCATACGCACATCGGCTCCCTGTGATCGGCTTGTGAATGGTCTCAGACTACTGATGTGCAAGCCCTCCTCATTATTCCTCCATAGGCCCGTGTAACATATGCTGCGTGTCCACATTGGACATTACCTTTCTGAATCCTGCTCATACAGGTATTATACATATGACCAGGTTTTTAAATACATGAGATAGGGATTACATACATTAGTCAGGGACTGCTCTAATACGGGTATACCTTGATGTTTGGTAGAGCGGTTTAATATACATTTTTTGCAAAAAATGTATTAACCAAATACCCTGTGTTTTTCCATCCTTTTATTAACACTTGCCGTTTACTGTTATTTTTTTGCAAGAGTATTTTTTGGTTTTACTGTGCCTTTTATTTATTTTTTTGTGTTTTTAGTCTTCTGGTGGTGTGAACAATGTCCCTACAGGCTTGTTCACTGTGTGCATGGCTCATGTGTTTCTGTTTTAGACCCGTGTAACATAGCCTGAAATCAAGTTATAACGAGATCTTTGGGATTTACGTAACGCAGTGATGATACATTTGAATTATTATGCTACAGTTTGTAATAATATTAGAATACAATACAATAGTTATTTGAACTATAGCACAATTATTCCCCATGTTGGAATTATATTGTTCCAATGTACTTAGTTTGTTTCATAAACATATCACAAAGATAACATACGAGGAAAAATTAAAACAGTATTTTGTTTTTTTCTAAAAAGCATCACGCCAGCGGGTTTTATCATTTCAGTGCTGGAGTGGTGCCACTAATTTAAAGCAGCACTCCAGCATTTTTTTGTTTTATTGGACCACTGGAGTGGTGCTTTAAATGCAATTCACCTGCCGCATCTAAAATCACCTGCCGCCGCCACCTTTTCTAGAGTCACTCCAGTCTGTCTCCTCAGCAAAAAGTGACCTGCCGGCAGCTCCAGTGCTCCAGAGGTCACATTTCATTACATCCCTATGAAAGCCTGGTTCTGAGAGCTTGTGAAGTAGCTTCTGACTTCCGGCCAGCTAGAAGTTATGGACACAGTATTTTGCCGTGGGACTAGACCGGCGTCGGTAAAAGGTGAAGCAACTGGAAAGGGAGTGTAAGAACGGTGACTGGAGGCTTATAGTTAAGCCAGGTCACCTTTGCAGATAGCATCCGATGTGATATGCTAATGACAGTCGGATCAAACTCTGCTGCGAGCAAGATCAGAGTGCCAGGCTACTGCGCTCCGACCCTCTTGCATGAGAGAATCAGATCATAGGTGTGAAAAAGAAGGAGATTAATCTCTCCATCGCCTATCTCTGTGTATAACAGAACCACACTCAGATGACATCCAAGTGCAGTTCAATGTTTTGACTTGAATGGGAGCACACCATGCGATATACCCAGCCAATCACAGCATGCTGTGACTTTTTTCTCATGCCAGAGCGACCCGACAAATAATTTGTAGATCTGCATTGCTTAATTAAATAACATTGGTCAGAGTGCAGTTTTCTTGCATCACACTCCTCCGTATTATTCTTCTGCTCCTCTAAGCGGCGCTCCGGTCCCACGCTGCCATCTTGTGACCGCAAATCCTGACTGACCGGAAGTCAGAGGTAACGGTCACAGGCTCTCAATGGAAGTCTATGAGACCCTCGTTCTGGTTCTCACAGACTTACCCAGTGATCAGTCAAGTCACAACCTGCAGAAGACCGAACAGAGCGGCGTTGCTATCAGTTGAAGAAGGGGGCTGGTAAGGATAATGCCAGGAGCAGGGAACTTAGATTAGTGACACCACTCCAGCAGTAAGCAAACGCTTTAAAGAGGTTGTCCACTACAATGACTCAGTTACTGGTTTTAACATAAAGTCCTATGGATAATGCCCCTAGAGATACATCTTCTGACAGTTTTCATGTTGTTTCGTGCCATCATTTTGCTTCCTGTGAGCTGGCATCGGCTCTGCTGTCACAGCCATCGCTTCCCCTATAGAATTCTCTGCTTTCACCTGACTACATAGTTCATCATGTATTCATCACTGATGAATGGGAGAGTGGATGGATGCATGGCTGGGTGGATGAGGACATAGCGAGACATAAATGTAATTATATGTAACTTACACCGAGCTGTATACACACAGACAAGAGGGAGCTGCATCTCCAGGGAAAGCTGTGTCTACAGCAGCATGCACAGTACTGGGGTGAGATCTGCTGAATGGAGCCACGACAATCCCTGCCAATTTTCCAGAGCCAGAACTCAGGGAGATTTTGAGGTGACATTGCAGGAAGTCAGGGGATCCTCAACCAGAGATCAAGTGAGGAGAGCAGCTCAGATCACAGGAGGGGTTTGGAAAGCTAAGTATTTAATAAAGTGCTTCTCTATGGCAGATCACCGGAAAGAGACGTATAAAATACTGGCCAACCACTTTACAGTCTGCTGTTCCGTCCGGTGCCCTTTTATTTTTGGAGGTTGACCCTACCTTTTTTGCTGCTTTAGGCATATTGATGGAACGTCCAGTTTGGTTTGCGATTTCCAGGTACGGCAAAGTATCTGGATTGGCACTTTCACCTGTTGAAAAACATCGTATGAGTTACGTCATTTCAGGAGTCCTGATTTACCTTGTAAATACCTCCATTAACAACTCCAGCTATTGGTAATGTGACAAACACACTGGACACCGAGCTCCGTGATGGAAATCACCATTTCCTACGTTGCTAAACACTCCCTGGCGTAAAAGCTATGGTCGAGAACGAAGATCAGTAGAAAGAGACCATCAGTTTGTAGGACTGTGAACGCAGTTCTGGGCTATATATCTGAGCATCGGGACAAAATAAGGCTGGGTTCATATTTATGCAATTCATTCCACTGGAGGTACACACCTGGACTGCAAAAAAACCTCAATTTAGACATACCGTATATACTCATGTATAAGCCGACCCGTGTATAAGACCCCCCTAATTTTGCCACAAAAAACTGGGAAAACGTAATTACTCGCGTATAAGCCTAGGGTGAAAAATGATTATGCCCCCATATGATGCTCCACAGATTAGGCCCCCATAAACTGCAGATTATGCCCCCATATGCTGCACAGATTATGCCCCAATATGCTCCACATATTATGCCCCCATATGCTCCAGAGATTATGCCCCCATATGCTCCAGATTATGCCCAATATGCTCCAGAGATTATGCCCCCATATATTCCACAGAATATGCCCCCATATGCTGCACTATTATGCCCCCGTATGATCCACAGATTATGCCCCATATGCTCCAGATTATGCCCCCATATGTTCCACAGATTATGCCCCCATATGTTCCACAGATTATGCCCCATATGTTCCAGATTATGCCCTCATTATGAGCTCCAGATTATGCCCCCATATGCTCCAGATTATGCTCCCATATGTTCCACAGATTATGCCCCATATGTTCCACAGATTATGCCCCCATATGCTTCAGATTATGCCCCCATATGCTCCAGATTATGCCCCCATATGTTCCACAGTTTATGCCCCCATATGCTGCACAATTATGCCCCATAGTATACGTCCCTTATGCTGCTGCTGCATAAAAAAAAATAAAAAATGACATACTCACCTCTCGTCGCTGGGGGCCAGGTGCCGGTGTCCTGAGCAGGCGGTGTCACTGGCGCGCTATCGGGGACAGGTGCCGGTATCACCGCTCGCTCAGGACCCCGGCACCTGAGATATTTACCTGTCCTCTCTCCACCGCTGCTCCCTCTTCCGGGTCCTCGGCAGTGAATGATCAGGCAGGGGGCGCGGCGCGCACTAACGACATCATCGCGCCCTCTGCCTGAACATTCACAGCCAGAGGAGTCGGACGAGGGAGCAGCACGCAGCGGTGGAGAGAGGACAGGTAAATATCGCTATACTCACCCCTCCGCTGGCGCGGTCTCTGCAGCCTCTCCTCTTCTCCCGGCGGTCTCCGCAGCTCTTCAGTCCTACAGCGGTCACGTGGTACCGCTCATTAAAGTCATGAATATGTGCATATTCATGACTTTAATGAGCGGTGCCATGTGACCGCTGCAGGAAGGATCCGGAGATCTTGGGAGAAGCAGGGGGGCTGCAGAGACTGCGCCGGCGGAGGGGTGAGTATGATCCAACACCCCACTCCCCCTCCCCCGCCGACCCCTAAAAAATGGGCTGAAAATCTCGGCTTATACACGAGTATATACGGTATATATGGCAGAGTATCTGTTTCCCTCTATTTCCCTCTCTTCTCACTTATAATCGAAGGGCTATCTCTGCCTGGAATACACCGAATGTCCCCAACTTTTCCCAACTCCTGATTGTGTTTTGTGAACAGCATTAAAGCCACCGTCTCACACAGCGATCTCGCTAGACTGGAGTCACTAGTTTTGTGACGCAGCAGCGATCTCCCCAGCGATATCGCTGTGTGTGACATTCAGCGACGATCAGCCCCCCTGCTGGGTATCGCTGATCGTCGCTGAATGTCCTGGACATTTTTTTGATCACTGGTCTCCCGCTGACAGGCACGCATCGCTGCGTGTGACAGGCGGCAGACCAGCGATCCGCTGGTAACCAAGGTACACAGCGGGATTCCAGGCACGGGCTGTGCCTAGAAACCCGCTGTGTACCTTGGATACCAGCGCCCTGCATCAGGGCGCTGGTATCCAACGTACACTGCGGGTAACTAAGCGATGTTACCCGCAGTGTCGCTGTGCTGATCGCTGCCCTGAGCTGCCTGTTTGGCAGCTCAGCAGCGATCATGTAGCGATACACCAGCGATCCTGACAAGTGCATATCGTTGTCGGGATCGCTGGTATCGCTATGTGAGACCCAGGCCTTACTCTGCCTGGTACGCATTGCTTACCCCACTTCTTGTATGCATAATGTAATCATTCCTCCTCTGTCCTCCATGCATACCTGAGTAGTCAGTCCCTTCCCCCTTTTTTTATCACCTCTGCCTAACTCTGAACATGTGGTCTGGGCAATTACGCCCACAACCCCCCCCCCCCCTCACAGCTGATCCCTCTCAATTGCACATATATTCACGTGGCGCCACCTGCATCTTTCATATTACATATTTCTAATTACAATACTCTGAATTAGACTATAACCCCACAACAATGTTTCAACTTCTCACTTTCACGGTTTCACCCCCTTACTTCTCTATTTTGCCTGATCTCCTGTAATCTCCCCACCTAATAAGGAACTAGTCATTTCTCCCTCCATCCTCTCCAGCCACCTCACCTTCTCCTCAGAACTGTTCCTCCACATACAAGCCTCTTTGTCCAAACACGGCCACACCATGGCTTATCCTGCTCCCACCTTCTAACACTCTGTCTGTTACTCCTCATTGTTGGCAACGTATCCCCAAATCCTGGTCCTCCTCAACACATCCCCACACTCATTTCTAACACCCTGCCACGATCCTTTACATGTTTCTGCAACCATGATAACCTCATACCCATTCATCTAGCCCCCACTCATCAGGTCCCCTACCTGGAGGACCATGGAAGGCACGCTCAGTCTGCAATAAACTGTCGTTCATCCATGACCTCTTCATCACCAACAAACTCTCCTTCCTTGCTATCACTGAAACCTGGCTCACTCCCTCTGACTCAGCCTCTCCAGCTGCACTCTCTTATGGCGGATTCCATCTTTCTCACACCCCCCGCCCCAGCAAGAAAAATGGTGGAGGAGTTAGCTTGCTCCTCTCCAATTCCTGCTCCTTTACCCCACTTCCTCTCCCACCCTCCGCTATTCTTCCCTCGTTTGAGGTGCACTCCGTCCACATCTACTCCCCTTCCAACCTCCAGCTAGCTGTCATCTACCGCCCCCCAGAACTAGCCATTTCCACCTTTCTCGATCACTTTACCACCTGGCTGCTTCATTTCCTTTCTGCTGACAACCCCACTATCATCATGGGTGACTTTAACATCCCCATTGACACTTCCACCTCCGCTGCCTCCAAACTTTTATCGCTCACTGCCTCCTTTGGCCTCACTCAATGGTCCTCTGCGGCCACTCACAAAAGATGGTCACACACTGGACCTTATCTTCACCCGCCTCTGCTCCCTTACTAATCTCACTAACTCACCCCTGCCCCGTCCGACCACAACCTACTGACATTTTCTTCCCTCTCCTCTCCTAGTACGCAACCCCCGCTCCACAAACTAGCTCATCCTCGAAGAAATCTCAAACACTTCAATTTACCATCGCTCTGAGTCCCTCCTCCCTCTTACAGACATATCCTCACTTCATGACACAGATGCTGCTGCCACCTTTTATAACACCTCATTAACAGCAGCACTTGATTCGGCTGCCCCCCCTCACACATAGCAAAACTCGCACAATCAACAGGCAGCCCTGGATGACCAGCCTCACCAAAGAACTGAGACGGGCTTCCAGGGTTGCGGAGCGGAGATGGAAGAAATCCCGCTCTGCCGAGCACTTAACCGCATACAAGCAGTCCCTCACCAGCTTCAAGTTCACACTCACTGCCGCAAAGCAAACTTACTTCTCTTGTCTCATATCCTCCGTCTCACAACCCTAAACAGCTCTTCAACACTTTCAATTCACTACTCCGTCCCCCAGCGCCTCCCCCCTCTCATCTCATTACTGCTGAAGATTTTGCCTCCTTTTTCAAGCAGAAGATTGATACAATCAGGGAAAGCTTTGGCCCACAACCCCCAATGCCCCTCTTAGATGCTCAGCCCTGTTCCTCCAAAACCAATTTCTCCACCATGACAGAAGATCAGCTTTCCACCCTCCTTTCAAGATCACACCTCACCACTTGCACACTTGACCCGCTCCCGTCCCACCTCATCCCTAATCTCGCCACAGTCTTCATCCCTACTCTAACACACCTCTTCAACCTCTCACTTACAAACGGTGTGTTCCCCTCATCCTTCAAACATGCCTCGATCGCACCCATCCTCAAAAAGACCTCCCTTGACCCATCCTCTGCGTCTAGCTATCGCCCGATATCTCTTCTCCCTTATGCCTCAAAACTACTGGAACAGCATGTCCATCTTGAACTGTCCTCCCACCTCTCTTCCTGCTCCCTCTTTCACCGCTCACAATCAGGCTTCCGACTGCATCACTCAACTGAAACTGCCCTAACTAAAGTCACCAACGACCTACTAAGCGCCAAGAGCAAGCGACACTACTCTGTCCTCCTTCTCCTGAACCTGTCTTCTGCCTTCGACACTGTGGACCACTCCCTCCTGCTCCAGATTCTCTCATCTCTGGGCATCACAGGCTTGGCCCTATCCTGGATCTCATCATACCTAACAGATCGAACATTCAGTGTCTCCCTCTCCCACACTACCTCCTCACCTCGCCCCCTCTCTGTCGGTGTTCCTCAAGGCTCAGTTCTAGGACCCCTACTCTTCTCCATCTACACCTTCGGCTTGGGACAGCTCATAGAGATGATACTGCAAACCGTGGGATTCTATGCCGATGACACGCAGATCTACCTATCTGGACCTGACCTCACCTAATTACTGACAAAAATCCCACACTGTCTGTCAGCTATTTCAGCTTTCTTTTCTGCTCGCTTTCTAAAACTGAACATGGACAAAACAGAATTCATCATCTTCCCCCCATCTCACTCTACCCCTCCACCAGACCTATCCCTCAATGTCAATGGCTGCTCACTTTCCCCGGTCTCGCATGCTCGGTGCCTCGGGGTGATACTCGACTCTGCCCTTTATTTCAAGCCACATATCCAAAACCTAGCTTCCTCCTGCCGTCTCAAACTCAAAAATATTTCCCGGATCCGTGCATTCCTTGACCACGACACCATAAAAACACTAGTGCATGCCCTTATCATCTCCCGCCTTGACTACTGTAACCTCCTACTCTCTGGCCTCCCTTCTAGCACTCTGGCACCACTCCAATCCATCCTACATTCTGCTGCTCGACTAATCCACCTGTCTCCCCATTATTCCCCAGCCTCTCCCCTATGCCAAGCCTTTCATTGGCTTCCTATCATCCAGAGGCACCAGTTCAAAAAACTAACTATGACATACAAAGCCATCCACAACCTGTCTCCTCCATACATCTGTGACATGGTCTCCCGTTACTTACACACACGCAACCTTCGATCCTCTCAAGATCTCCTTCTCTACTCTCCACTTATCTCTTCTTCCCACAAGCGCATACAAGACTTCTCCTGTGCCTCCCCTATACTCTGGAATTCTCTACCCCAACACATCAGACTCTCGCCTACCATGGAAACCTTCAAAAAGAACCTGAAGACCTATCTCTTCCGACAAGCCTACAACCATCAGTGATCCTCAGTCTACTGAACTGCCGAAAGACCAGTTCTACCCTCTCCTAGTGTATCCTCACCCATCCCCTTTAGATTGTGAGCCTTCGCGGGCAGGGTCCTCTCTCCTTCTGTACTTATGTGTGTCCTGTATTGCTCATATTTATTGTACTTGTCTATATTCGCCCCCTCTCACATGTAAAGCACCATGGAATAAATGGCGCTATAAAAATGAATAATAATAATAACTAGGGTATAGATAGGGTGAGCCGTCGAGGAGTGGGGGCACCAATTCTCGTGTCTCCATCCCTAGGGTGCTAACCCCCGCTGTTAGGTAGGTCATACAAGCTAGAGATTAGTGTAGGGAATAATGGAAGATTTTTCTGTACATAAATCCCACCAGATCTCCAATATGTCTAACGTGTCCTCCAAGAAATGCACCTTTAACATACCCCCATCTTTTCTCTTTCCGCCTTAAACCATAAATATCCGATTGTGGAAGGAACAATTTAATTGTCCCCTTGAGTATACACCCCCTCTTATTCACTTAACCTTTAAATGCTTTGACTTCAGATTCTCCCCCCTATATGGGGGGTGGTTAGGATCTTTATTGATTGATTATAGTCCTAATTTTGTATATAATACTTTTGGGCTAATAGACCTTTGATCCTCTTTCCCGACACCCTGTCGTAATGTGTAAGGGGATAATATAATTATCTGAGGCATCTTTTTTACCTGAAAGGCCACGCTAGAAGTGACGACGTGGTCCAGCATGTGATATACCGGAAGTCACAACATTCACCGACGACGGAAATGACATGTGCGGGTCACCAGTGAGCTCTATAGTGGTGCACGATATGATGCCCGTGCGCACCGGATATGACGCCCACACCACCCTGCTTGGCGGTCTATTTAATAGATAGGGGTCTTTCCTGGATCCACCCTTGTTGTCCCATGCCTGGTTTTTATGGTAAGCGTCGTCCCACTTTAGTTATACAGCCACTATGAGAATTAATCATACTGTTGTGGGCGACTCTCTGCCAGAATTATTACAGGTTGCAGGCATGGCACACTAATGTTTGGGGGATTGTTTCTAGTTCCCGGCGCCCTGTGTCTGCATTAGTATATGGTCCAATTGCCCCCCCCCCCCAATATTGATTTGCACACTTTGCACTGTTATTTTTCAGGGACATCAGCACCTTACTTATACTTGGGGGTCATATATCCCATATATACTGCATCATCTATACATATAATTTTTGTGCTGACACGAAGATCCGGGTCGTTTCACCTCCATCCTTTTGTGTATTTGGAACGGTGTTTTTTTTTGTACTAGAATCTTACTATTTGATATTGACATGTTATTAATAAATTTTGCTACCTTATATGCTCAGTTTCCAAACTGTATTGGAGCCCTGGATGGGAAGCACATCCTTGTGCGTAAGCCGCCAAACTCAGGGTCCCAATATTATAATTATAATCAGTATTTTTCTGTAGTGCTGTTGGCCCTGGTCGACAGCACATACAGGTTTATAATTGTAGATATTGGGGCCTACGGAAGAACTGGGGACTCCAGAGTCTTCAATTCTTCCATTATGGGTCGGCGGCTGCGAAGTAATGACTTGGACCTCCCACCCCTATGTCAGCTACTAGGGTCTACTATGGAAGCGGTGCCTTATGTGATGGTTGTAGATGAGGCATTTCAATTGAACCGTTATGTCATGAGGCCCTATCCACGTAGAGCCCTGGACCACTGGCGCAGAGTCTTTAATTTTTGTCTATCCCGCGCACGACAATTTGAGGAGTGTGCGTTTGGCATTCTCTGTGCAAAATGGCAGGTCCTGCAGTAAGTATTCAACTTAGTGTAGGAAATGTGAATGAGGTGATTAAAGCCTGTGTGATACTTCACAACTTCACCAGAATCCCTGACTGTACATCAAATGCTGGTGATGAAGAGGCGGATGGAAATAATGGCAGGGCTACTACACATGTACATCATCCACATTGTCAGCCCTATGGACTTAAAGTGCGGGATGTGTTTACTAATTATTTTGTTTCACCAGAGGGATCTACTCCATGGCAGGACAATGCAGTGTCTATGTTATGATTTTTTTTATAATTTTGTTAACAATAAAGTTATGTTAATGTTTGCAGTGTGTGATGTTTTGGCCTAAAAATGCTCTAATAGTGATATTAAACACATCATCTATATAGCTGTTACAGCACAAACCACACACATTGAATTAACTTTTTTTAATGAAAACATGTTTGTTACACACAAAAATACCATATTTAAAGCATATGACATATTGGGCCACTATTACAGGGCCAACAACTACTTTCAAACAAAACAAAACGTTTACTCCTGATGACACATTGGTTTACAAATCATGTTTTTTTGGTGGAGTGGATGGTGGGAGGACAGCATGAGTGCTTTGGGTACTTTGTGGCCCAACGTGATTGTGACCCTGAGAGGTGGATGAGGGTGGATTACAGACCAAGGAAGGGACCTGTTGTGGAACATGGTACTGGGCACTTTGGTAAGGATTTCCATAATCCTGTGTATTGCCATGGCCCATTTGTGGATACCCTCCAGAATGGCCATGCTGAGCATACCCATGTTGTGACCACTCTCCTACAGTGGGTATGTTCAAGTGGCCATATTGGGAAGGTGCAGCTGGAAGATGCACATGTTGTGGGCGGTGTTGGTTTGGGGCTTGATGTGGCTGTGGTGATGGCATCCATGTGGGAGGTGGTTCAGCGACTGATAGTGGCTGCTCATCCTGGATTCCAGGCATATGAAATTGGTTGTCGCTGGAAATCTGCCATCTTTCTAGGTACAAAAATAAAGGATCTGGATTATTTGGTGGGGTGCATGCATCAATTAAAATTTGTATGGCACCTCTGGCCCGCAGCCTCACCCCACGGGGAATTGCGCGCAGATAGCTTGCAAGACTCCGTAAATATGCTTCCTCACTGTCCTCATTCATAGTTCGTGAAAGATAGTCCAAAACCCTAGTGTCTACTTGGCGCCTGTTACTGGTGGTGGCAAGCTCCCTCCTGCGCCGGCCACGGCGAGGGATGGCTGCAGCCTTGGGTGAAGTATCCAAGGGTAGTGTTGGACTACTACTGTGGCTACAGTCCTCGTCTTCTTGATTGGTCTCCCATCCTGCTGGTGGTGGTGGTTGGTTTGATGGGCGGTGTTGGTTTGGGGCTTGATGTGGCTGTGGTGATGGCATCCATGTGGGAGGTGGTTCAGAGACTGATAGTGGCTGCTCATCCTGGATTTCAGGCATTCGAAATTGGTTGTCGCTGGAAATCTGCCATATTTCTAGGTACAAAAATAACGGAGTTGGATTATTTGGTGGGGTGCATGCATCAATTAAAATGTGTATGGCACCTCTGGCCCGCAGCCTCACCCCACGGGGAATTGCGCGCAGATAGCTTGCAAGACTCCGTAAATATGCCTCCTCACTGTCATCATTTACAGTTCGTGAAAGATAGTCCAAAACCCTAGTGTCCACTTGGCGCCTGTTACTGGTGGTGGCAAGCTCCCTCCTGCGCCGGCCACGGCGAGGGATGGCTGCAGCCTTGGGTGAAGTATCCAAGGGTAGTGTTGGACTACTACTGTGGCTACAGTCCTCGTCTTCTTGATTGGTCTCCCATCCTGCTGGTGGTGGTGGTTGGTTTGATGCTGCCGAAGATGGTCCAGCTACTTCTTCAGCTTCACCAAGAGGGTCAACGTTGACCTCGGAGTCCGAAGCAGTTTCCCGTTCGGTAAGGTTGGAGTCAGTTCTGTTTTTTAGCACAAAGATTAAAAAAAAAAAAAACAACAAAAAACAACATTAAGATTGGACCATAAGGTCATGTGTAAAATGTGGGGTCAGGCATGCACTTACGGACGTAGATCCATAACGGGAGCAAGAAAATTTAATCTGTCATAATAGCCGTATTTTCTTTTTTTTTGTGTCCTCAGCACCACTCCTGGCCCCTTGCTGGCGCTCACGGCGGTACTGGTCACGACAGCTGCGCCACCGTCTAGTGACATCAGACACTGCAAAGTAACACAATAAATGTTTTAAACTTGGATCACAGTGTTTGCCTTGCCAAATATAGATTACAGTGTAATGTGGCCTACTACTAGCCAAGTGTGAAGTGTGAAATAGGCAGGATATTACAAACAACATCACATATGAAGATGTTATGTTCATTTGTTGCTTCATTTTTAATTTTTTTTTTTTTTTTATGATTGTACTTACTAACTACCTGCTGCACCTCACGTGGACTTTCCTCATACTTGGGGAACATTTGGCTGCATATTCGCTTCCATGCTGCTTCATGTTGGTCCCATATTTCTGGCCTCTCCTGCACCAGAACTATCATCATCTCCACGTTTATGTGTCTGGTCATGTTGCTGGACTCCGTGGTGGCGTGTACCGGCCATTTTGTAGAGGTTGCCAGGGAAATTTGCATGCCAAAGATTCCGGATATTGGATGAGGCAATTTCCTGTCTCCTGGAAAATGCTTGTGTATTTCTCGCCAGCTACACTGATGGTCCGCGTGGTGTCTGATTTTTTCTCGCACCCATAGACTTGCATTGGCGAGACTCTACCGATATACGCGAACAATCGCAGCATGCTGCGATTTCTCTCGCACGCAGAATACGCCCGACAAAAAAAAAAGGTGATGGGAGCTGCCCCATAGATTAGCAATGGTCCGAGTGCTGTGCGATGTTTTCTTGCATAGCACTCGTTCGCTAGTGTGACTCCGGCCTTAGGCTGAGTGCTTATTGACGAGATGCAGATAAGCCATTTGGCATGGGTGACTTTGCTATTAAATCCAATGTGGCATACACATGACCAGGTTTTTAAATACATCAGTTAGGGATTAAATACATTAGTCAGGGACTGCTCTGATACAGGTATACCTTGACGTTTGGTAGAGCGGCTTAGTATACATTTTTTGCAAAAAAATTATCAACCAAATACCCTGTGTTTTATCATCTTTTTACTAGCACTTGCTGTTTACTGTTATTTTTTTTACAACAGAGTATTTTTATACGTTGCTTTTACTGTGCTTTTCTGTTTTATTCTTCCTTGCAGATCCTCTCCAGTTCCGTCAGGTTGGATGGTGAACGTTGGTGGACAGCCATTTTCAGGTCTCTCCAGAGATGCTCAGTTGGGTTTAGAACAGGGCTCTGTCTGGGTCAGTCAAGAATGGTCACAGAGTTGTTCTGAAGCCACTCCTTTGTTATTTTAGCTGTGTGCTTATGGTCATTGTCTTGTTGGAAGGTGAACCTTCGGCCAAGTCTGTGGTCCAGAGCACTCTGGAAGAGGTTTTCATCCAGGATATCTCTGTACTTGGCCACATTTATGTTTACTTCAATTGCAACCAGTCGTCCTGTCCCTGCAGCTGAAAAACACCCCCATAGCATGAAGCTGCCACCACCATGTTTCACTGTTGGGATTGTATTGGGCAGGTGATGAGCAGTGCCTGGTTTTCTCCACACATACCGCTTAGAATTATCACCAAAAAGTTCTATCTTCCTCTCATCAGACCAGAGAATCTTATTTCTCATAGTCTGGGAGTCCTTCATGTGCTTTTTTAAAAAAACTTTATGCGGGCTTTCATATGTCTGGTACTGAGGAGAGGCTTCCGTCGGGCCACTCTGCCATAAAGGCCCAACTGGTGGAGGGCTGCAGTGATAGTTGACTTTGTGGAACTTTCTCCCATCTCCCTACTGCATCTGTGGAGCTCAGCCACATAGATCTTGGGGTTCTTCTTTACCGCTCTCACCAAGGCCCTTCTCCCACGATTGCTCAGTTTGGCTGGATGGCAAGGTCTAGAAAGACTTCTGGTGGTCCCAAACTTCTTCCATTTAAGGATTGTGGAGGCCACTGTGCTCTTAGGACCTTTGAGTACTGCAGAAATTCTTTTGCAACCTTGACTAAATCTGTGCCTTGCCACAATTCTGTCTCTGAGCTACTTGGCCAGTTCCTTTGACGTCATGATTCTCATTTGGTCTGACATGCACTGTGAGGTATTATATAGACAGGTGTGTGCCTTTACAAATCAAGTCCTATCAGTTTAATTAAACCGCTGGACTCCAATGACGGAGTAGAGTCATCTCAAGGAGGATCACAAGGAAAGGGACAGCATGTGACTTATTTATGAGTGTCTGAGCAAAGGGTCTGAATACTTATGACCATGTGATATTTCAGCTTTTCTTTTTTAATAAATTTGCAAAAATTTCTACATTTCTCTTTTTTTTCAGTCAATATTGTGTGCAGAGTGTACATTAATGAGAAAAAAATGAACTTTTTTGAATTTACCAAATGGATGCAATGAAACAAAGAGTGAAAAATGTAAAGGGGTCTGAATAGTTTCCGTACCCACTGTATTATATATAATATTAATGAAAATCGGTATATACAGTACCAGTCAAACTTTTGGACACAATGATTCATGCATGGATTTTCCTCGTGCTTACTGGAATGTGCACATTGTTAATTCAGACTGAAGGCAGCAAAACTATTAAGGAACACATATGGAAACAAGTGGAAAAGAAACATGTGAAACAAACTAGTGTTAATATTGAGATTCTTCAATGTAACCCCTTTTACTCTGATGACAGCTTTACATACCCTTGGGCATTCTCTCTCAAGCAGCTTCATCAGGTATTTATTTACTCATAATGGCTTCCAACGAAAAAGTTTGCCTCGTAAAAAGTTAAGTTATGGAATAATCGGCCTTCAAAAAGAGTTTGCGACAATCAAGAGTATTTTGCAGAGGCAGTGTTGGTACATATTTCCATATATTGCTGACCCCATCACACTACTGTTCTAAGCCAGAATATGACAAGAACCACTCAAATGAGTGAATAGAAATGACAGTTCATCTTTATTTTAAGACATTAAGGTCAGTCAATCTGGAAAAATTCTAGAACCTTGAAGTTATGAAAGCCTTCAATTGCAATGCTAAAAGTGACTCATGAGAACAATCAGTAAACAAAACCTTAGAAGGATCCAGATTTACCTCTGCTGCAGAGGATAAGTTCATCAGAGTTAGCAGCCTCAGAAAACATAAATTGACAGCACCACAGATAACAGACATAAAAAAGGATGCACGGACAACAAGTAGCAGATACATCTCAACATCAACTTTATAGTTGAACTGCTGCAAAGAAGCCACTACGGAGGACTGCAAACAAGAAGTGACTTGTATGAGGCAAGCAACACAAAGTCTAAAGATTATATTATTGGAAATATGTACTATCTTAGAAGTCAAAATTAGAGGTTTTTTTTTTTTTACCAATTGCTACGTATTTGTGAGATACAGAAAAAGACAGTGGATATGTGTAGTGACCAGCTTTAAGGGGGAGGTGTGTGATTGTGTGGGTGCTTTGCTGGTGACACTGTTCATTTAATCCAAATTAAAGGCACATTTACCCAGCATGGCAACCACACATTCTGCAACGACTTTCTATCAGGTTTACACTTATTAAAAACATCATATTTGTTGTAACACCGCAATAACCCAGAGCACAGTTCAAGACATGTAAGGGCTATGTGACCAAGGAGAGTGATGGAGGGCTGTGTCAGATGACATGGCGTCTACAATCACCGGACTTGTACCCCACTGAAATGGTTTGCGGTAAGTTGGACAGCAGGGTGAAGTTAAAGCAGCCAATAAGTAACCAGGTTCTTTGGGAACTCCTTCAAACCTACTGAAAAGCATTCCAGGTGAGGTTGTGTAAAGCTCTCATCACAGTAAAATAAAAGGGGATACTTTGAGGAATCTAAGCATTAACACATATTATGGTTTGCTTTACATGTTTTTTCTTCACATGTGCCTTTGTGGTTTTGCTGCCTTCAATCTCAATCTACAATGTACACATAAGAACAAAAAATTGCACTGCATGAACAGGTGTGCCCAAACTTTTGACAGGCCCTACTCCGTTGTATAGAATTCAAGCTGAGAAATATCTGTAACGAATCTGCTACATGCAAAAGTAGAGCTACAGCCAACTTAAAAAAACACTAATAAAAGGTATCTGCAGCCCTGCCACTTCAGAAACTGGATGGGACAATTTTCAGCAAGTCAGGGGTGTGGGTGTCCTTTTTTGTCCCCATTTGGTAATACTCTTAACCACGAGGACAAGTAACGAATCCCGAGTACTCATGGTAAATTGCTCTCTATGTAAATAAATGAAGACTCTACCTCTGTCTGCAAGGATCTCCAATCCTCTCCTTGTGCGCATCATCTTTTTCTTAACACTCTCTTGCTTTTGCGCCTCCTCTTCTCTCTCCTTTTCTTCATTGTGCACACGTTTCCTGGCTTCTTCCTCAGTGTAGCTGAGTTCTAGGACTAAAATCTTGAAATTGTGGCAAACACCCTGTTCTTGAAGAGTTTTATCTGAAGGATTTAAAAAACTGAAAATAATTAAATTTGCTAGAGAAAAATTAAACTCTTGTCTTTGCAAATATTAAGCATATTAGTCGGTTTAAGTCCACTGAACCTCACTAATTTAACATTTTTACAATTCTTAATGTGCTGTGCATTAAAAAAAAAAGAAAATAAGCTTTCATAGGATTCACTGGTATAGTATGGTCTAAATTTGAAAGAAAAAAAAAAAAAAAAAAAGACCTCTAAGAAAAACAAATAACACGAATTGGTGACAGACTGATGCACATAGGGAACACTGACAGTTTGCTGTTTTCATTACATAGAAGACACTAAAACTGCTGTATATACATCACACAGGAGACACTAAGACTGTTGTAAATACATCACATAGGACAGGGGTCGACAAAGTTGTTCAGAATCTAGGAGCCAGCCAAAAAATTTAGGAGCCAGAATGCCTGCCCATCATCATCATTGCCTCCCCATCAATATCAATGCCTGCCCATTATCATCATCGCCTCCCCATCATCATCAATGCCTTCCCATCATCATCAATGCCTGCCCATTATCATCAATGCCTGCCCATCATCATCATCGCTTCCCCATCATCATCAATGCCTGCCCATTATCATCATCGCCTTCATCATCGCCTCCCCATCATCATCAATGCCCGCCCATTATCATCACACACAGACAGCACCGCAGCACACAAGCACTCTCTCACATACATACATACACACACACACAAAGCACCGCACTACATACACACACACACACACACACTGATACACACAGACACACACACTCAGACACATCACATCTCACCTGTCCGGCGTCCGCGCGCTCTATGCCACAGCGGCGCTGCTGTGAGAGAAAGCGCCGGCGCCCCCTGGAGCCCGGAGCTGCGGCAGCGGAGGCACGGGGAGAGGGGTAAGTATTGTGCCAACTGCTGCTGGGGCCCTGAGCAAGCGGGGGGGCCCAGTGGTGGCGCTGACACCGCTCTCCTCCGCTAACGGGCGCCGGGGTGCCCGACGGCGAGTGGGCCCCCCCTCGCCTGCTCAGGGCCCCGGCACTTGCCCGGGTTGGCCGGGTGCTGACGCCGGCCCTGCCTCCCATAACAAACATGCCGCTAGTGGCTAGCGGCAGTAAACAGAATTATGGTGGCAGCCAATCAGCGCGGCGCAGCGGAGGCAATCCAGACGGTGCAGGAGTAAAAATTTTTTTTTTCCTCTTTAATTCCCCGGGCTCCAGGCATGATTTTCTAGGCGCCACTGGCGACCTGGCGCCCGGGTTTGTCGAACCCTGACATAGGAGAAAAGGAGACACTAAGACTGCTGTTTATACATCACATCGGAGACACAGACTGCTATATAAAACACACAGGATACACTGAAACTGCAGTATGTATCACATCGGAGACACTGAGATCACTTTATATACATTACATAGGAGTACTGAGACTGCTGTAAATATATCACATAGGAAACAGGAGACAGAGTACAGTACATAATTCACATAGGTGACATTGAGACCACTGTTTATACATCACAGAGGAGTGACTGACCGCTCTATATATTACGCAGGATACACCGAGACTGCTGTATACATTACATATGATACAGAGATTGCTGTATATACATCACATAGAAGACATTGAGACTTTTGTACATACACATCACATAGAAGACACTGATAGTCTGCTGAATACATTACTTACGATACACCAAGACTACTGTATATATCACACAGGATACACTGAGACTGCTGTATACTTCACACAGGATACACAGACGTTTACAGATCTTAGTCCAACTGTGGTAGCCTGTTATGTTTTGGTAGCTGAGGAGAGCAGGCAAAAACGGCAAAACACCAGAGAGGTTGGAATCTACTGGATTGCAGTACCCTGACTAACCACCACAACTAAAGGCAGCCGTGGAGCGTACCTACGTTGGTCCTAGATGCCTCGTCACAGCCTGAGAAGCTAACTACACCTAAAGATAGAAAGAGGAAAACTATCTGCCCCGGAGCAGATCCCCAAAGAGCATAGGAAGCCCCCAAACATGTAATGGCGGTTAGACAAGAGGAAATACAGACACAGACAGAAAATAGTATGAGCAAACGTTGGGGCCCAAACTTCCTAGACAGAAAAGGATAGGAAGGACACTTACTGCAATCCCAAAAAACCCTAAAAAGTACCAACTCTACTAATTACAAAAACACCTGAGATCACACGACCTCTACCACCTAAATTAGTTCTCTGGTGTAACAAAACCAAGCCACAGCCACTGAAAAAACTGGAAAAGGCAAATGAACAAATAACAGAGGCTCAGATAAACTGAGAGGAGCACAAGCCCCCGGAGGGGACCTGGCTGACCTCCACAAGAGTGCGGGAAACAATGCAAAAAGCAAGCACAAAAATACAAGCAGAAAAAAATCTTATCTGTTAGCAGAAGATGCAGGCAAAACACAGCAAGCTTCCAAGTGAACCAGGACCCAAAGTTGAGACAAGAACAATTGATCACCGGCAACCCTGATGGTAGGGAACCTCCCTTATATAAGACCAGTCTGTAACTCCTGATCGCCAATATTCACAATATTCATTGAATGGTTCAGTACTGTTTGTAACCACCAGAGGGAGCTCCCGCTCAGAATTCATTTCTAACACATTCACAACAGTAGCCATATTCCAGTTATGCTTTCAAAAGCTGCCATCAGCTATGACCAACCACAGTATTCTAGTTTGTGGAAATCTAATCAACTTTCTCCATAACTTTGTGGCCATCCACAACTTGCTAGAGGATAAGTGGTAACTAGCAGTTCCCCTGCTGGACATGTACCAAATAGCACATCTTCGCAGTTCTTCATTGGCCTATTTAAAATTATGCCACCAATCAGCCGATGAAAGAGGAAAACATTTGTTTGGTGGCTGATTGGGACAGTTCACGTGTTCCCGAAAATCATCTTTGTCACATGCAAACCATAGAGACTGAACGTTCGCGCCCCACACAGATTGCAGAAGACCGTGTAAATGAAAGGGCCTTACATGACCTCCGTTTGATCCACGCTGGTGCAAATCTGCCTGTGTAAACCCACCTTTTTAGAGAATAGCTTAAGGATAGAGCGAACCTTTCAAGCATGCGTATCACTACAACTGCCTAAGGTACTTGAAAAACACCAAATGCTAAAGTTGGCCAAATTACATGTTTAATGAATAGGAAGAGCCGAATATATGGCTACCAGAAACCTCCGGCAAATCTCACGCCCAGTCAAAGAAATCAGGGAAATAAAAAACACAACACATCATATCCTCACTCCCCAACAGAAGAGATCAGGCTGCCCCCATACAATGTAGACCACCAAAAATTTTCTATAATGTATTTCCACCATTAAAATACGAGGTTTGGGAGGGTAGTTTGTAATTAGCTCTAAAGAACACATGAAATCTTCGACTCATCACTTGCATTATTTTTTAAGCGACTTTTCCTCTTTTTTTTTGTCTTGTAGTATTCGTTGCTATATTTTGTACAAAATCCTTCAAAATGGAGCATGTGGGTGAATAAGTTTTACACAGAATCAAAGTTGCACTTTTCCCTGTATTTTAACCCCTTTTTTGCCTTCTTACAGCAAAAGATTGCACAATTCCATAAAAAGTTGCATGTTAGTCCTCGGCTGCCAATGGCTTTCCACTTCCCAGAACAAAATTCAACTGTTTCCCACCAATAAAATATAAATTAATTATACAGACTTCATACCACGTGCATTTAAGCCGTACTGACAATGATCATGGAAAATACTATTTATCTTCCTGAAAATTAGTAACAGATCTTGTTTGCCCAACCAGTGACCTACACGTCTGTTTTTAATAGTAAACATTTAAAGAATGCTAAGTGCTTAATGATCTGCTTGTCTCCGTCACTACATCAGCCTCCCCTGGCCCTAAACGCTAGATAGAGAACATGCCAGAGACGCTTACGCTTTTGAGAGGACAACCTTAGGTTACTTTGGTAAATTAATAAATATACATATGAGCTAAATATTTATTTACACAAATTGTTTGAATCCAGCAGATGTCTAAATCACACATTAAAGGAATTATCTGGTTCCCACACAACACCCCAAAAAATAAACACTGCCAAAAAGAGCTGTCAATGCTGTAAAGCTAGAAAAGAAATAATCTGACAGTACTCATATCTTTGCCTTGCTGTTACTGTGAAAATGCTCATGAGGTCCTTCAGATCTTTGTTTAGAAGCAGTCAGCATGTGACGGCTTTCATCGCTGAATGGTAAAATAAGGCACGTGACGGCGACTTATAGGCTGCAGATGTCACCTTATTCATGTTAACAAAGACCTGGAAGACCAATGGCGTGTGTGCGCTGCACCGAAGAGGACTAATCATCAAAAAGAACCCTCAGCAATTACATCTCTACTGCAGCAAGTGTGTAATTACCAATAATTCCATATTACACACACAGCCCTTCCTACATTAACCCTTCCTGACCCATGACGCCTACGTTGGCGTCATGAAAACCTGTGCCATCCCGACCCATGACGCCAACGTAGGTGTCATGCTATAAATCATGTTCCTGCGGGTCGGGTGACCGGAATCACTGAAAGGTCATCCGCCCCGCAGGCACAGGACCCCTTGCGCATCACCACAGTGGGGGTGGCTTAACCCCCACGTGGTTACGATCGCTCTGATTGGCTGTTAAAAGTGAAACAGCCAATCAGAGCGATTAGTAATATTTCACCACTGAAAAGTGGTGAAATATTACAATTCAGCCATGGCCGATGCTGCAATAGCATCGGCCATGGCTGGACACTGTGTTCGCACCCTCCCCACACCGAGTAACGGTGGTGATCGGCCGCCGCCGCCGATTCATGGCGGCGAACGGTCACCGCCGTTACTATCATCTGCTGGCCGCTCCGATCCTGTCCCCTCCCGTGTGCTCCGCTACCCCCCGCCCTCCGATCACCCCCCCACGCCTGTCCTCACCTCCACCGGTCTTCTGCGGCCTCTTGATCCGTCCCGGCATCCGCCCGGGACTCTTCATGGTCGCCGCCATCTTGGAAAATGGCGGGCGCATGCACAGTGCGACCGCCGGCCGGCGCATGCGCAGTGCGCCTTTCAAAGTACAATTTATTTTGATCACTGTGATAAACTCTCACAGTGATCAAAATAAAAGTAAATGAACCCCCCTGTCATAGGTAGGGACAAAAAATAAAATAAAGAATTTTTTTTTTCCTTTTAGGCCCTGTCCACACGTTGCGGATTTCGCTGCGATCCGCAGCTGATGTCGCTGCTGATCCGCAGCGGATTTCGCTGCGTATCCGCAGCGGATTTAGCTGCTGATCCGCAGCTGATTTCGCTGCTGATCCGCAGCGGATTTTCGCTGCTGATCCGCAGCTGATTTCGCTGCTGATCCGCAGCTGATTTCGCTGCTGATCCGCAGCTGATTTCGCTGCTGATCCGCAGCTGATTTCGCTGCTGATCCGCAGCTGATTTCGCTGCTGATCCGCAGCTGATTTCGCTGCTGATCCGCAGCTGATTTCGCATAGCTGAATCCGCAGCTGATTTCGCTGCTGATCCGCAGGCTGGAATTTCGCTGCCCGATCCGCCAGCGGATCTTTGGCGCTGCGGATCCACAGCAGATCCAGAAACCATGTACAGTACAATGCAAATAAATGGTAAAAAAAAAAAACGCTGTGCACATGCTGCGGATTTTTCAGCGCGGATTTGCTGCGGTTTTAAATCCGCAGCATGTCAATTCTTTGTGCGGATTCCGCAGCGGTTTTACACCTATTCCATTATAGTTGTAAAACCGCAGGGAAAAACCGCAGCAAATCCGCGCTAAATTCGCAGGTAAAAGGCAGGTCATTTTACCTGCGGATTTTAGAAAAATCCGCAAGTGAATCCGCAACGTGTGCACGGGGCCTCAGGGTTAGGCTGGGTTCATATTGCATTATGGCAGTCCGTTAGTGGACTGCGTTTCACCGCGGTATAACGCGGTGTAACGCAGTCCGTTAACGCTGCCATTCACCCCATTTGTGTGCGCATCGCAACGCATGCCGTAAAGCGGCATGCGTTCGCGACGTGCTGTCATTCAGTTGACGGAGCCTCGGACACGGGCTGCAGCGTCTGGGCTCCGTCACCGCTAGCACAGATGAATCATCTGATGATTCATCTGCGCTAGCGGGTATAGCATAACGCGATCGGTTATGCTATACCATTACCAGCCGGTCAACGCTACGTGTTGAACGGGCTGGTAAAACGCAATATGAACCCAGCCTTAGGGTTAGGGTTAGAATTTGGGTTACGGTTAGAATTTGGGTTAGGTTGGAATTTGGGTTAGGGTTGGAATTAGGGTTAGGGTTGGATTAGGGTTAGGTTGGAATGGGTTGTAGGGTTGGGATTAGGGTTAGGCTTGTGGTTAGGTTTATGGTTAGAGTTGGGATTAGGGTTAGGGTGTGTTGGGGTTAGGGTTATGGTTAGGGTTTGTATTAGGGTTAGGGGTGTAGGGGTTAGGGTTGGGTTAGGGGTGTGTTGGGGTTAGGGTTGGAGTTAGAATTGAGGGGTTTCCACTATTTAGGCACATCAGGGGGTCTCCATACGCGACATGGCGCCACCATTGATTCCTGCAAATTTTGCGTTCAAAAAGTCAAACAGTGCTCCCTTTATTCCAAGCCCCGACGTATGCCCAAACAGTGGTTTACCCCACATATGGGGTATCAGCGTACTCTGGAAAAATTGCACAACAACTTTGGGGGTTAATTTCTCCTGTTAACATTGGGAAAATAAAAAAATTGGGGACTAAAGATCATGTTTGTGGAAAAAATATGATTTTTTTATTTTCATGCCCGGGCGTTATAAACTTCTGTGTAGCCCTTGGAGGTTCAAAGTGCTCACTACACATCTAGATAAGTTATTTGGGGGTCTAGTTTCCAAAATGGGGTCACTTGTGGGGAGTTTCTACAGTTTAGGCACATCAGGGGCTCTGCAAACGTAACATGACGCCCGCAGACCATTCCATCAAGTGGGCATTTCAAAACGTCATACTTCCCTTCCGAGCCCCGACGTGCCCCATACAGTAGTTTTCTCCCACATATGGGGTATCAGCGTACTCAGGACAAATTGGACAACAACTTTTGGGGTCTAATTTCTCCTGTTACCCTTGGGAAAATAAAAAAATTGGGACTAAAAGATCCTGATTATGGAAGAAATATGATTTTTTTATTTTCATGCCCGGGCGTTATAAACTGCTGTGTAGCCCTTGGGGTTCAAAGTGCTCACCACACATCTAGATAAGTTCTTTGCGGGGTCTAGTTTCCAAAATGGGGTCACTTGTGGGGAGTTTCTACTGTTTAGGCACATCAGGGGCTCTGCAAACCTAACATGACGCCCGCAGATCATTCCATCAAAGTCAGCATTTCAAAACGTTACTACTTCCCTTCCGAGCCCAACGTGTGCCCGAACAGTGGTTCCCCCCCACATATGGGGTACCAGTGTACTCAGGACAAACTGTACAACAACTTTTGTGGTCCAATTTCTCCTGTTACCCTTGTGAAATAAAAAATTGCGGGTTAAAAAAATCAGTTTTTGAGGATAAAAATGATTTTTTATTTTCACGGCTCTGCATTATAAACTTCTGTGAAGCACTTGGGGGTTCAAGGTGCTCACCACACATCTGGATAAGTTCCTTTGGGGGTCTAGTTTACAAAATGGGGTCACTTGTGGGGGGTTTCTACTGTTTAGGCACATCAGGGGCTCTGCAAACGTAACAAGATGCCCGCAGACCATTCCATCAAGTCGGCATTTCAAAGCGTCACTACATCCCTTCCGAGCCCTGACGTGTGCCCAAACAATGGTTCCCCCCACATATGGGGTACTAGCGTACTCAGGACAAACTGGACAACAACTTTTGGGTCCAATTTCTCCTGTAACCATTGTGAAAATAAAAAATAGTGGGCTAAAAAATCATTTTTTGAGAAAAAAAAAGATTTTTTATTTTCACGGCTCTGCGTTATAAACTTCTGTGAAGCACCTGGGGGTTCAAAGTGCTCACTTTGCATCTAGATAAGTTCCTTAGGGGGTCTAGTTTCCAAAATGGGGTCATTTGTGGGGAGCTCTAAACTTTAGGCACACAGGGGCTCTCCAAACACGACATGGTGTCCGCTAACGATTGGAGCTAATTTTCCATTCAAAAAGTCAATGGGCTCCTTCCCTTCTGAGCCCTGCCGTGCGCCCAAACAGTGGTTTATGACCACATATGAGGTATCTGTGTACTCAGGAGAAATTGCCCAACAAATTTTAGGATCCAATTTATACTGTTGCCCATGTGAAAATGAAAAAACTGAGGCTAAAAGAAAATTTTTGTGAAAAAAAAGTACTTTCTTTTTTTTACGGATCAATCTGTGAAGCACCTGGGGGTTCAAAGTGCTCACTGTGCATCTAGATAAGTTCCTTAGGGGGTCTAGTTTCCAAAATGGGGTCACTTGTGGGGGAGCTCCAATGTTTAGGCACACGGGGACTCTCCAAATGCGACATGGCAACCGCTAAATATTCCAGCATATTTTCCATTCAAAAAGTCAAATGGCGCTCCTTCCCTTCTGAGCCCTGCCGTGCGCCCAAACAGTTGTTCATGACCACATATGAGGTATCCGTGTACTCAGGAGAAACTGCCCAACAAATTTTAGGATCCAATTTATACTGTTGCCCATGTGAAAATGAAATAACTGAGGCTAAAAGAAATTTTTTGTAAAAAAAAAGTACTTTCTTTTTTTTTACGGATCAATTTGTGAAGCACCTGGGGGTTCAAAGTGCTCACTATGCATCTAGATAAGTTCCTTAGGGGGTCTAGTTTCCAAAATGGGGTCACTTGTGGGGTAGCTCCAATGTTTAGGCACACAGGGACTCTCCAAATGCGACATGGCAACCGCTAAATATTCCAGCATATTTTCCATTCAAAAAGTCAAATGGCGCTCCTTCCCTTCTGAGCCATGCCGTGCGCCCAAACAGTGGTTTATGACCACATATGAGGTATCTGTGTACTCAGGAGAAATTGCCCAACAAATTTTAGGATCCATTTTATCCTGTTGCCCATGTAAAAATGAAAAAATTGATGCTAAAAAAAATTTTTGTTGGAAAAATTAAAATGTCCATTTTTTCCTTCCACGTTGCTTTAGTTCCTGTGAAGCACCTGAAGGGTTAATAATCTTCTTGAATGTAGTTTTGAGTAGCTTGAGGGGTGCAGGTTTTATAATGGTGTCACTTTTGGGTATTTTCTGCCATATAGACCCCTCAAAGTGACTTCAAATGTGAGGTGGTCCCAAAAAAAAAATGGTTTTGTAAATTTTGCTGTAAAAATGAGAAATTGCTGGTCAAATTTTAACCCTTATAACTTCCTAACAAAAACAAATGTTGTTCCCAAAATTGTGCTGATGTAAAGTAGACATGTGGGAAATGTTATTTATTAACTATTTTGTGTCACATAACTCTCTGGTTTAACAGAAAAAAAATAAAAAATTTGAAAATTACAAAATTTTCAAAATTTTCGCCAAATTTCCATTTTTTTCACAAATAAACGCAAAAATTATCGACCTAAATTTACCACTAACATGAAGCCCAATATGTCACGAAAAAACAAACTCAGAATCGCTAGGATCCGTTGAAGCGTTCCTGAGTTATTACCTCATAAAGGGACGCTGGTCAGAATTGCAAAAAATGTCAAGGTCTTTAAGGTCAAAATAGGCTGGGTCATGAAGGGGTTAACGGACAACAACTGCTTCTCCAAGATCATTGTTAATGTCTGACTCCAAGGCAGACCAGCAGAATGCAAAAACGTCTGCTTTTATAGAGGTGGTCACACTTGCTGATGAATATAATTAATTGACTAAAATGTCCTTTCTAAATATCTATCTTTCCATGCTAAGCACTTGTGTAATTAGCTTTATTACACGATACCCTACACTTCTCTATCCAAATCCCTAAATGTGTCTTTTAACTGTACTTCCTGGGATGTTTCTTTTCAGAGGAATCTCAAATGTGATGTCACAGGAGGCTGGGGCTGCACTCACTTTCCTGCCGCCTCCATCGCACCTCCTGAAACAGGACATCACAGTAGGCACAGCTGAAGTTACTTACCACAGTTTCTTGCAATGCCTCCCTCTGAAGATGTCCAGGATCATTGGTTAAATGAATCATCATCAGGGCGCGGAGCTGGTGTCACTCACTGCTTCTAGCTCTGACCCCTGGAGACATCTTGTTTCACAGAAGCAGTAGTGGACATGTAGGGGAGCTGAACTCACATCTCCCACAGCTTCTATCACCATGGATCCAGTACATTGTCAGAGGGCGATGAAGCAACAAGCTTTAGTAAGTAACTGCAGCGCTGCACCCTGAGGATGTCCTGTTCCAGGAGGAGTGATAGATAAGAAGTGAGTGCAGCACCAGCCTCCTGTGACATACCGTTTCCAACTCCTCTCAAATGAACAGTCACATGAAGGGCAGTAGAAAAAAAAAAACATTAGAAAAGTGGTAAGGGTGTAAAGATATTTACAGAGGGCATTGTAGGTAGCAGACCAACCCTTTAATCCCTATACAAGCAGTGAAGGTGTACTTCATTTTTTACATACTACTTCTGCATTTTGGCCTAGTTTTTGTTAAATAAAGACACAAAGTTATTTGATAATTGTCATATTTGTCTGTTGTATGGACTTCTTCATTTTAAGAATAAGGGAGGGAAAGAGAAAGGGAAAAAAAAGGATGGAAAGAGAAAGGGAAAAAGAATGGGTAGGCAAGGGAGGGAAAGTGAATGAGAAAGAGGGTGGGAAAAGGAAAGAGAAAGGGATGGAGGGAGGGAGGGAAAGAAAAAGTGAAGGGGAAAGAAAGGGAGGGAAAGAAAAAAGGAAAGGGAGGGAAAGAAAAAAGGAAAGGGAGGGAAAGAAAAAAGGAAAGGGAAGGAAAGAAAAAAGGAAAGGGAAGGAAAGAAAAAAGGAAAGGCAGGGAAGGAGGGAGAGAAAAAACATGTACATGAGATCTCCCCCATGCAAGAAGTCTCTATAGTCTTTAACTATGGATTTTGTAAACCTGAAGGTGTTGAGAGGAAATCCCTTTCACTCAAGAAGAAAGTATCATGGCTCAGACATCAGCCTCAGCGTTGGCAATGAAAATGTCACCGATTTGACAAAACTAATGAAAATGCGAGTATGAGATTCATCATCAGATGCGGAGCAGTGGTACAGGCTCATGGCAATATGCCACGGAGGACAATGCCACATTGGGTCACGTGCCATACACAGCGGGGGCCTGGAAGGCTCTTATTAGAAACAAGAATGAATATATTATTTTGAACACTGCTGTCAAGTAACAAAACACAGACACAGGATGGGGAAAATGGATACAAAAACGTAATTATTGTTCACTGCAAGTGTTTTTCTGATAACAACAATGCAAGAAAGACCACCTATTTGAGGATAGAAAGATACAAAGATTCATGCCCCTCCAAACATTAGTGATATGCAAGGAAAGGAGAAAAAAAAAAGTTATCAAAAAGACAATGGGAACAGACGGATCCTTGTTACAATGGTTCTGTCCTCATACAGCAACGTATTGTCCGCAGCACATCTCATTTACACTGGGCAATGTGCTGATGATGATTTTTATGATGCATTAACAATCTGATTGCCAGCATGTTTACATGCAGGACCAGCTTTAAAAAGAGTGAGTGAGTGTGGGAAGGTGGGTAATTAAGTGGGCAATTGCCCACAGAGCCCATCGCCAAAATGGCTCTCAGCTGCTGCGACCGCCCTGTGCCCACTCACAGTGTGGGGCCCACCCGCATCATCTGACACTTACAACTGTATCGGCATGCACAGCACATCAGTCTAAGGTGGAACAAGGAGGACATGATCTCACTGGCCCCATTGCCCTCCATTCTGTAGACTGCAGATCGCTTTAAGCCTGTGCAGGAGCATGGAGCATGCACAGGACATCAGCGTCCTGAAGAAGGTGGCATGATGACGTCACTGCGTCACTCCATCCACGATGGAACACTGGAGAGCTGTGGTGGCCAACATACTGTGGAAGGGTGGCTTTGGAAATATCATACTAAATACAATGTGATGTTGGGGCACCATAATGAATATAGAGATCTATAGAATCCATCATACTATGTGTGATAGACTGTGGGAGACAAAATACTGTCTATAGTGAGCATCATACTGTGAATAGGGGGCTACGTGGCCATCGATCTATGTATAAGGCGTTGTGGTTGCCATCATACTGTGTATGGGGGGCTGTGGTGGCATCATAATGTATATAGAGAGGAGGGGAACACGCTGTGGGGACATTATGATGTATATGTAATGAAGTGCCTGCATCATGCTATGTATGGGGAGCTATGGTGGACATCATACTTTATATGAGGGGCTGTGGAGACATCATGCTGCTATTGCTACAGGGCAAAATGTGAGCACTAATTCTTTCTAGGATACTTACTGAGAGTATGACATTCTTAATTTCTAGGGGGCAATGTTACCATCTAGATGGCATTTTACAATGTAAGGGTACAGTAGTGGGCATATACCCTATACAGTACTGGGCGTTATCAGACACTAAGAGGAGCAGGTCAGCATTGGGTTATCATCAGGATGAGGAGTTTGTGCAGGCTAGGTTTAGATGGGGACAGTGCTGGAAATGTGAAAAATCAAATAAGTCTTTCTTAAAAACTTTACAGACAGGTTTGTTGGTAATAAAAAAAAATTGCCAGAGTGGTACTTAAAAGGGGTCTAAATCAGCATCACTGCTGTATCCAGAGATTGTCAGCAGCGGTGATGTGACATCACTTCTGTAGCCATATCAACAAAGGACGGAGGCAGCAGCACGTTCACAGAAGTAAAGCGACAGTGGGTAACAGTTGTATTTGTTATTTTATGGACAAGAAGCGAAAAGGTCTAAAAAAATAAACTGGATAATACTAATGATTTAACAAAATGTAAAAACAAAATGGTAAATTTCTGATGCCATCTTGTGGCCAAAGAATTGATGGCAGCAGTGCATAATTCATCAAAGTAAGTCACTTTGCTCCAGGAGTGGAGCAGAAGCGGAGTCTGTCACCTCTGAAATCTGTAGTGCAGTGGGCACAGCTTCTTTTCTTGTAGGTAGCCTTGTAATAGAAGATTTCTCACCATTTAAACTAAGAGGAATGGTGTATAATTTGGGCAGTGCTATGAGCATTATGTGTATATTACAGTAAAAAAAATATAGGAAAGATGTGTATCTTCGTACCGTGTTAGCCAGTAGATAGAAAAATAATAATAAAAAATAATAATTTTCTCACAGTCCAGTGGATTTGTAAAAGGTAGAAATGGGATTAAACTGGTTCTTATTGGCTCTACCAGCGAAACGTCAGACCAAAGGATGCCAATCCAGCTCCTTGCTATCTGGATTCCCATGTCGTTAACACGCGAATACAATTGAAGATATTTGCGTGCCACAGGGTAGAAGCAGTACTCAGCTCCCGGCCCTGACATGCAGTAGCATTATGAGGTTACATAAGGTCACGGAGCCCTGGGAGACCCGGTGTCGACACTGGAGACGAGTAAAGCCAGTTTTAGTTTTTACATGGGGAATATAGTAATTGAGAAGGGGTTGTCTGAGCAGTGGACAACCCCTTTAATGAGCTCCAAGTCTCTACTAAAAATAAAACTAGAGATTATCACAGTCACATGTGAATAGAGCCAATGGGCATTAGTTATCTGGGCGCTGCAAGCCGGAAACATTCTGAGGCAATGTTATCTCAGGAGGAGCCCCATAATGTGCAGCCAGCAGATTACACTTAGGCTGGAGTCACACTGGCGACAAAATCGGACGACTGCAATGCGATGAAATATCGTATTGCAGTCTGCCCTATGTTAATCTATGGAGCAGCTCCCAGTATCAGATTTTTTGTGGTCCGTTTTAAACGTCCGAGTGCAATCGCAGCATGCTGCGATTGTCACCGATTGTGGGTCGACTATCGCCAATGCAAGTCTATGGGAGCGATGAAAAATCGGATTACAAACGGACCGCACGTGTGACTTGCGATTAAATCGCATCAGTGTCCTTTAGAAAAGCCGGCAATTCATCCCCGGCTATACTGTAAAATCACACTGACAGCTTTAATAAAGAATTGAATCAATACATATCCACACATAGAATCCATATATATATATATATATATATATATATATATATATATATATATATATATATATATATATATATATATATACATATATTTATAGTTGTTACACTTCTACATATTGTAATAGTCGCTAATTCAATTGCCGGCTTCAGTGAAATCACAGAAGCCGACATGAAATGATACATTGTTTCCACACATTTAACCATGTAGTTTCATGTATTTTTATATATGTTTGAAACATACAATTACATGAGTATATGTGTGGTAAATTTCAGACATGTAGGGGTTAATTAAAGGTGTAAATTCGTTGAAAAAAAATGCGTGGGCTCCGCTGTATTTTCTCCACCAGACAAAGCAAGCGAGTGGGGGCAGATAATAATAGCCTAGGGAGGGTACATTTTTTTTGTGCCCCCCCTGGCTACTAACATCTGCCCCCAGACACCCCAGAAAGGGCAAATCTATAATTAGATTCGCCCTTTCTGGCACTTTGCCCGTCTATTCCCATTGCCCTGTAGCGGTGGCGAATGGGTTAATCTCACCTTAATGTCACCTTAGTATTGAAAGGTGACCTTAAGGCAGGTTAATAATTGATAGCTGTCAATTAGACAACTATCAATTATTAATCCTATTGTAGTAAATTAAAAAAACACAGACACATTAATTAAAAATTATTTTAATGAAATAAAAACACCTTTTTTTGACCATATTTTATTTTACACTTAATCCGTGCGAAGCCATTGATCTCCTAAAATAAAGAAAAAAAAAAAAAAAACAACATTATTCTTACCTATTCCGCCGATCTGTCACGTCCCACGCTGTAATCCTTCACAAAGGGTTAACTAGCTTTGAGCCAAGCAGTGCAAGTAATCCTGCATGCTCAGCTCAAAGCTCCTGAATGAATAAGTTCCTCTCCTGGCGACAGGAGAGGATGTGTTTCATGAATGAAGCTTAATTGATTGTGTCCACTTTCCCTTTAGGTCAGGTCACTAAAGTTAAATTGCCAATAAATCAATTAAGCTCCATTCATGAATCTATTCCTCTACTTTCGCTGGGAGAGGAACTTATTCATTCAGGGGAATACAGGTCTGAGACAGCATTATTAGCTCTCTGCGACCTGTAACCTGTTAACCCTTTCTGATGGATTACACCGTGGGACCTGACTGTACATCGGATTGGTAAGTATAATTTGGCTTTTTTATTTTATTTTTATTACAGGAAATGGTTTTAGCAGGAAAATAAAATATGGTCAAAAACTGTGTGATTATTTAATTAAACTTATTTTTTATTAAACTGTGTGTGTTTGATTTTTCTTTCATACAATAGGATTAATAATTGATAGTTGTCTAATTGACAGCTATCAATTATTAACCTGCCTTAAGGTCACCTTTCAATACTAAGGTGACATTAAGGTGAGATTAACCCATTCGCCACCGCTACAGGGCAATGGGAATAGACGGGCAAAGTGCCAGAAAGGGCGAATCTAATTATAGATTTGCCCTTTCTGGGGTGTCTGGGGGCAGATGTTAGTAGCCAGGGGGGGCACAAAAAAATGTACCCTCCCTAGGCTATTATCTGCCCCCACTCGCTTGCTTTGTCTGTCTGGTGGAGAAAATACAGCGGGAGCCCACGCATTTTTTTTCAACGAATTTACACCTTTAATTAACCCCTACATGTCTGAAATTTACCACACATATACTCATGTAATTGTATGTTTCAAACATATATAAAAATACATGAAATTACATGGTTAAATGTGTGGAAACAATGTATCATTTCATGTCGGCTTCTGTGATTTCACTGAAGCCGGCAATTGAATTAGCGGCTATAACAGTATGTAGAAGTGTAAGAACTATAAATATATGTATATATATATATATGTCACAATGACATATATATATATATATATATATCTGTGTTCTATGTGTATATATCTATTCTTTCTTTTGTGATTTAAATAATATTCTTTTGGATCCATTATATGTCAGTTTTGCAAGCCTGCGATAAATTCTCACAAGTCGGATGTAAATCGGATGTTACAACTATGGTCAGATGCGACTAAATCGCATTTTTCCTGGAAAATCGGATGCCAGACGGATGACTGTTCATGACATTTTGCTGCGATAATCGTCCCACTAAAACGGTCAGATTTTTTAATCGGTGTGTGTGATCCCAGCCTTACCGTATTTTTCAGACCATAAGACGCACTTTTTCCCCAAAAAATTTTGGGGGAAAATGGGGGTGCGTCTTATGGTCGCAATACACTTACAAATCCCATTGGTGGCAGCGGCGGTCCCGATGCAGCCTCCCTTCCCAGGCTGGTGCGCCTGTGGCGGGGCTCTATAGTGTGGTGGTGGCGGGCTTTGTGCTCCGGGGCAGTGGCTCTCTGTGATGTGTGGGGGGGCTCTGCCGGCATTTCGTCAAAGCCCGGAGGCCCCCGCTCCTCCGTTAATGCCATGATGCGGGTCCTCCGGGAACATGGCCGCCGGGCCAACGCATGCTCAGATGCAAATCTCGGCAACGATATCTCGTCTCAAGATCTCGGCAACGAGATCTCGTCCCGAGATCTGAATATGCGTTGGCCCGGCGGCCATCTTGCCGGCGGCCATGTTCCGGGAGGCCACCGCAGCATCGCATTAACGGAGGAGCGGGGGCCTCCGGGCTTTGACGAAATGCCGGCGAAGCCCCCACACACAGCACAGAGAGCCGCTGCCACTGCCCCGGAGCACAATGCCCCTGCCCCGGAGCACAAAGCCCCCTGATGCGGAGCACAGAGCCCCCTGCCCCAGGGGCACAAAGCCCCCTCCTGCGGAGCACAAAGCCCCCTGCTGCGGAGCACAGAGCCCCTGCCACCGCACCAGCCTGGCCGACCAAACGACCCCTGTGACCAATCATCCACCTGTGCTGATCACCCCCCGGGTAAGCTGAATTCGGACTGTAAGACGGACCCCCATTTGACACTTTATTTTTTTTCCCCTATTTTCCTTCTGAAAATTTGGGGTGCGTCATATAGTCCGAAAAATACGGTACCCTACATAATGGATTACAAGTAGTAAAGACATATTTATATAAATTAATCCAGTACAGAAAAAATAAAAGCTGAGACTTACCAGTCTCAAGCTGCTTCCGGTTAGCAATTATCTTTAGGTGACTTTCTTCTAGTCCGAATTGTTGTGCAATTCTAAAGCAAAGTCAAAATAAGGAGAGTTGGGTGAAATCCTCAGTAAATGCTTGTGTCCGACATTACAGCTGAACGTTCGCACTGGAGGATGCATCTCACTTAGTTCAGTACTGCAGCAAGCGTGGAGAGTGAATCCCCTGCTTTCTCAATCTGTGGTATATGATGTAGGCTGTGGGTAAATGGTTTAATACAGGGGTGGGGAACGTCCGGCCCTGCAGGAGCCCGGCGCAATACTCACCCCTCCCCGTGCCTCCGCTGCCGCAGCTCCGAGCTCCAGGGGGCGCCGTGCTTTCTCTCTCACAGCAGCGCCGCTGAATGACGTCATCATTCAGCGGCCGGCTGTGGCAGAGAGCGCGCGGACAGGTGAGATCGGTGTGTGTGTGTGTGTGTCTGCCTGCCTGTGTGTGTGCCTGTGTGTATGTGATGTGTGTGTGTGTGTGTCTGCCTGCCTGTGTGTGTGTCTGTGTGTATGTGAGAGAGTGCTGCCTGCCGTGCTGTATGTGTGATGGTGGTGGGGGGAGGCAGGCAGTGATGGTGGTGAGGAGGAGGCCATGATGATGATGATAATGGGGAGGCAATGATAATGGGAAGGCGATGATGATGATATTAATGGGAAGGCGATGATGATGATATTAATGGGGAGGCAATGATGATGATATTAAGGGGAGGCAATGATAATGATGATGATGGTGAGGCAATGATAATGGGAAGGCGTTGATGATATTAATGGGGAGGCAATGAATGATGATGATGGGAAGGCAATGATAATGATGGGCAGGCGATGATGATGATGGGCAGGCATTGATGATGATGGGGAGGCAATGATAATGATGGGGAGGCAATGATAATGATGGGGAGGCGATGATGATGTGCAAGCATTGATGATGATGGGGAGGCAATGATAATGATGGGGAGGCAATGATAATGATGGGGAGGCAATGATAATGATGGGGAGGCAATGATGATGATGGGCAAGCATTGATGATGATGAGGAGGCAATGATAATGGGAAGGCGATGATATTAATGGGGAGGCAATGAATGATGATGATGGGAGGCAATGATAATGATGGGGAGGCGATGATGATGATGGGCAGGCATTGATGATGATGGGGAGGCAATGATAATGATGGGGAGGCGATGATATGATGGGCAGGCATTGATGATGATGGGGAGGCAATGATAATGATGGGGAGGCGATGATGATGGGCAGGCATTGATGATGATGGGGAGGCGATGATGATGATGTGCAGGCATTGATGATGATGGGGAGGAAATGATGATGATGTGCAGGCATTGATGATGATGGGGAGGAAATGATGATGATGGGGAGGAAATGATGATGAGGAGGAAATGATGATGGGGAGGCAATAATGATGATGGGGAGGCGATGATGATGATGATAATGGGGAGTCTTTCCACAGAGCCTTTTCCTGAGCCGTAACAGTGCAGAACGCAGCACAGCGCAGAGGAGAGCTCCATATTTTGTATGGAGCATTATATGGGGACCAGTATCCTGTATGGAGCATTATATGAGTAGCAACATCATCAATACCTCCCAATATCAAACGCCTCACCAAAGAGAAGTCATTCCAGCCATCACATTAGGTAGGAGTTATTTAAATGTTTGAATAAATATAGTTGGCTAATGTTTAAGTTTATTAATGAGTGATGAGCGAGTACACTCATTGCTCGGGCTTTCCTGAGCATGCTCGGGTGTCCTCCGAATATTTTGGCATGCTCGGAGATTTAGTTTTCGTTGCCTCAGCTCCCTGATTTGCAGCTGCTGGACAGCCTGAATACATGTGAGGAATGCTTGTTTGTTAAGGAATCCCCACACGCCAAAATACTCAGAGGACACCTGAGCATGCTTGGGAAAACCTGAGCAACGAGTATACTCGCTCATCATTATTATTTTATGCGGCCCCCGAACACTATTATAAAATTCCAAATGGCCCTCGGCAGAAAAAAGGTTCCCCACCCCTGGTTTAATAGGTCGTCCACTACTTTTACACTTATGACTCATCCATATGACAAGGATATGGGATTGTTGGGGGTCCGACACACCCATAATATCAGCTGGTATCACCTCTGGTGGCGGCTGGATGTAAGCATTAGGCCAAGATCACACATGCGAGGAATATGGCCGCATAGCAATACATGGAGCCGCACGCTCCGCTCCCGAGGCCGTATTCCTCGCATGTGTGATCCCGGCCTCATACAGAGCAGCACAGATCCATTCACTGTATAGTGGCTGTTCTCAGCTAATGCGGCTCAGATCTTACGGAAGAGGACAGAAGCTGAGCTGCAGTACCTGGGGCGGCCACTAAACAGTGAATGGAGCTGTGCTGTTACGATGTGTACAAGTTACACCTGGCCACTACTGACGGGATAACAGCTGATCGGTGGCAGAGCCGGGTGTTGGACCCCTGCCGATCTCACAAGGATGAGGACAGTGTCATGTGTGCATCGCCACGAAGATCGTCGCGGTTGCACATTCTGACTTCTCACAGCTGAGTTGCTGTTTCTTTGTGTTTGGCAGTTAGGGAGTTAATTCTGTCTGTGCTCAGTTCTGGGACTGGGTGCAGTTTCTCCCGGCTGCAATTAATTATTTGTTGATTGGTTTCCTTTAAATCTCTGGTTGTCTGTGTTGGGAGTTGCCAGTGAAATTCTTCATGCAGACCACAGATAGGATTGTATCTGTATAGACTTAAGTTAAAGAGCTCCTTAGTTGTTTTAAGCTCACCTTGCTTAGAGTTTAATATCCCAGATCATTTATGTTCCTTCTGTGTTTGAGTGTGTATGCAAGTCTGTGTTTTCTCCAGTCTGTCTTATATGTCTAATCTGTGTATTTAGCAGAGATCAGCCCATATCCCTTTGGTGGTAATCAGAATCCTTCTTAGGACTGATTACAGGGTTCAGGGACTGATAGGAGACAGGGTTAGGCTGGAGACTTGGACCTCTGAACCATTATCAGTACCTCCAAGGTGAGGGATTAGTTAGGACCCCAGTTTAGGGTCAGGTTAGACCCCCGGTCCTCCTCTTTCCTGTGACAGTGTATCAAGTCCTCAAGATTAACCCTGAGTTCAACGGATATCGTGTCAGGTAAATCTATTCTATATTTACATGCTGATGTTGCTAATCTATATGTTGTATAGAGTGTTGTTCTTTTAAGAATAGTTTACTGACATCGTACACATATCATAAGACCGCGTGACAGACAGGCCACCAGTATGAAAAGTAGTGGACAACCCAGCTAACAATCTTATTTTCTAGTCTTAAGTGGTAGATATCTCCTGCTGCCTATAGAGATCAGCTACTCACTTTTTGCATAGACCTCTAACAGAAAGTCTCATTTAAAAATATTTAAACAAGCATTGAAGATCACCACCAGCGGATTTATGTAGGGAAATCTACAGCACATCACAGACCAAAGCAAGTGAATACGATTTTACAAATGCGCCTGGGTGCATGTTCATGTTGTGGATATTTTCCACATAGAATTTGACATGAGAAATGGATGTTTACATTTACATACAGTGGGGAAAATAAGTATTTGATACACTGCCAATTTTGCAAGTTTTCCCACCTACAAAGGATGGAGAGGTCTGTAATTTTTATTGTAGGTACACTTCACATCACCTGTGAGCGACAGAATCTAAAAATAAAAATCACATTGTATGATTTTTACATAATTAGCATTTTATTGCATGAAATAAGTATTTGATACAATAGAAAAACAGAACTTAATATTAGGTACAGAAACCTGTGTTAGCAATTACAGAGGTCAGACGTTTCCTGTAGATCTTGACAAAGTTTGCACACACTGCAGCAGGGATTTTGGCCCACTCCTCCACACAGATCTTCTCCAGATCTTTCAGGTTTCGGGGCTGGAGACTGGCTAGACCACTCCAGGACCCTGAAAAGCTTCTTATGATATCAATCCTTAGGTGCCCTGGTTGTGTGTTTCGGGTCATTATCATGCTGGAAGACCCAGCCACGACCTAACTTCAATGCTCTTACTGAGGGAAGGAGGTTATTGGCCAAAATCTTGCGATACATGACTCCTTCCATCCTCCCTTCAATACACTGCAGTCGTTCTGTCCCCTTTGCAGAAAAGCACCCCCCAAGTATGAGATTTCCCCCAGCATGCGTCATGGTTGAGATGGTGTCCCTTGGGTTGTACTCATCCTTCTTCCACCAAACACGACGAGTGGCGTTGACACCCAAAAAAATCTATTTTGGTCACATCTGACACATGACCTTCTCCCATGCCTCCTCTGGATCATCCAGATGGTCATTAGCGAACTTCAAACAGACCTGGACATGTGCTGGCGTGAGCAGGTTGAACTTGCGTGTCCTGCAGGATTTTAATCCACGACGGCGTAGTGTGTTACTAACGGTAATGTTTGACACTGTGGTCCCAGCTCTCTTCAGGTCAGTGCCCAGGTCCTCCCGTGTAGTTCTGGGCTGATTCCTGTCCTTTCTCAGAATCATCCTTACATCACAAGGCTAGATTATGCATGGAGCACCAGACCGAGGAAGATTGACAGTCATCTTGTATTTCTTCCATTTTCTAGTAATTGTGCTAACAATGGTTGCCTTCTCACCAAGCTGCTTGCCCATTGTCCAGTAGCCCATCCCAGCCTTGGGCAGGCATACAATTTTGTCCCTGGTGTCCTTCGACAGCTCTTTGGTCTTGGCCATGGTGGAGAGGTTGGAGTGTGATTGAGTGTGTGGACAGGTGTCATTTATATAGGTAACGAGTTCAAACAGGTGCAATTAATACAGGTAATGAGTGCAGAGTTAAAGGGCTTCTTCGAGAAAAACTAAGGGTGAGTTTCCACGATCAGTAAACGCTGCGTGTTTGGCGCTGTGCGCTGGCGCAGCGCCAAACACGCAGCGTCCAGATGTTACAGCATAGTGGAGGGGATTTCAAGAAATCCCGTCTCCACTATGCGTAACAACACGCAGGTGGCAGACCTGCGTAAACGGACATGCGGCGCGTCTTTTCAGACCGCAGCATGTCCTCGCGTGTTGCGGCGACGGTGCGTCGCCGCAACAGAATTTCACACAGGGCTATGTAGCCCTGCGTTCTTTCCGGAGGTGTCCTGAACACCTCCGGAAAGAGCGCGCGTCACAAAGGGGGCGGGGCTTAGACGGAGCGGATTTTCCGCTCCGTCCAAAGCGCTGTGGTTCCGGACCGTGGAACCACAGCCTAACAGTTCTGTGAGAGGCAGAATTCTTGCTGGTTGGTAGGTGATCAGGTTTTCATGCAATAAAATGCAATTTAATTGTGTAAAAATCATACAATGTGATTTTCTGTTTTTTTATTTTTAGATTCTGTTTCTCACAGTTGAAG
>JARQOD010000006.1:46163881-46182328 GCA_033576555.1 Oophaga sylvatica
AACGGTAATGTTTGACATGTGGTCCAGCTCTCTTCAGGTCGTGCCCAGGTCCCTCCGTGTAGTTCTGGGCTGATTCCTGTCCTTTCTCAGAATCATCCTTACATCACAAGGCTAGTTTTATGCATGGGCCAACCAGACCGAGGAAGATTGACAGTCATTTTGTATTTCTTCCATTTTCTAGTAATTGTGCTAACAATGGTTGCCTTCTCCCCAAGCTGCTTGCCCATTGTCCAGAGCCCATCCCAGCCTTGGGCAGGCATCAATTTTGTCCCTGGTGTCCTTGACAGCTCTTTGGTCTTGGCCATGGGGGGAGAGGTTGGAGTGTGTGAGTGTGTGGACAGGTGTCATTTATATAGGTAACGAGTTCAAACGGTGCAATTAATACAGGTAATGATGCAGAGTTTAAAGGGCTTCTTCGAAAAAAACAAAGGGTGAGTTTCCACGATCAGTAAACGCTGCGTGTTTGGCGCTGTGCGCTGGCGCAGCGCCAAACACGCAGCGTCCATTTTGTTACAGCATAGTGGAGGGGATTTCAAGAAATCCCGTCTCCACTATGCGTAACAACACGCAGGTGGCAGCCTGGGGTAAACGGACATGCGGCGCGTTTTTCAGACCGCAGCATGTCCTCGCGTGTTGCGGCGACGGTGCTTTCGCCGCAACAGAATTTCACACGGGCTATGTAGCCCTGCGTTTTTCCCGGAGGTGCCCCTGAACACCTCCGGAAAGAGCGCGCGTCACAAGGGGGCGGGGCTTGGACGGAGCGGAATTTCCGCTCCGTCCAAAGCGCTGGGGGTTCCGACCGTGGAACCACAGCCTAACAGTTCTGGAGAGGCAGAATTCTTGCTGGTTGGTAGGTGATCAGGTTTTCATGAAATAAAATGCAATTTAATTGTGTAAAAATCATACAATGTGATTTTCTGTTTTTTTATTTTTGATTTTTTTTCTCACAGTTGAAGCGACTTACGATAAAAATTACAGACCTCTCCATTTTTGTGGGGGGGAAAACTTGCAAAATCGGCAGTGTATCAAATATTATTTTCCCCACTGTACATGTAAATTTATACTTGATAAAAAGCAACACATAAAAGGCCACTGTGAAAAGGCCTGCCGTGCAGGAGAGGAGCCTCTGCGCTTTGGGGCAGGAGATCCACTGAATTGCATAATCTCCAGAGTGCAGCTAGAAATCTCTGTATCTGGAGATTTTCTGTCCAAATGTAAGGTTGTTGAAGTGCTATAGAATTATGAAAAAAGCTTTTATTACTGGTATCTCAACTCCTTCCTGTGATTATTTTGGGATGTTTCCAAGAAGTTTCTGGACCCTTAAAAACACAACACAAAGCAGTTTAGGAGATTTTTCTCACCTCAATAATCATATCTCAATAATAAAGAATAGTGGAAGAGAGGCGAAATACAGAAGAGAAAGTGTTTTGCTCGGGAACTTTCCTCAGTCTACTTACTGGAAGAAAACTCGATGAGCTATGTTTAGGGCATTCTTGCATTATGATGCTAGACAGCATGAAATTAAGCAAGTTTTTCAATTGAGTTGCTTTTTCTAAGCGGTTGTTCTCCTGCAATGAGTACTTTACCTTACTAGTGTACAGCTTGTCGGAAAGGAGCCCACACTAGAGCGTGGCTCCCTTTTTGTACAGTAGTAACTTCCAGAAGGGTTTTCCAAGAGAGGTTTTAAATCCTCAGATACCAGCCTCCTCTCTGCAGACTACTGGGTTTCTACACGCAATTAGCTGTCATCACCCTCCCCATTCCTTACCCAGAGTTGTGTTTCAATTTGCAAAATCATAATGCCCCAGGTCCCACCAACAGCGTTTCTCCTATTCACTGTCATTTGAGCCCACTGTTCAAATTCCTATTATTTCTATATAATAACGTGTAGAATTCAGCCACTGACAGAATATTAAAAGGGATTGACCACATTGGAAAAGCCCAGCTTAACCAATTCAGGATTTTTAAAAAATAAAACGTAAATACTGACCTCCCTGCAGTGGCACAGACATTGCGGAAAAGGGCCCACCACTGCCGGGGTTGAGTATCCATTTTTCCAGAGTGGGGCGACATTGTTGTGTCACGTGCAGGCTGCAGTAATGATGCATCCGATCATCAACTGCAGCCTTTACTATTTGATCACAGCAGACATCCAACCTGACAGAATATTGTCAAGATGAAGCCAAAAAGTGGCCACTCATTGGTTGAAACTGGCACGTGACTCTCCGGGGACAAGAACGCCGATATTGATGGAACAACGACACCGAGGAAGGGGAGTATCCGCTGTTTTTAATTATAATTAGGATCCTGAATTGCTTAAGTTGGGGTTGGCCAGTAATGGACAATCCCTTTTTAATATGTCACAGTATCAGGACGAAGCTCAATGTGGACAAGGAGGACTGCCCGACCCAGCAACAAGAAAGTGAACAGCAGCAGCGGGCTGATCAACGCTCATGTTGAGAATCACCTTGTAACTTAATTTAATTAGTTCAATTCAATCAATCTAATTACTTTCTGTGAGATTTCTGCAGAACACGTTTTATAAAGGACAGTGAGAAGCCAGAAAGTTCTGCCTTCATAACGTACACATGGGTCTAACACTTTAGCTCTGCTGTTGGCCGCCATGTCATCTAATACCGAGCAGGTAACGAGGCATATTATTTCTGTGGATAATACTTTCCTACTCCATTTTGCAGTAAACAGACAACCCATGATTTGTGTAATACTTTTTAACTCCTGTGGTGGCGCTGCAAAGACACTGAACACTCCCAGCTATTTCTACAGACAGATTAACAATTGATCAATGGGGTCTTGGCAGGGGGGCAATTTGTGATCTGCTTATTGTGAAGAAACCCTACAATGGACAATCGCTTAAAACGGAAGCTGTCAGATTAATGCTGAGTAATCCATGGACATGTGATATACAGACAGGTGTTTTCATAGACAGGGAGTCAAAACACAGGGAGAAAAGTTCTGGCAAGGGAGGAAACTAAGCATGGCTGAGTACAGGGAGAGCGCGGTCAATCAAGCTGAGGTGGGCAGTAAAAGTCAGAGACGGCCTCCACGCTGTGCACCAGGCTTCAGTATCAAACCAGTCGTAGCATTTCAGGGTACAGCACAGTTGTTTGTAAAGAAGGAGCTGGTCTATATTTCCTACTGTCCGTGTGTCAGGAAACATGAATCTCACAAGTTCCCTTTAAACTGTTACCGATTTGTCAACATGGGGTGATGGTGTATGGAGCGGGTCAAGAGCTGGGCCTGTTCACATACAGTGGATTACGGCAGTGCTATTACAGCGGCAACAAACAGCACTAATCGGAATTAGATCTGATTGTTGCTGTTTAACCTCATTTCATTAGGCTGGTGTGCGGTTTCAGGTGCTTTTTAACCAGTGATGGGTTGCTGTGACCTGGGGACTGTGAAAGTCCTCACTGCTGCCATATTGGTACTCCTGAGCGTCATAGGAGAGCATACCTTTCCTTATTTACTTAAATACTGTGGTACTGCAGTATGTAGAACAAGCATCGCAGGTTCAAGTGCCCTTAGTAGACTGAAATGTAAAGTGCACAAAATTATATATATTTACAAAGATATTGAATGGCTTACACAGAGGCTGGTGGTACATTGCAGGCTGACACGTATCGCCATCTACCTTACTGGGTGATCTGCTCTTATAGCAAGACAGCATTTTATTTTTACACTATACTTCAGTGACACTGAAATCCAGGGGCTCTGCCTTGTTTTATTTGTGACAGCATGCTTAAGGCCAAGGTCATCCAAGAGAATCGATCAGTGTCAGCATAATCAGAGCACACTATAAGGAGAAGACATAGGACAAAATTTCTCCATCAGTTTTGTTGTGGGAATCAGACTGCATTTAGATGTCATCCGAGTCCAGTCTGATGTTTTCCATGGACCCATAGATGTGCATGCTGTGAATTTTTTTTTCCGATGACAGATTCTGTCAGTGTAGAAAAATCAGTCATCAGCACTGCCCATTGAATAATACTGGTCTGAGTGCTATCCAAAAAAAAAAAAATTGCATCACACTCATCTAATGAATGTGGCGGTGTGAGCGAGCCTTTATCCAAATTATTTATTTGATAATTTTTTATTTACAGTAAATTGTATATCTACATGTGAACATAATATTTCATGCATCTCCTTTTGTTACATTATTTGATTTCTTACATATATCTCTATTTTGACATTTGATTTGCCTTCATTCTCACTTCTATTATTAAGTATCATAACCTTTCCTCTACATCTGAAACGATTTATCACAGAATCATGCAAGTAGAAACGTCGTTGGGGAATGAAAACTTACTGACCATATCCAAAAATACATAATCGGGGAAAGTTCTCAGTATTAATGAGAAATCACATATTTTTTTTGGAGAAAAATTATATAGTTAATCATTAAACATGTATAAAATACAGAATATGCACTTTAATTGGTTAATATTTTATGCACTATGATTGGCTTAAAATTATGTCTTGTTAAAATCTTATTGGTTGCTTCCTAATACTACTCATACTATAATAAAGGGGGCCCCCCCAGAGAGACTAACGTACACACCGTGTGTCTGTGTATTTAGGGTCTCCCCGGCTGGTCACTGCCTAACACCAGAGGGAGGCCTTCGGCTCTCCTGACCAGATCCTGATAGCATATATTTCTGTACAGGAAAACCGCCAGCCAGTCGGGCATTGCGTCATGATCTTCGCCTGACTTATACGGCCGTCTGACTGCGCCCTTATAATTCGGAATCCACAGACCACAGGCTGTAGGGGGCTTCATAAAAATTCCATTTTTGGAGCCCACTTTTAATTCTGCAGCAATCACGTTGGGAATAATAATTTAATACTGAGACTTGAGGGGGCACTGCACTTAGGAATTTCTGTATAACCCCATACGGCATTGTATACGCACACATTAGTAAGACATCTCCAGATATATTTCTGACTGAACTCAAAAATGTCGCTGAAATACATTAAATCCCTCTCAGTAATTAAATGATTTCTTACTTTGTTCAGTTTGCGAGGTAAGAAAACCTGTAATGACGCCAGCCCCTTTGTTTTAAATGCTTCATTTCCAATGCCACGTTGTATTGCGGAGCAGCGGATTTCTTCCAATGCACTGGCGATATCTTCCACGCTATAGTTCAGTTTTTCACAATATTTCCGAGACAGTTCCTGAAATTAACATAGAATGTGACGCTGTAAGGAAAGGTGATAAAATATTACATGCTCGACAACCCTTTTAAATGCTTTGGTGCACAATCCTATGACCGGATATGGAACCCAGCAATATTTTCATCCAGCGAGTTTGCTGTACGGTGCGGCTTCACTTTTAGTTTGTAGCAATGACAGATTCCAACAGCAGTAAGACCGGACACGATAGCCATAGATTTCCTAAATTATCGGTCGGCCATAGACAATCTTACTGTATAAAACTTATTGGTACAAATAAAGATCCTGCAGAAAGAAAGTATGACGGTACATAAAATGTTAACACAAAATAAAAATGATTGATGGCTGGATTTTATTATGACCACTGTGTGCCCTATTTAAAGGGATTCTGTCACCAGTTTTTGAGCCAAATAACAAATGGCACTACCTTTATCTGCTCCTGCGCTGCATCCCACAAACGTGTCTCTCAGCTCCCAACGCCCTCTGCATACCTCAAAAAATACCATTTGATCAAAGCAGGAGGACACGATTAGGAGCAGAGAGGAGGGACAGAGGCCGCAGAAAGTACGCCCCTCGTGCTGGACCGCTCTTATTTACAGACAGAGTGGGAGCATATCAAATGGTATTTTTGAAGTTTTACAGGGGCTGTTGGAAGCTGATAGACACGTTTGTGGGATGCAGCACAGGAGAAGTTAAAGGTGGTGCCACTTGTGACAGGTTCCCTTTAAGAGCAGCATATTTCACCGACAGGACGTTCTGCAATTAGCAGCCAAAAAAAAAGAAAAGTGCTCTTAGGCCAATGTGAATAATCAAGGAATATAACCCTGCGTCTGATGTATTCTTATGGGGAGTGCTCCCCCCACCTCCTCCCGGTGATTGACAGGTTGTTGCAGTGTATTCTTTGACGATTCCCATTAGTCAACATAATTCCAATGAATCTATATTTCTAAAATAACAATTTCAATACTGTAAAGTAATAAAAAAATGCAATAAAATCAAATGGAACTAGTTAACTTGTAGATAAGCCAAGTAGTATTTTTTTGGATGTAAACCAGTCTGGTATCCACCTTTTTTGTATTAAGTCAAGGCTGTAGCTGCAGGGTGGACTGTGCATCGTATCACCAGGTTACAATGCTTGGAGCAAAGCTCTCATAGGACACAGATATTACTGGGTCTTGTGTTATGCCTAACTTCTTATAGGTAAAATGCGTTAAATTGGCACAGTTACACCAGTAATGTCATGGGTAGAAACGTGCCCGTGTATCTACAACGCCCAGCACCCACTTTAAGCTCAGGTCCAGCTTCCTGCTTCTCAGTGGTATACGGGGATTTCCAGAGCTGAACACGATCCTCCCTTAGGAAATTTGTCAGCTGGGAAACCAGGAATTTTTTTTCTGCCATCCTAAAAGAAGAAAACAAGAAATAATGAATCAATGCTGTTCTTAAAACCGAGGTTTCCTAAAACCCATTAAGGGTATGTTCACACAATGTCTTTTTCAGGAACGGTCCACCTGGAATACGCCTGAAAAATCGCCCTATAAAACAAACAAAATGCACAGCAATGTCAAAACGATATTGCTGTGTCCTGTCTTATGTCACTTCTTTTAACTGCTTCAAAGCTCAGAAACACTGCGGAGGTTAAAAGAAGCGACACGTTCATTCTTCTATAATAAGAGTATAGAACGAAGCAGCTGCAGGAAAACTAGACGGCGGCGAAAGCATCTAAATGACACCATGTACACTTAACCCAACAGTATTAACACAGTCACACACAGATAATGTGCTACAAGTGTTTTCTCCTCTCGAGACCTGCAGATTTCGCTGCAGATTCATCCCTGTACAACTGGAGTTAGGGTACAGTCACACTCAGCGACGCAACTGCAATCCCGACAACGATACGACCTGGCAGGGATCGTTGCTGCTTCGCTTTGTGGTCGCTGGTGAGATGCCAAACAGTCAGACCTTCCCAACGACGCAGCAACAATCGGCGACCTGTAGCGACCTGTGTAACGATGTGTCTCCTATGTGTCTCAGTGCTAAGTCGCTAGCGAGATCGTTGGTAAAAGGTGTCAAACACACCGATGCATGCTGCCCAGCGGGATCTCAACGACCAAAGAAAGGTCCAGGCACTTCCAACACAACCAGCGATCTCACAGCAGGGGCCTGATCGCTGGTACGTGTCAAACTTAGCGAGATCGCTGCTGAGGTCGCTGTTGCGTCACAAAACTTGTGACTCAGCAGCGATATCGCTTAGTGTGACGGGGGCTTTAGCTGTGAATTTGGACTCCCTGCTGCAGTCAGTGAGATCATTTGCAACTGATCTGCAGAAAGAACTGACGCGCTGCGGATTTAAGATTCCAACTTGACTTTTAATTTGGCTCCACGTGGCGGTGTCATTGACCATATCAGGGCTAGACACTGGAGGCGCTCTATACTTTTGTATATTTTAAAAGATTTGTGCCTACCATGAAATCTTTGTAACTGATCAATAACGTTTTCTATTGTCCAAAGCCTGATACAACCACATCAGTGAAAAAATAAAAAGTTAAAGCTGCTGAAAAGCAGAAAGGCAAAACCAGAGGCGCTGATCAGAGGTGCACTGAGCCCCGCCGGCTGGTTAGTTTGTGAGCAGGCGCTCCTGTTTGATTGACAGCTCAGTACAGCAGTATCGTCGCAGCACACTAACAGCTGCACTGCAGGAGGTGACCACTGCGTAGGCCCAGGAGCCGCTCTCCGGAGGCCTATGAAGTTGGGAAGAGGTGACAGGGTTAGAAACTGAGGTAGCATTTACACTGGACAATTATTAAGAACAAGCAGTCGTAAAAACGCTCATTTACCAGGAATCACCCTGTCTATATAGGCCGCCAATCACTCATAGAACAAGAAAAATGATTGCTCATAGGGTGAAATGATTTTTTTTAAGTTTTCGGGAAAAAAAATTCATTGTTTTCGGCAGCACGTCATCCTGTGTAAACATGACGTGCTGCAGAGAACAGTTATCGTACATTATGTGCACATGAAAGTGCAATTAGTCTGTTTAAACAGGCCATTAAATGACTGTAGATTGGACTGCCCGGTCATTGCCCATAGACTGCAGCAGAGGATGGTCACCTTATAAATAATGGAAGAGGTTAAAGTTCTGGTTTCACATTGTTCCCTGCTGCAGTTTGTTTAAAACCAAAACAAAACTGCTTTACTCCCTCTTCCCCAGTCCAGCGCTGACTCTCCGCTGCGGCTTCTCCTAGTGCATGTTATTGTCTGCAGCACTGACGTCATGTCAACAGCACTGCAGCCAATCAGTGAACTCAGCGACTGAGCGGCTCATGCCATCAAGATGGGCAGAGTGGCTGAGCTCACTGATTGGCTGCAGCACTTTCAACAAGATGTCAGCGCTGGACCTAGGGAAGGTGTGTAAAGAAAAAGGAAATATCTGTCTTTACAGTAGATAACTACACACTCCCATTCACCACTACAACCTGCCATGCACAGGCACACATACACTATATACAGGAGCTCGCCTACATCCTCTACTGTATATATATAATATATATATATATATGCGACTGCAACCCTGCACTGTATATAAAGGAGCCCACCTTCCCACCTGTCCTATATATAAAGGAGCTTGCATTTCCATCTCTATTGTATATACAGGAGCTCATCTCCCCCCGCACTGTATATGTAGGCGCTCGCCTCCGCTGCACTGTATTGTATATACATGAGCTCGCCTCCCCCCTGCACAGTATATACAGGAGCTCGCCTCCACCAACTCTATTGTATATACAGGAGCTCGCCCTCCCCCTGTACTGTATATACAGGAGCTAGCCTCCCCCTGTACTGTATATACAGGAGCTCGCCTCCCCCATGTACTGTATATACAGGAGCTCGCCTCCCCCATGTACTGTATATACAGGAGCTCGCCTCCCCCCCTGTACTGTATATACAGGAGCTCGCCTCCCCCCCTGTACTGTATATACAGGAGCTCGCCTCCCCCCGTACTGTATATACAGGAGCTCGCCTCCCCCCGTACTGTATATACAGGAGCTCGCCTCCCCCCCGTACTGTATATACAGGAGCTCGCCTCCCCCCCGTACTGTATATACAGGAGCTCGCCTCCCCCCCGTACTGTATATACAGGAGCTCGCCTCCCCCCCGTACTGTATATACAGGAGCTCGCCTCCCCCTGTACTGTATATACAGGAGCTCGCCTCCCCCATGTACTGTATATACAGGAGCTCGCCTCCCCCCGTACTGTATATACAGGAGCTCGCCTCCCCCCGTACTGTATATACAGGAGCTCGCCTCCCCCCCGTACTGTATATACAGGAGCTCGCCCCCCCCCGTACTGTATATACAGAAGCTCGCCTCCCCCCGTACTGTATATACAGAAGCTCGCCTCCCCTGTACTGTATATACAGGAGCTCGCCTCCCCTGTACTGTATATACAAGAGCTCGCCTCCCCTGTACTGTATATACAAGGAGCTCGCCTCCCCCTGTACTGTATATACAAGAGCTCGCCTCCCCCTGTACTGTATATACAAGAGCTCGCCTCCCCCTGTACTGTATATACAAGAGCTCGCCTCCCCCTGTACTGTATATACAGAGCTCGCCTCCCCCTGTACTGTATATACAGGAGCTCGCCTCCCCCTGTACTGTATATACAGGAGCTCGCCTCCCCCTGTACTGTATATACAGGAGCTCGCCTCCCCCTGTACTGTATATACAGGAGCTCGCCTCCCCCTGTACTGTATATACAGGAGCTCGCCTCCCCCTGTACTGTATATACAGGAGCTCGCCTCCCCCTGTACTGTATATACAGGAGCTCGCCTCCCCCTGTACTGTATATACAGGAGCTCGCCTCCCCCTGTACTGTATATACAGGAGCTCGCCTCCCCCTGTACTGTATATACAGGAGCTCGCCTCCCCCTGTACTGTATATACAGGAGCTCGCCTCCCCCTGTACTGTATATACAGGAGCTCGCCTCCCCCTGTACTGTATATACAGGAGCTCGCCTCCCCCTGTACTGTATATACAGGAGCTCGCCTCCCCCTGTACTGTATATACAGGAGCTCGCCTCCCCCTGTACTGTATATACAGGAGCTCGCCTCCCCCTGTACTGTATATACAGGAGCTCGCCTCCCCCTGTACTGTATATACAGGAGCTCGCCTCCCCCTGTACTGTATATACAGGAGCTCGCCTCCCCCTGTACTGTATATACAGGAGCTCGCCTCCCCCTGTACTGTATATACAGGGCTCGCCTCCCCCTGTGTATACGTATATACAGGGCCCCTCCCCCTGTACTGTATATCAAGCCGTCGCCTCCACAACCTCCACGTGTACCGTATATACCGGGCTCCCCCCCGTACTGTTATTACCGTCTAATACCGCCTCCACCCTCCGTACTTGTATAGTTTACCGGCGCTCCACACCTCCGTACTGTGTATACCGTCTATATACCGGCGCTCCACACCTCCGTACTGTGTTACCGTCTATATACCGGCGCTCCACACCTCCGTACTGTGTTACCGTCTATATACCGGCGCTCCACACCTCCGTACTGTGTTTACCGTCTATATACCGGCGCTCCACACCTCCGTACTGTGTTACCGTCTTATACCGCGCTCCACACCTCCGTACTGTGTATACCGTCTATATACCGGCGCTCCACACCTCCGTACTGTGTTACCGTCTATATACCGCGCTCCACACCTCCGTACTGTGTTACCGTCTATATACCGGCCGCTCCACACCTCCGTACTGTGTTACCGTCTATCCGCGCTCCACACCTCCGTACTGTGTATACCGTCCATATACCGGCGCTCCACACCTCAGTACTGTGTATACCGTCTATATACCGGCGCTCCACACCTCCGTACTGTGTATACCGGCGCTCCACACCTCCGTACTGTGTATACCGTCTATATACCGGCGCTCCACACCTCCGTACTATGTATACCGGCGCTCCACACCTCCGTACTGTGTATAACCGTCCATACACCGGCCGCTCACCTCCCAGTGTTCTCTCCGTCGCAGTCTATGATAGTTGTGTCTAACGAAAGAAAACACAGTCACGCTTCCATGTCCACCCACAGTCTCCAGGCCGGCCAATCACTGAACAGCTCTGATGTACCCTTGTAGATAATACAAGGGTAATGATTGGTTAAAATGGAGCCTCAGTGGCGTTAGGGTAGGTTGTGGTCAGTCTCCTCCGTACATACAGTGTGTGGATGAGGAAGTTTGCCTGCACGTCACCGCTAAAAAGGAAAGCGGAAGCGGCTAAGGTCAGGCACCTGCCTAATGTGCCCGCAGGGGGCGCCACAGTCAGTGAAGCCTATGGAACTCGCACCCCTGCAGCCCTCAGCGTCAGAGAGCTGGGAATAGACGTGACAGTGGTCTGAGGTACGCGTGACGTCACACAAGCATATGTCAGGCTGGTTTCACATCATGCGATTTTGTGACTGTTTTTCATGACAATATTCCTCCTTTTTTCTTCTTCATAAAGGTTATAGCTGCTAGCTAGTACTCAGTACCGTGTCAGGAGTGCGTGCAGCTACACTGTGCACCCTTCTGTTTGCTCAGTGTGGTTGTGTTACTTTTTGTGTAGGATTGGTAATAATTCATCACTAATGCCTGTTTCACACATCCGGTGTGCGCCTGACGGCGCCCCCGGCATTTAGCCGCAGCGCCGCATCAGAAAACCTGATGCGCCGCATGCGTTTTTTTGCCGGATGGTTTCTGATGCCCGGAGACATCAGGGGAATCCGGCGAAAAAAAAAACAAACGTTACATGCTGCGTTTTGTCCGGCCTCCGGAATGTACATTTCCGCCGCATCTGGACAAAATCGCATACGACGCATTGACATGCGGCGCCATCCGGCACTAATGCAAGTCAATGCAAAAAAAAAACGCAAGCGGCGCATCAGGTTTTCTGATGCGGCGCTGCGGCTAAATGCTGGGGGCACCGTCAGGCGCACACCGGATTGTGTGAAAGAGGCCTTATGGAACATTTTGGGCAATAAAATAGCACTATCATGTGAGCACACCCTGTACAGAGGCTTGGGAAAGCCTGTTCCCCGGCTGCAATTTGTTTTTAACTCTTCTTCACCAATGCTGAGCCTCTGCTGCTGCTCCCGCCGTGATTGATGACAGCGCTGCAGCCGATCAGTGAGCTTAGCAGCTCTGTCTGCACAGTGACATCGGCGCTGCAGCCGATCAGAGCTTAGCAGCTCTGTCCACACAGTGACATCGGCGCTGCAGCCGATCAGTGAGCTTAGCAACTCTGTCTGCACAGTGACATCGGCGCTGCAGCTGATCAGTGAGCTTAGCAGCTCTGTCTGCACAGTGACATCAGCGCTGCAGCCGATCAGTGAGCTTAGTAGCTATGTCTGCAGAGTGACACGATCAGTGAGCTTAGCAGCTCTGTCTGCACAGTGACATCAGCGCTGCAGCCGATCAGTGAGCTTAGCAGCTCTGTCTGCACAGTGACATCGGCGCTGCAGCCGATCAGTGAGCTTAGCAGCTGTTTGTGGAGTGACATCAGCGCTGCAGGCCTGCAGCCGATCAGTGAGCTTAGTAGCTATGTCTGCGGAGTGACACGATCAGTGAGCTTAGCAGCTCTGTCTGCATAGTGACATCAGCGCTGCAGCCGATCAGTGAGTTTAGCAGCTCTGTCTGCACAGTGACATCAGTGCTGCAGCTGATCAGTGAGCTTAGCAGCTCTGTCTACGGGGTGACTTGAGCGGCGCAGACACTGGGAGATCAAACTGGACCTGGGAGGGTGAGTAAGGCACAGTTTGGTTGGTTGTTTTTTAAAGCAAACTGCAGCTGGGGGGTAAAGGTTTTTCTGACATTGGAAAACCCCCTTAATCCCTCACCTTGGTGATATCTCCAAAAAGCCTTTCTGCTCTATGTAGAAACAGGAAGTCTCTGTTCCCTGCAGTTATCATTCCCCTTCTCAACCTCTGACCCAGCTGCTCCCTCCTACTCCCTGCCAGGGACTTTTGCAGTGATGACTCATACCAGGAAAATTGAACTCCTGTTTCAACATAGAGCTTAGGCTAGTTTCACATTTCCGGCGGGCGCCTGGCGGCGCCCCCGGCATTTTGCCGCAGCGCCGCATCTGAAAACCTTTCACACTTCCGGCGGCCAAAATGCGTTTTTTTGCCGGATGGTTTCTGATGCTTGGAGAGATCAGAAACCATCCGGCAAAAACAAAAAACGTTACATGCAGCGTTTTTTTCCGGACGCCGCAATGTACATTTGCGCCGCATCCGGACAAAACCGCATGCAACGCATTGACATGCGGCGCCATCCGGCGCTAATGCATGTCCATGCGAAAAAAGCCGCATGCGGCGCATCAGATTTTCAGATGCGGCGCTGCGGCAAAATGCCGGGGGCGCCGCCGGGCGCCCGCCGGAAATGTGAAAGAGGCCTTAGAAGGATTCATCTACTCAGTTTTTAACCCCTTTACCACCTATGACATATAGGTATGTCATAGGTCTTCTCCCCTTTTTGATGCGGGCTCCTGCGATGACCCCGCATTTTTTACAGCACTATGTGTAGCACAGGCGATCGGATAATTGCAGCTTCTAGTTTCCCCATAGAGACTATTGAAACAAGTGAAAAGTGAAAAAAAAAAAGTTTATAAAAAGTTTAAATCACCCCCCCCCCTTTGTGCCATTAAAAAAATAAACATATTTGGTATTGCTGAGTTTAGAATCGTCCGATCTATCAATATATAAAAAGAAATCCGATCCATAAACAGCATAATGAGAAAAAAAAAATCAAAACGTCAGATTTACATTTTTTTTTGGGCTCTGCAACATGTAGAGCAATTGTAAGCACATGGTGCTGTATAATATGATGACTGCAATATATTAAGTGGATAAACACTTTGATAAGAGGAGGAGTGTTTGTTTAATTGGAAATCAGATTAGCCTTTTCTATGGCTTTGGGATTTTTTACTCTCTAGATTTAAAAACCAATTCAGTAAACAAGTGGCAGCTTCTATAAGCAGGCTCTGTATAGATTCTGTGTCTAGTAGCCACAGATTAGCGTTATTAAATAAGACTTGTCTGTATGCCGCCCTGTAACAGATCGGCTGCAGAAATCCAACAGTCAGACTCTGATTTCTGCTATGGATTGCGCTGCAAATGTACATAAATGTAGAAGAAAATCTACCGTCACTGCCCACCACCCACTACTACCATGTGCAATACATGAGCCCGTGGTTTCACCTGCAGACTGGGTGAGCTGAGGACTGATGCCATTTTACTAGGATATATTGTCATTTCTGGGAATCCCAGCAGTTAGCTCTGTATGAGGTAGTGAAGACTAGGGCCTGTGTCGAGGCCCACTACAACCATGTCATGGGTGCCGGGAAAAAGCCGCATCTGACTAGTCAGCTGAGACTCATGGTCCCATAAGGCTATGTTCCCACAATGAGCTTTGGTGCTGCTTATTTCTGCTGCTAAATAATAGGCCCAGAAATTTTCCAGTGTCAAAAACTCAACACAAGCTGATCGTGGGAACGCAGCCTCAGGCAGCGAGGAGCCGGCTGTCAATCACACGACGTCGGCAGTGACGTCCCGACTAAAGAGCAGCCCGGAAGAGAAGCAGCTGCTTTGTGACAGGGCGTCAGTGGAAGACTTGGAGCCGCCTGCAGGGGCGGTCTGTGACTGCTCTCAGCCGGCAGAAACCGACGGCGGCGGTAGAACAGGCAGGTAGTTAGCAACTACCCGCTTTTTATTTTTTTGACTCGTAGTAAAAAAAATAAACTAGTCCGGGGTAACCCCTTTTTAAAATGTGGTGTATGCCTAGCCCTCCCCGTAGCAATTTTCCCCCCCGTGGTCCCACTTGGAGTTTCCCCAGGCTCGCCCAAGGAGCTGAACTACGGGGGGGAAAAAAAAAGCGTCCCATTCCGCCCCAAATCCTTAATACAACCATGGGGACCGAGCTCCAAAAACCCCTCTGCCCTCGGATGATTTTTGCTTCGGAGGATTTAAGATGTTGTTCTTTTTTTTAAAAGGGTTGCTTGGGGAAAAATTTGGTTTTTTTTTAAAAAATTTTTTCCCCGGGTTTAAAATTTAAAAAAACCCCCTTTTAAAATCCTGGGGGGGTTTTAAAAATATTCAGTGCTCTCCCCCTCAAACTTCGGTTAAAAATTTTATTGTTTTTAAATAATTAGGCATGTCTTGTTTAAATTAAAAAAAATTTTTCCCCTGCCCCTTTTTGATGCCGTGGGGGGCATTGGGAGGGGTTGACTGTGTCCCGTCCGCTGTTCGGACCTCGGGGCCCTTTGTTGCCCTGTATGATCGAAAACCCAAAAAAGGGGTATTGTTTTTTTTCCCCCTGTGCCGGCTGTTTCAACCCCAAAAACCCTTTTTGCCCCCAATCCCCCTTTTCCCCCCCAAGACAACTGGGGTCAGATTTTTTTCCCCGGAAATTTTTTGGCCTGCCTGGTCCATTTTCCCCCGGGGGCCCCGGGGGGTGTTTTTTTTAAAATGTGCATGGGGTTTTTCCCCCCACCAAATTGGAGAAGCAAAATTTTTAAAGGGGAGGGAGGCCTTGCTTACTGGTTTTTTGGGGCCCCCCTTTTTGGGGTTTAAAACCCCCTGTTTTACGGGGGGAGATTCCCATTTGGACAAAAAAAACCCCCCCTGCCATGCACCCCCCCCTATTCGAGTTTTTTTTAAAACCCCACCCCCCCCACCATGATTGGCCCCTTTGGAAACCCTGTCACCCCCCGGGCTGTCAATCAGTAGGGGGGGGGGGGTTTCCCCCGAACTCCATATTTAGGGGACAAAAATTTTGGGGGCCGCAGAAAAAAGCGGTTTTTTATCAAAACAGAAAAAAACCCCGGGCCCAAAGGTAAGTGACACTTGGGGGGGAATCAGAGTCCTGCCCCTTTTTTAAAATGAAATTTAAAATGGGGTAAAAAAAACCCCGGGCCCCCGGTTTTCCCCTTTTAAAAAAGAGAAATAAGGGGGGAAAAAAAGCTGTAAGAAAAAGGGGAAAAACAATCCCCCGTTAGCTCCCCCTGTGGGGGCGAAAAAACAGTCCATTGTTTCTTTTAAAAACCCCCTGCAAAAAGTGATGTTAAAAAAAAGTTAAAAAAACCCCAATTTTTCCCCGCCCACAAAAAACCCCGGTAATTCCCCGCTAACCGCCCAAAAATTTGGACCAGAAAAGAATCGGGGGAAAAGGCCCAAGCATTCCCTGGCTTAACTAGGCGTAATATTTTTTCAGGGGCCCCGGTGCCCCAAAAAAGGCCCCACAATTTTTTCGCGTTTTTTGTAAAAAATTTTTTTGGGGCCGGGGGGGGAAAATTTTTATTTATTATGCTTTGTTATATGCCCACAATAAACACAGCGCTTTCCACCTATTTTCATAAACTGCCCCCTTTTTTTGGGTCCCTTTTAACCCCCCCTTTTGTATGTCTTTGGAGTGTGGGGAAAAAATTTTTTTTATATATTATTACACAATTTGTCAAAAAATTTTTAAAATTTTTTTAAAATTACCCCCAAAAATGTTTTTGAAAAATTTCCCCCCTTTTTTTTCAGTAAGTGTATTTTTTTTTTACCGGGTTAGCAGAAAAAACGAAAAAAATTTAGAATTAAGTCCCCCGTGGTTGCCCCCTTTTTAAAGGCTAACGAAAAAGGGTAACAAATTTTCAAGCTTTCGAGCCCACCCCGGTCTCTTCATCAGGGGGTAAAAAACCAAAAAACCCCAAAAACAAAGAATCACATATTTTTAACCCAAAAACGGGGCCCCGGGGGAAAAAATGAAAAAGGTAAGAAAAGGTGACGTGAACCCAAAATTTGTAAATTTGGGGAGGGGTAAAAGCAAAAATATTGGAAAAATTTTATAGATAAAGGAGGGGTGAAGTTTTTTTTCCCTTTTTTTGGGGCCCCGGTAATGTTTTGTGCTTTTTTTCCACCCGGGGTTTCGTATTTAAAAACCTTTAATTGATGAAATTTGGCCAAAAAAACCATGTGACAGGTTCATTCCAGCATTGGTTGGTTGGTCCCCATCTTTGGGGATTCGCAAATTCTTCTTGTTTTTGAGGGGTGAAGTGTTCTCAGTACAAGTTTTTTTATATTGCCCGCTTAAAGGGGAAAACAAAAATGTTTTGCCACAGGTGACCCCCTTTTTTTTTTTTCTTTTGTTTTGGGGATGAAATTTTCCCCCCTTGTTCTATTTTTTTCCCCCCGGGCTCCCCCACAAAAAGCCCCCCTTTTTTGGAAAAATTTTTGTACTTTAAAAAATTTGGAAAAACCCCCTTTGATGGATGCAGCAAAAAATCCCCCGGCATTTGTAGCCCCCGTGTGAGTTTGGGGTTTTTTTAAACTTGCCCCTGGTCTTATGGCCCCCGTTTTTGATTTCTTCTTTTTGCAAGGGGGGGTTTTCCCGCAGCTTTTGGGGGGGGGGAGGGAATTTGACAATGATGTTCTTAGATTTGGGGGCTCCCCCAAAAACCAGTAGGGGGGGGGCGGAAAAAAATGGTTTTTTGGGGGCCCCTTTTTGTATTTTAAAAGGGTTTTTTTTTCCCGTGCAGCTCCCCTTGCACCTCCAGATTTGGTTTTTTGGGGGACCACTAGGGGGCCCCGGGGGTTTTTTTATTTTTTCTTTAGTTTTGAATTTTTAGCAGGTGAACCCTTGATTTCCCCGGGGGGTTTTGAAAAATTGGGTTTTTTTTTTTTTTAATGGAAGCCTGTTTAAAAGGGGTTTTTTAAGGGCCCAAAAGGTTTTTTATCTTATCCATTTTTCCGCCCCCCCCTACTGTGTTTTGGGGGGAAACCCCCCAAAAAAAAAACCCCCCTTTTTCAGAATTTTCCCCCCGACCCCCCCAACAGCTGAGGAACCTTCCCTTCCCCAAACCCGAAGAAATGAAAAACCCCCGTGGCCCCCTATAATGACCAGGGGAAAAAATAAAGATCCCCCTCCCCAAAAGGATAAAAGATGCCGGAAAATTTCAGCCTCCCCCCCCTTTTTAAAGGGTGAAAACCTTTTAAATTAAATTTTTTCAAAAAGTCCAATGGGGGTCTGTATGGGGGGGCCCCCCGGGCCCCAAAAAATGAGAACAAGGATAATTCCCTCGCCACACAATAAGCAAAAAAAGAAGGGGGATCTACCTTTTAAAAAAATTTTTTTCCCCCCCGATAAGATTTTTCCCGATATGAAATCCCCTTTTTGGGGGAAAAAAGCTTCCTTTCCCAAAAACAAGAAGAATTTGCGAAAAAAAATTGGGGAAACC
>JARQOD010000006.1:46182428-46204688 GCA_033576555.1 Oophaga sylvatica
GTAGGAGAGGGTGTTTTTATATACATCACCCCAGCCAATAGAAAACATCCATGAAAAAGTAGTTAGGATATAAATAAGGAGCTCATAGGTCAACAGGAATGTACCTAAGGAACAAATATACTACTCCAGGTGAAGTTTAAATAAGTAAAATATGTGTAAAATGTTTTTTTTTAATCCTGTCAGATAGTTTTATTCTCACGGTATTATAAAAAAATGTTTTTATTGAAAAATCTTTTGGTGTTTATTCACATTTCTTGGTAGGTTTATTTAAATTGTTCAGTGAATAGTCACACACTATATGTGTAATAAATAAGTTATTTTTCTGGCGTTCTTGAAAACCCGGTCAGCAGGGCGCAAAAGACAGTAATCTTCTTAGTAAATGACAATCTTCATTTATTAAAAATTATTAAAAATTATGATTATGCCACCTGAGGAAGACGGACTCACTCCGTTGAAACGCGTTGTGGAGTCATTGTTTTACCATAATTTTTAATAATTTTTAATAAATGAAGATTGTCATTTACTAAGAAGATTACTGTCTTTTGCGCCCTGCTGACCGGGTTTTCAAGAATCTTTCTCAATAGTATCCCACTCGGGGTACCCGGCTGGAGCAGCATTAGATTTCTTAATTGCTTACAACACTTACACCTGGCTGGCGCTCCTACAGACTGTCTATCCCACGTGTCTCATCCATTTTTCTGGCGTTGACATATTGACAAGTTAAACTAAGGTGTGCCCTGTAATTGGCATCACAGGTGTCTACAAACTTGTAATCAGTCAGTCTGGTATTTGAAGGGAGAAAAGTAGTCACTGTGCTGTTTGGTATCATGGTGTGCGCCACACTGAACATGGAGCAAAGAAAGCTAAGGAGAAAGTTGTCTCAGGAGAATAGAAAGAAAATTATAGACAAACATGTTTAAGAAAAAGGGTATAAGACTGTTTCCAAAGAGTTTGATGTTTCTGGTTTTGGCTTAAAAATACTGACCAAATATTGAACATGTGAACTTGGCCTTACCGTGACTATTGTGGGTTTTTCTTACTTTACCAGATGGGCACCAAAAATTTTGACTACGTCTGTACCATATTATTATTTCAATATTTTATATTGTTTTATTCTATCATTATTTTTGCCATATGTTATATACTAAATTATTAATGCCATCTAGAGAATGAATGAATACTTGTGTTCCGTGGTCCTGGCTTTAGGAGTGCAGTGCTGATCCAGAAGCATCATACGGTGAATGTCCAGGTGAGCATGCCACACGCCATCCCTGCTCATAAGATAGTCCTTGTGCTGCAAGTCCAGGGTTACTTCTTTTATTTTGGTCGGATTGCTGAATGCTGCCTGTCTGATAACTCTCTTATTGTCTTGGACAATCTTAACATTTTGTGAAGTATGTAGACAGTATTTTTCTCCTGTAAATGAAAGAAAATTACCGTACCTAGAATTTTGAACCTAGGAGCCGAGTCAAACAGTTTGAAAAACGTCACAATTTTGTCATTTTTACACGAGTTCTGCCAATGTTTTGAAAAACGGCAGTGGACATGACGGTCTGACAGTTTTTGTTAAAATTTACTCCACAATTATTGTCTCTTAATGAATTTGGATCATCGTACTCCGGCACACTGTGGATCAAGAATGGCTTAGAAAAAGTCAGCCTTGATGAATTTGCGTCTATTCCTTTTATGCATCTATTTATTTTTGTACAACTGATCTATCATTGCTACAAGTAGCTAAGATGAATACTGATATACTATAAGGCCTCTTTCACACTTCAGTCATGCGACGTCAGTCAAAATCCTTCAAAATGTGAAAAAAAAACGGATCCGCCTTTTTTTTGGCGGATCCGTTTTTTTCCCATTGACTTGCATTAGTGACGGATTTTGACGGATGGTCGTCCGTTAGGTCCGTTTTTTTGACGGATCCGCCAAAAAATTGGCGTCCGTCATTTCAGAAAAACGTCCAATGCAAAGTTTTTTTGGTCCGCCAAAATGGCGGACTACGGCGGATCCGCCGCATCCGCCATTTTGTATAATGGCCGCCTATGGGCGGCGGATCCGCTGGCATCCGTTTTTGACGGAATCCGCCCGCGGATCCGCCGCCTCCATGGAAAATGCTGCCAAAACTGTCCGGGGTCTCTCTCTCTCTCTCCGGACTTACATTTCCGGAACGAAAATTTCATCATTTCCGGGTGAAAACTTTCCGTCAGAAAACTGATCCGTTTTACATCCGTTTTTACACTTTTATGACGGATCCGCCATTTTCACACTTGGGAGGACGTCACACGACTGAAGTGTGAAAGAGGCCTAACTCATGTAAGGCTTTTTTTGCTAGATGAGTTGTAATTTTGAATGACAGTTTTCCATTTTATCATACTTGTGCTAAAAAGCGGGGAAAAAAATCTTAAGTGAAATTAAATTTGTGAAAAAAAATTTAGGTTTAGCTGACATTAGTCTACTGTGTATAATGGGCTTTAGGTCTCGTACCCATCACTGTGAAAAAAATAAAAGGTCAAATTTCGATCCAGAAAAGTCTGACGAGTGTGATGCGATTTCCATGGGAGTACAATCCAATTTTAACACTAGTATCAGATTTACGTGCGAATGTGATCTGATTGCAATGTGATTTCAACATGAGCTCTTACATAGAGAATTGCTCTATATACCGTATTTTCCGATTATAAGACGCACCCCAAATTTTGAGGAGAAAAATAGGATTTTTTTTTTTTAATAAAATGGTGGTGCTTCTTATAACCATGCATCTTATTGCTTACCGGGGGTGGAGGCAGCGGTGAAGTGGGGTCCCAGGGTCGCTGCTGAAGGAGGCGGGAGTGGGGTGATGCTGCAGGCCGCAGGCTGGGATGAGGGGGTGTTCCGATATGCGGCGCGCTGCTGCGGGTGTCTCCGGTGCTGCGGGTGCCCGGCGGTGCTACGGGGTGACCAGCGCTGCTGCCCGATGCTGCTGCGGGTGTCTCCGATGCCTGGCTGTGCTTCGGGGTGTCCGGCGCTACTGCGGGTGATCTCGGCACCAAGATCTCCATCTGCGCATGCGCCGCTCCCAGTGACCATTTTCCCGGAGTCCACCGCACAGGAAACCATGAAACTGCTGGGGCTCTGGCCTTTCACAAAATGTCGGCAGAGCCCCGGCAGCACTGGAGACATTGACGGACACCCGCAGCACCGCCGGACACCCTCTCATCCTAGCCTGCAGCAACGGTACCGGTAAGGTATATACGCATTATAAGACGCACCCCCATTTTCCCCCCAAATTTGGGGGAAAAAAGTGCGTCTTATAATCCGAAAAATAGATAATTTACACAGTTTTCCAAGGAAATATTCTTCAAGATATATGGATGTGTGTATATGTAATATATATATATATAAATGTGATATATAATCATTGCTTTGTGTGTAGTTTACTGTACATGTTTTTTTTAATAAACAAATTCCTTTTTGGGAAAAAAAAAAAAGGTGTGGGAGCCCCCCATGTCCCTTAAAAAGCCGGCATTAATCTGCTGTGTAGTGTGTGTAATATGTAAAATATATTATATACATGTTTGTAAAGATGTCGGTCACATATACAATTAGTACTGTGCTTGTGTAGCTGTCATGATGTGTGACACGACCCAACGGGTGGTCGGTCAGCGGACGGCTCAACTCGCACACAACGAGATGGGAAAGGGGAGGGCCTTAACAATAGAGAATGAGGGATGGTCACCATCTGAGCTCAAACCTGAGCCTGTCCCTGCACTCCCCTAACGCCCTATGCAGGTCCTTCCCCCACGCCGCCACCAGGATACTTCTTCACTAGTTGTCACCTATAACTGCCCTGGCTTGCGCACTGGCCAGCAAGGAGCACTAGCCTTACCTCTGCAGATAATAAACACAAGGGGAAGTGACAAACACAATAGGGACAAGGTAACAAAAAACACCACACTTAGCTTGTGAAAACCACTCATAAGCTCCACACAACAGAAAACACAGCAATTGGACTCCAAACACCAGATTTGGCTGACACCAGAGAGCTGCTCCTGCTAGGCTGGTTTCCAGAAAGGACCTGTTTTACCAACAGTCAGCTGATGCATCAGGTGACCTTTTAAAGGCTGGTGGGAGTGGTCACCACCAACATCAGCTGACCCAGCAGCAGTGCAATTACACCAGATTGCCAGCGGGGAAAAACTGACATTAACCCCCGATGGTCCAAAAGGAAAAAAGTTTTAAACTGAGTGGAACCAGAGCTGCCACAAATCCAAAAATGGATTGTGACAGTAGCTTACTGTACATGTATTTTCAGCTGCAGATGAAGGAAGGGAGACACACCATAACTAGTGGGTAGGCGGAGCCCCAGATAATATCAATACCTCAGATTAGAAAGCGTGTTGACCGGCCCCTCCAGCTCGGGCTCCTCCTACTCAGCTCTTCAGTCTAAAATTTGAGGTCTCAGAGGACGGTCGCTGCTGGAAGCAGCTCCTCAGAAGATTTTATTATTTTTTATCGGACAAGAGACTTGGATCACCAGAGTGGTCTAGAGGTCTCGGGTCTCAGCGCTGCTGGACCCCAACCTCTCCCTTGGCGGATCTGTATTACCCTAATGGTGGTCCCTGCAGAACCCTGCCGGCCCGGGGGGATGAGGATGGCTTCCCTGGCGGGGGCGCAAACCGCGCACAGGGGTCACTGCGTCCCCCGCCCTGGTGGGAAGCATGGGCATAGCGCCAGAAACCCCTCGGGGTCCCTGTGGCGCTCGGCTGGTGAGTACCTCACATTTTTACCTCACATTTTTATTAAAGTGTGTGTGAGTGCTTTCAGCGGCTGTTGCGGCAGCCGCTGTTACTTGTGAAATACATGTTTGGTGACTGTATTCTGTCCGCAGGCAGACGCCTGCAGGACAGGGGGGAGCAGAGTGCGAAGGAGTTCGCGTCTTTTTTTTGAGCCGGCGGGGGGCGTGGCTTCACGCTCCCGGGCTTTTCTGTCACAGAAGCGCGCGATTAGGCGCTTCTCTTCAGATTCCTCTCAGCGCGGCGGCCATTACAAAAAGGCTCCACGGGCTCCTTCCTGCTCCGCTCCTCCCGTATCACATTTACATCACCGCGACCAGCTGGGTGAGTGATAACGCTCTCACCCCCACAGCGCAGAACCTATCTGTAGAGAAAATACAGATAGCGTTATCTTGCAGCTGCGGTCTTATATAGAGACCTTATTTTGCCATGGGACTCGCACACCCCTTCTATTAATAAGGGAGTAGTGGGGAGTCGGCGATATTAACCCCTTTTAAAGGGTTAACCTTTTCAACAGCCGCACAGGTTCTATCCCAGTTTGGGGTCAGAACTTGTAAGAGTTAATTATATTGCTGAATATTCAGCTGATACAGCTGGGGTAGCTCTCTCACTAAGGGCTTTAACCCTTCAGCGTGCTTGCTGCGTTCGCTTGAGAAGCCACACTTTTTTTCATAATTGCTGACAGGCTTTGACCTGCCTTATACTGTGTAAGGGCATGTCGGAACAGGGTCCAGAAGGTGCGGACCGTGTGCCAAATCTGCTTCAGAATCAGTCACGCGAGTCTGATACACAGGCCTCGACGTCAAGCGCAGCAATTGGAGGTCACAGCGATGCCAAATTGGATGCCATCGCTCGCTCTATTGATGGCCTTTCTGACCTTTTAGGTCATTGGGTGTCAGCTAGATCCTCTCATGAAAGGAAGCGACACAGGCCGGTTTCATCATTTCCACGTAGCGAATCAGACCTCTCTGATATGGAATGCGGTCAGGGTTCCCCTTCAAATTCAGATGGGGAGTTATCCGGTTCAGATAAGGATCGGCAGGGACATTCTGTCTCTTTAGACCGAACAGAGGCTTTTATTGAAGCCATGAGGGAGGCGTTACAGTTGCCGGAGGAGGTAACTACACGTCCTGGTAAGTCACCTCGAATGTACCAAGAGTACCGTAAGTCACGAGCGACATTGCCAGCTCTAGATGAGCTTAATGAAGTAGTGGAGAAGGAACGCCTGTGTCCAGATAAACGTTTTCAAGGAACACGTTTTTTTGACGCACTATATCCGTGTTCTACGGAGTTGACGGATAATTGGATTTCTTCTCCTGAAGTGGATGTTCCTTTATCCCAGCTTAGTAAATCCTCATTGCTCCCTGTTAAAGGGAAGGCAAGTCTGCAGGAACCGTTAGACAGAAAAACGGAGATGGCAGCGAAATCCAACTACGAGGCCTCGGGTCATGGATTCAAAGCGGTGCTAGGATCCATGTGTGCTTGTAGGGCTTCCCTGTGCTGGTTGGACCGTATACGAAAGGCGTTGCAAAATGGATCTCCGTTATCCGAGATAGATGGACTTCTCGGTTTATTGGAGACTGCTGTTTCTTATAGCTATGATGCAGGTCTGGATACTGCATCTCTGTTGTCCAGGGCGCAAGCTTCGGCGGTCACAGTCAGAAGAGCACTGTGGCTTAGACAGTGGACTGGGGACGTAGTGTCAAAACAAGGTTTGCTGTCTCTAGCCTACAAGGGTAGTCAGCTTTTTGGATCTGATCTCTCAGAGCTGATTGCCAAGGCAAAGACGAAAGAAGCAGCCTTACCACAGAGAAGGGCTACGGCTTCTGCGCCTGGCAGGACTGGTGCCGGTGGTGGCCGGCGATCCTTTCGTTCCAAGGGACGATTCGGTCAGTCCTCTTGGGGATCGGGTCGTCCCTCTTTTTCGGGAAAAAAGTTCACTCAGAAATCCCGTACTCCCTGGAAATCAAGTTTCCGTCAAGACAAGCGGGAGACTGACAAGAAGCCCGCCAAGGCGGACTGACGCCAGGTTTCCATTCGAGGGCTCTCGAGTGGGGGGTCGCCTGCTCCAATTCAAAGTGACTTGGGTTTCTCGCGTTCCGGACACCTGGGTAACGCGGATAGTGTCGGCAGGCTATTTCATAGAGTTTTCGTCTCGACCTCCGGACAGGTTTTGCCAGTCTCGCACACCGTCAGAGCCCGAGTTAATTACCGCTCTGCTGCGAGAGGTCGACTCCCTTCTGCAGAAGGGTGTGGTAATACCGGTACCGCCGGAGGACCGAGGAAGAGGATTTTATTCCAATCTTTTTGTGGTTCCCAAAAAGGAGGACAAATTTCGTCCTATTCTGGATCTCAAAAGATTGAATCGGCATGTCCACACCCAAAAATTCCGCATGGAGTCACTTCGCTCCGTGGTGGCGGCCCTGTCGCAGAACGATTTTTTGGTGTCAATCGACATTCGCGACGCTTATTTGCATGTTCCCGTCGGAAGGACTCATCAGCGCTTTCTTCGTTTTGCCATAGGTCAGGACCATTACCAGTTTGTGGCTCTGCCATTCGGCTTGGCCTCGACGCCCAGAGTTTTTACAAAAATTCTGGCGCCTCTCATGGCAATTCTTCGAAGACAGGGGGTTGCGATTTTTCCCTACCTGGACGATCTTTTGATTGTGGCATCCTCAAAGGAGGAGGCGGTGACGGCTCGCAACCTATCCCTTCAGCTCCTGGAGGATTTCGGGTGGCTGGTCAATTGGGAGAAGTCGTCTCTGGAGCCGTCTCAGTCAATCCTGTTTTTAGGGATGCATTTCGACACGGTACGGGCAGTGGTGTCCCTACCCCAGACAAGCGGACATGTCTACTTCGACATGTACAGACTATGAAGTCTTCGACAGCAATGTCCCTTCGGAAGTGTATGCGCCTCCTGGGTTTGATGGTGGCGTCCATGGAGGCACTTCCGTTTGCCCAGTTTCATTCCAGGGCCCTCCAGAGGCTCATTCTGAGTCGTTGGGATCGATCGCAGGCTTCGCTGGATTGCAGCGTCATCATCTCTCACAGGGTACGGGAATCCCTAGAATGGTGGTTACGTCCAGAAGCGTTATCCCTGGGGAAATCTTTCCTCCCTCCGAAGTGGTCGGTCATAACCACCGATGCCAGCCTGACGGGCTGGGGGGGTGTCTGAAACGACCTTTGGATCCAGGGAGTATGGTCATCGGAAGAGTCTATTCTACCGATCAATATCTTGGAATTGAGGGCAATTTTTCTTTGCCTCCAACACTGGACGGTCCCTTTGAGCGGTCTGCCAATCCGAGTGCAGACAGACAACGCGACGGCGGTCGCGTATATCAATCACCAAGGCGGGACGAGGAGTTCCAGGCTCATGATGGAAGTGTCTCGGATCCTGCTATGGGCCGAGACCAGGGTTCCAGCCATCTCTGCGATCCACATTCCAGGAGTCCAGAATACCACGGCGGACTTCCTCAGTCGCGAGAAGATGGATCCTGGAGAATGGAGTCTCTATCCGGAAATGTTTGCACTGCTGTGCTCCCGTTGGGGAACCCCCCAAGTGGATTTGATGGCATCCAGGTTCAATGCCAAACTACCAACCTTCATATCCAGGTACAAGGACCCGAAGGCTGTGGCGGTGGATGCTCTGGTAGCTCCGTGGGACCATTTCGAACTGGTCTATGTGTTTCCGCCAATTTCCTTATTTCCTCTGGTGCTGCGTCGGATCAGACTGGAGAGAATTCCGGCTATGCTGATATCCCCGGATTGTCCAAGGAGGACGTGGTTCTCGACACTGGTGTCGCTCTTGGCGGCTCCGCCATTTCCACTTCCTCTTCGCCCGGACCTGTTATCCCAGGGGCCCGTTCGTCATCCGGACTTGAAGTCTCTACGTATGACGGCGTGGCTCTTGAGACCGAAATATTGACCCGTAGAGGTTTCTCAGCTGCAGTCATTGCCACTCTGCGAGCTGCTAGAGGTCCGGCCACTACTAAGATTTATCACAGAACTTGGGAAGCCTTCTGTTCGTGGTGTTCGGGTTCCTCAAGGAATCCGAGGATTTTTTCCATTCCCAATCTGTTGGCTTTTCTACAGTACGGGTTGGACAAAGGTTTAGCAGTTAGCACTCTGAAGGGTCAGGTTTCTGCTTTGTCCGTGCTTTTTCGGAAGGCTATCGCCTCGCGTAGGGACGTGCGTTCTTTTTTTCAAGGATTAACCCGTCAGTTTCCACCGCGGAAGGCACCTGTGTCTCCTTGGAGACTCAACCTTGTCTTGGAGGCTCTTCAGCATGTGCCCTTTGAGCCTATGAGTTCTACTAGCCTTTCGTTACTTTCTTGGAAGGTTGCATTCTTAGTGGCGGTAACCTCTTTAAGAAGGGTTTCTGAGTTGGCAGCTCTTTCTTTCTCGCCGCCTTTCCTGGAGTTTTACCCGGATCGAGTAGTGCTTCGCACACGGGGCGACTTTCTACCTAAGGTGGTGTCGCAGTTTCATGTTAACCAGGATATTGTGTTGCCCTCACTTTGTCCGGGCCCGAGGAATGCAAAGGAACGAGATTTGCACAAATTGGATTTAGTGCGGGCCTTGAAGTTCTATCTGTCTGTTACTCAAGGTTTTAGGAAGTCAGATTCTCTGTTTGTGATTCCAGCAGGTCGTAGACGTGGTCAACGAGCTTCCAAGGACTCTATAGCTCGTTGGATTCGGTCAGCCATTTTGGAGGCTTACCGTCTTAAAGGCGAACCTTGCCCGATTAAGGTTCAGCTCACTCCACGAGGGCTGTGGCTTCATCGTGGGCCTTTCATCAAGGGGCTTCGGCAGCTCAACTCTGCCGAGCGGCGACCTGGCGTTCCGTCCACACATTTACAAAGTTTTATAAGGTGGACGTCAGTGCTTCCGCTGATGCGGCCTTAGGACGTAGGGTCCTGCAGGCAGCGGTAATCTAAGTTTTAAGTTAACTTGTATTTGGCGCCTGTTGCGCATTTATCTAGGTTGTTGGGCTTCTGCCTCTTTTTGTTTTTTTCCCACCCTAATTTTTGGACTGCTTTGGGACGTCCCACTAGTTATGGTGTGTCTCCCTTCCTTCATCTGCAGCTGAAAGACGGATTTTGGTAAGAACTTACCTGTAAAATCCTTTTCAGCGAAGAAGGAAGGGAGACACACATCCCTCCCATGGCAGAAGTGTGTTGTTATATTTACAGAAGCAGCGTGGCCCTTCTCTGATAGCGATTTTCTGAGCTGAGGTCGACGCGCTACGGCTCTGTTCCAGCATTGCCAGCTTATCGCAGTAGTCAGGTTCAGTGAGTAGTACCTGGGACTGTGTGGTTTTTCTTTGCCAAATGCATGCATAACCTGTACTTTTGTATTTTTCTCTGAAGTCCTTCAGAAGGGGTTATGTTGCTTCGCTGGTGATATTGTTCTTCCTTAAGCTTTGGTACGACTGAAGAGCTGAGTAGGAGGAGCCTGAGCTGGAGGGGCCGGTCAACACACTTTCTAATCTGAGGTATTGATCCTATCTGGGGCTCCGCCTACCCACTAGTTATGGTGTGTCTCCCTTCCTTCTTCGCTGAAAAGGATTTTACAGGTAAGTTCTTACCAAAATCCGTCTTTTTTTACATACTAGCGAGAAAGCGCACAGCAGGGGGCAGATATTTATAGCCTGGGAGGGGCATAATATCTATGGAGCTTCCTAGGCTTTTAATATCAGCTCTCAGCTATGCCTTTCCTGTTATTTAATTGAGGGACCCCTCCCAAAAAAATTATTAAGGTCCCCCTATATTTAATAACCAGCAAAGGCTAGGCAGACAGCTGCGGGCTGATATTAATAGCCTAGGAAGGGGTAATGGATATTGGCCCCCTGCCATACTAAAAATATCAGTACTCAGCCCCCACAGAAATGGCGCATCCCTAAGATGTGCCAAATCTGGCACTTAGCCTCACTAATTTACACTTGCCCTAGTGCTGTGGCAAGTGGGGTAATGTTTTTGGGGGGGGGGTTGATGTCACCTTTGCATTATCAGGTGACATCAAGCCCAGAAGTTGGTAATGGAGAGACGTCTATAAGTCGCCCCCGTTGCTAACCCCATAGTGATACTGTATAAAAAAAACACACACACTGCCTGAATAAAGTCCTTTAATTGAAAGAATGACATACTCCTTTAATGAATCTAAATTTAAACCTTACTCATGTTATCACTCAGTCCACTGAAACCAATATCCCTGAAACAGAATTAAAATAATAAACAATATTCCTCACCTGTCCGAGAAGATAATCTATTTGTACTGTGACGCAACTAGCACTGCTACATCTAGATGGCAGGCTGCATTGTTGCATGATGCGACTATACATCCTGCCATCCAGCAGAGACACTGAGCTGCACGTGCTTACTCAGCTCAGTGTCTCACGGTGAACTCCTTTCATTTTACAGATGTCACTGTAAGCGTGAGAAAGTTCTCATGCTCGCAGTGCTGTCAGCAAGTTCCTGGGAGTTCACAGCCAATGAACTCAGTTCAACTCGCTAACGTCAGCCGAGCAGAGTTAGAACTTTTCCCATGGCGCTGAAACAGTGGCCCACGAGCCACAGCATTCCCTTCACATGCTCTCGATTCAGACAGTGATGAATACATTGGTGGAGAACTGAGCCGCCGACCCCCGTCTTCCACCAATCGGCGTGTGAGACAGCTGACGCGATGACGTAAATTCATCACGTCAGCTGTGCACTGCGGAGTGTAAGTGCATTGGAGACAGGAGCAGAAAGAAATCTAACTATGTAGTGTTTTTTTTTTTCTTTCATGTGTATGGGATGTTTGTATGTACACATCAGGCTATGTGGGGCTCATGCTGTATGCAGTAGGCATTATGGGGCTTATGCTGTATATCTGGAGGCTATGTGGGGCTCATACTACTCATAGGAGGCTATGTGGGAATAACAATAGTGATGGGCATGCTTCTTTAGCCTACTGTGGCCGCGCAGGTACACAGTGCTATGTAAACGTTGATTAAGCTGCAGCCCCTTCAGACAGATATTCGGTCGGTAGGGGTGCCGACAGTCGTTCTCCCACCGAACAGGTGTTTTATTCTAATGTGAAACCATCTATTCCTAGAAAACCGCTATAACTCAATAATAAAAGTGGTATTCTTTCCTTTATGTCTATGGAGGAAACTCTGAACATTTTAATAATATGTTAACAAACGACTTAGTTTAAGCTTTTGAGTTTGTTTTAAGGGTTAATTGAATGCCATTTACATAGGCTCCTGGGCACAGATAGATTTCTGTACATGTGGCAATAAGTTCTGTACTTTGGACTGAATCCAGAGTTTAGATTAAACAAATCTAAGCTGCCATATCTAGTTAGTCTACTCTATATGATTTTTGTGCAGCTGAGCAAAATGACCGGGGAAGGAGCTCTAGAGGAATATTATTGTGAAAGGCAACTTGTCATCAGATTCGTGCTGCCTGAACAATGATAGCAGCCAGGTATGCTTTACTTTAAATGCTGAGGAATTTTAAGGGAATCTGTCACCATGTTTTTGCTATGTAATAGAGCTGCATGATGTAGGGGCAGAGACCCTGATTCCAGCGATGTGTCTCTTACTAGGCTGTGTGTTGCTGTTTCAGTGTTTTATAACCAGAAGATTTTCACAACAGGACTAGGTGTCTCGTGCCTCCTAGTCAACTGGTCTGTTTAACTACGCCCCACCCCTGATTAGCAGCTTTCCGTCAATGTACAGTGTACACAGGAAGCTGCCAATGAGAAGATAATAGTCTGCTGGATGCCAGGCTGTTTAGTCACATCATGCAACAATGCAGTCTGCCATATAGATGTAGCAGAGCTAGATGCGTCACGGGACAATTGAATTATGTTCTCGTCGGACAGGTGAGGAATATGGTTGTTTTTATTATTTTAATTCTTTTTCAGGGGACATTGGCTTCAGTGGATTGGTGTAAGGTGAGTATAACTGTATTTGGTTAATTTATAGTCAATAAAGGAGTGTGTCATATGTTCAACTAAAGGACTTTATTCAGGGTGTTTAGTTTTTTCACAATTTGACTATGGGGTTAGTATTGGGGACGTCTTATAGACGCCCCCATTTATTACTAACTCTTGGGCTTGATGTCACATGACAATACAAAAGGTGACATCAACCCCAGTACTACCACCCCACTAGCATTTACTGGTTATTAAATATAGGGGGGCCCTATGTAATTTTTTTTGGGGTTGTCCTCCATTTTAATAACCAGTAAGGGCTAAGTATACAGATGCGAGTTGATATGAACCCCTTCACCCAGTAGCCTGTTTTCACCTTCCTGACCAGGCCAATTTTTTAAAATTCAGACCAGTGTCACTATATGAGGTCATAACTCTGGAATGCTTCATTGGATCCCCCTGATTCTGAGATCGTTTTCTTGTGACATATTGCACTTCATGGTAGTGTTAAAATTTCTTTGATATGACTTGCATTTATTTTTGAAAAAAAAATGGAAATTTGGCGAAAATTTTGCAATTTTCAAACTTCTAATTTTTATGCCCTTAAATCAGAGAGTCATATCGCACAAAATAGTTAATAAATAACATTTCCAACATGTCTATTTTACATCAGCACAACTTTTGAAACAATTTTTTTTTGTTAGGAAGTTATAAAGGTTAAAAGTTGACCAGCGATTTCTCATTTTTACAACAATATTTGCAAAACCTTTTTTTTTTTTTTTTTAGGGACCACCTTACATTTGAAGTGACTGGTTTGAAGGTGCCATGTCACGAGACACCTAGTCCTGTTGTGAAAATCTTCTGGTTATAAAATACTGAAACAGAAACACATATCGAAATATTTTAAAAAAACAAAACAAAAAAAAACCCATATTTTTATGTGGGTCTGGTATGGTATAAAAATATCAGAAGTAGTATGTCAGTGCTTGACAGCGGCATTTTAATGTTTAAGCAGCAGCTATCAGAGCTCTGCTCCAGTCACTGCTGTTAGGGCTCATACTCATCTGCATTAAAAATGGATGAGTGCAATCCAATAAAAAAAGAAAAAAAAATCAGATTGTGCTCTGACTAATGTTAGTCAATGATTCAAAGAAAAAAAAATCAGATTGTACTCTGACTAATGTTAGTCAATGATTCAAAAGAAAAAAAATCAGATTGTACTCTGACTAATGTTAGTCAATGATTCAGCTCGACTGAGAAAAAAAAATTGCAGCATGCTGCGAGTGACTGCATATATCATGCTAGACTTGCCAATACAAGTAAGAGTGTGAGGAAAAAAAAATGATTTTTCTACACCCATCTCCTAGAAAACATGACATTTCATCAGCCGCTTACAGAAAAATCACAGCGTGACCCGTCTGAATAGAATAGATAGATGTCAGGGACATATATAATTAGTTCAGGGCGTGTATAGTTTAATGTTCATGTATTTAGCTAATAATTCAATGAATTGAAGAAAAAATGGCGTGGGATCTCCCTACTTTTTCTTAACCAGCTGAGGGAAAGCTGACAGCTGTGGGTGCTGATATTTATAGCTTGAAATGACAGAGAATTCCTGAATGTAAAAGCTGATGTTAAAAACGCATTGCTAGGTGAGAAAATTCGCATTGTATTTGCATGACACTCGTCCAACTTTTGAGGAACGACATCGGAACGATTTTATAAGCGTAGATGAGTATGAACCCTTACAAGCAGACGCTGGCTGTGTAACACACCATCTGCCCAGTGTGTAGTGGGCTCAGCTCTCTCCATATACTTTGTATGTGACCTGTTATGAAAATATATATCACAGGTCCTTAAGAGGAAGTTAAACTACCCTTGGACCATTAAGTGTAAGAAATAAAAACAAACTTTCCAGACTGGTGCCAATCCGCTGTGCTCGATAGTGTCCCTCTTCCTATCTCCTGCCTTTAAAATCAGGTGACGTTATGTGACCACTGCAGCCAATCAGCAGCTGTTGATTGACTTTAACCTTCACATTATGTCCAAACAGGAAGAGAAATGTGATAAAGAGGCTGAGATTTTTTTGAACGGTTTCCAAAATAAACTTACAAGGAGCTTCGCTCTGGCAGTTCCTTATAGTGATCTATTTTGTAATGCATTAAGATTAAGGAAATGGTTCTACAGTGGTGAGATCTTAGTATCAGTTGATGAAAATGAGTTTCTTTAACCCCCCGGCAATAGCATATGAAACACCATACAGCCTTTCACGCACCACACTCTTAAATCACAAATCCACTGCCTGGGTGTAACCTTTGACTTTACTTGTCCTTCAAACCACTCGTCCAAGTCCTTACCACCTCCTGCCGCCTCCAAGTCAAAAATATTTCTAGAGCCCTCAATCTACTAAAATCTTAGCAAATACCCTCACCATCTCCCTCCTCGACTACTGCAAAATCCTTCTCTGTGGCCTCCCTAGTAAGGGCTCATTCAGACGCCCATGCAAATCAGACCGAGCATAGACCGCTAATGCATGGACTGGACGCAAGCTCCCTGACCCGAGCATGACTGCTTTATGTATTCCTATGAGGCGTCACACTTGGGTCAGGAGACCCGCAGCCAGTCCGTGCATTGTCATCCGATCTCGGATCAATTTGCATGGATGTCTAACTGAGCCCTAATACTTTCATACCCCTCGAATATATCCTTTAATCTTAATTTGCTCCATTAATCTACCTCTTGTTGCCACTCCTCTGCTGTCTGCTAATCCCTTCACTTGCATCCAATTCCCCAGCGAATCCAGTTTAATCTACTAACAATGAAGTAGAACGCTGTCCACAGCCCAGGTAACAGATGTTTGGTGATCATTACTAGTGTTCCCCATTACAATACCCATAGGAGCTGTTTCTCAGTTTTCCACTGACTCTGGATGGTAGCAATGTGCCTGTTTTGTGCAGTTTTGCACCTCGTAGACCGCTGTAATGGCTCATATACTGGGCAGTGCCAAATGTACATACCTTATATTGCAACACATAGAGTCTCTACAGGTCTGTGTTAATGACTGTAGGCGCTCGATGTGCGGTCTCCTGGTGCCTTGATGTGTTAATAGATTGAAAATGTGCCAATCTGCTCTGATATTCCTGATAGGTCATAAAGTCAACTATAAAGCCCCCCATATACGTTTGATAGCTATGGGCCACATGATCGTTCTCGCAGTTGTTCCGCCGGCATTTATTTCAACCAGCTCTATCACAGAGCCGCTGCCAGACTCCTTTGGCGGTGGCTTATCTCTGAGCACAAAAGGATCAGCAGTTCGAAGTTAGACATACTGGATCCTTTTCTCCTTCAACAATCATTTATCCGATGCCCCCTTATAGAGAAGATTGTTGGCTGAACCTGACAATATAGGTGGGGTGGAAAACGTTAGTCTAATGTTTTTGCGGACATTAAGACAAAATGATCTGATAGCTTTGGATTTAAAGGGTTAAAACCCTTTAAATATTTGATGCTGGGTAGAGAAAATTTGATTAAAATTAAAGGCATCGCTTGTCCCGGCTATAGAAGATTTGGTCACGAAGCCGGCATTGGGGTCTCTTCTCAAATAGTAAATTCTATAATGCTCTTAAATACTTTTACTATTACCAACATGCAATGTACACCTTCTGAGTGCCACATACCTGGGTCAAAAATGATAGTCTGCATTTGTAGTCCATTAATTAAGGAATAATACTGTCTCCCCAGACAGTGAATATTCTTATTGATGTTATTGGGGTCCTTTTCCGTACGGGTGACGGACAAGAACTGCTTCAAACTGATGTTATTCATAGACGTGCCTGTTATGATAAAACAGAGTGTAGATAAAATAACTCACAATTACTGTTCTTGTGATGATGCTAAAATAATAAAAATTAAGCAACTTTGCAGATACAGTAGTATTCCTTTATGTCTCCATGTCGGTAGACTATAAACACACCCTGAATGCTGCCTGATCTCTTACTTAAGGCTAAGTGCACACGTTCAGGATTATTTGCGTTTTTTTCGCAGGAAAAAACGCGTCAAAAACGCATGAATTATGCGTCCTATCATTTAGAATGAATTCCGCAATTTTTGTGCACATGGTGTGTTTTTTTCCCGCGAAAAAAACGCATTGCGGAAAATCTAGCAACATGTTCATTAATTTTGCGGATTTCTAGCGTTTTTCTCCGCTATATTATTGACCTAGAAAGTCCAGGGAAAAATCGCGGTAAAAACGCGTCAAATCCGTGCAAAAAAAGCGTGTTTTTACCGCGAAAAAAAGTCCGTTTTTGCTCAGAAATATTCTGCAAACATTCCTGAACGTGTGCACTTAGCCTAAGAGTTGAGCGAATTTTTCAAAATTTGGTTCCGATTACAATCGGCGGAGAATATTGTATTTGCAATATTCGCCGAACACAGTCGAACATCATTGGAGTCAATGGGAGCAAAAATGACTGAATATGTTCAGAACCGATCATCAAACATAAATTCGGCACAAATAGAGTACCAAAATGGCAAATTCAGATTCGGCGACCGATTCCAAACATATTCGCTCAACTCTAGTTATTTTATTCTTCCGAAAAATATTTTTATTAGATCCTCCTGAATCACCAGAAAGAATGGACCAACTTATAACTGCAGGATCACCACTTTCCATAAGTTTTGTATGCAGTCCGTCAAAACTCTCCAAAACTTTCAATGAACGTTTGCAAACTTGCTTCGTTTTTGGTATACATGCTTTGTAAAAATAAAACTTGTCCCGGACATACATACCCACACCGAATGTTCTACTTATGTATTATTTTTTATGATTTTCAAAATGAAATTACCTGTTTCGCACAATATTAGTGTAGAATTTGGTGACGCAACAAAGACTATGATGTCATAATCAACCTGTGTGCAAACTTGCAAAACATTCTAGCTCACCGAAGACAAAAACATTAAAAATTGAAAGAGTATCATACAACAACCGTTTTTTATGATACTTTTTGGATTATGAAGTTTTCATATTACAATAATTTTGTATGGGTTTTGCCTTCGTTGGGCTGGAATATTTTGAAATTTTGCACTTTTCTGGACACCTTGTTAGGGTGGATTCCATGCACCAAAGAAACCTCATTGCTTTACTGGATGCGCTGTGGTTGTCCCATATTCTAAATCAACCTTTCAAAAGCTTCAATAGTCGTTTCTTATATTGTGATGTAAAGAATAGTTTTCTGTAAAACTTTTAGAAAAAAAAAAAATCAATGAACTCCTAGTAGTTCAATGTGTTTTCTTTTCTTTGCAAACGCTTACTTCCCCATATATTAATTGTTGCAGTATTGTCTGCAATCTCCTATTGAATGATGCATCCTGTCCAGACTACAGTTATTACAGGTGATCTGTAAATGTGGAATTATCTGATAGAGATATATTTATTTGGTCTATTTTAATATCTGACAACATTATAATCCCAAATCATGGAACATTAAAAAATGTAAATGTAATTTCATGTGATTTTTTTTTCAGCCATAATGACACTTTTATCTGATTATTGTGTAACTTATTCCCTGCATTTCTCAGCTGTTTTGCCCTTATGCAGTCATATGTAAAGGCCCACATATACATTGGACTAACTTTCGACTGACAATCTTATGTGTACGGGGTCCCGTATCTTCCCCGACATACTATCAGGGGGGCATAACGATCCAGTATATCTGATTTTGGACCGCCAGTTCTTTTGTTCTCCAAGAGATAAGCTGCCGCCAGAGGAGTCTGGTAGCAGATCACTCACAGGAGCGCTTGGCAGAGTGAGGGCTCCTGTGCACGGGGAAGTATGGCGACATAGTTGACTGTCGAATAGTGATGAGCGAACGTGCTCTGATAAGATGTTATCTGCTTGGGTGCTAACAGAGTGACTTAGGCTTCTTTCACACTTCAGTCGTGTGACGTCAGTCAAAATCTGTCAAAATGTGAAAAAAACGGATCCGCTATTTTTTTTGGTGGATCCGTTTTTTTCCCATTGACTTGCATTAGTGACGGATTTTGACGGATGGTCGTCCATTAGGTCCGTTTTTTGACGGATCCGCCAAAAAATTGGCGTCCGTCATTACAGAAAAACGTCCAATGCAATGTTTTTTTGATCCGCCGCATCCGCCATTTTGGATAATGGTCGCCTATGGGCGGCGGATCCGCTGGCATCCGTTTTTGACGGAATCCGCCCGCGGATCCGTCACCTCCATAGAAAATGCAGAAAACACTGTCCGGGGTCTCTCTCTCTCTCCTCGGTCCGGACTTACATTTCCGGAACGAAATATTCCTCATTTCCGGCTGAAATCTTCTTGGCGGATCCGTCAGAAAACTGACCAGTTTTCCATCCGTTTTTACACTTTTCTGACGGATCCGCCATTTTCACGCTTGGGCGGACTTCACACAACGGAAGTGTGAAAGAGGCCTTAGGCATGTCTCACGGCTGTTCGACCGCCGCAACACATGCAGTGATTGCCTGTTTGTTAGGTAATTCCCACAGCTACGATACAGGCATGGGGACATAGCATTCGAGCACACCTAAGTCACTCTGTTAGTACAAGAGCATGCTCAGATAACACCTTATCTGAGCACATGCACTCATCACTACTATCGAACCATCGTCCACCTGTCAGCCACCTAAAGTGTGTGATGAGGTCTTAATTGTCAGTTTTCTCAGATGGTGGAGACTTCCATCATGTTTGAGGAGCTCCAGAGTCAAGTTGTGACATCTGGATAGTATTTTCTAAAGTAGAGGAGGCCTTGTCAGTAGTATACAGCAACACGGCCCCAGAATTGCCATGTCTCCATCTAGCAGAAAGTGCTACACCACCAATTAAAGGGAAGGTTTTGCATGCTTATCATAGTAACTTATATTAAAGGGATATTGTGGGACAATTCAGCTGGATTGGTAGGAGGCTGATATCTCTATAGGTTATGCACTGTCAAATTAGACAATTTGGTTATATTCATTTGATCAGGTCTTTTGTTCATATAGTAATATTTATCACTTGTCAGATATAAGTGTAGATAGTTTTTGTATATATTGTTGCAAGTCTGCCACGGGTGCACTGTCTCTTTAAATCGTCCGTTGATTTATTGTATATGCAGCATAAACCATCGTGCACCGAAAATAAACACAACCCTTCGGGCTAAACAAGAAAAAAACAAACCAAAATGGTATCTGACAGTCTCTGCAGTAGCGGGGATCTGGTTCAGTTTCTCTCTGTCAGATAAGCACTTTCCTGGAGTTCCTCTCTCCTCCCATGCTGAACAATGACTGCCTCTGGAGGCCTCAACCTGGGGTGGAGGAAAGGTGGACGTCCTCCCACCAGCCATTAAACAAATTAGCTGTGAACCCCTCGCAGCACTTAGTGTGCTGGAGGAAAAGCTCTGGGTTTTACATCACTGACCCCATAAAGCGCAGTGAAACATATCTCCTCTCCAGCACTCTACAGACCTCCGTCCTATTGAGTTTAATGGTTGGCGGTATTCCTGATGATCGCTCCTCCCGATCCTCAGACTACACTGTCATTATCTGAGCATTAGAAACATTTAAAAAAGGTAAAGGCAGCATGAGCAGTTTTTTTTGTAAACATGATAATACAAACAAATTGATTTCATAAAGTTTTGGCACTTTTTTTTCTATATTTCACTTTCTACGACTTTAGCATTGGGATTGCAGTTTTCACAGGTGGTTTTCAATGCTGTGGCTTTCTTTTTCTGTAGCCAAAAAACAGCAAAACTGCTAAAATTCTGGGATATAATTGAATACACTAAGAAAAAAATCAGAACACACAGCTTTCATCTTCAAAATGTGAATGGACAAAACTGCACGCATATCGATAATACACATACACTTACTCTGCGTGCGCACATTGTGTTTTTGCTGCTTTTTTTTTCCATTGCAGATTTGTCACAAAACCTGAAGGGTTTCCTCATGCCAGCAAAGTGAGCGAGAATCCTGAATCCTCATGCACACATTGCTTATTTGTAACGTGCAGATTTAAATCTGCCACATGTCACTTCTTTCACCGTTTTTGCTGCAGATTTCACCCATACTAATGCGTGGGGAAAAATCTGGTGCAAAAAACACAGCAGCAAAAATACGCATTTTTTGCTGCTGCGTTTTTCCTGTCAGGAGATGCAGAAATTTCTGCACCAAAGACTTCACGTGTGCACATAGCCTTAAAGTTAGTTTGCATATTTTAGTGCTGCCATCTGGAGGTGAATGTAAATACTACATGGACATTTTACGATGTGTCTGATTGCTATCGAGTAAATGTAAGAAATAAGTTCAGCTAATAAGCCTACTTATAGGAAATAATTGTTACAGCTTGGAGAGTGAACTAAAGAAGCAATACCCTTAAGGTACAATTCGTTATTGCATTTATACCTTTTTTTTTTCTACATTTTGATGTTTTTCGCCAATTTCTCATTTATGCCTTATTTTTGCTTTCTTTAAAGAATATTTTATGTGTTTGTGTGCAAACTTCATGGACGGTGTGCACCATTTTGAAGAAGTTGGTGCAAAAAACGTATTAATGAATACAACGAGAACGATAAAGAAAAGTGACTTTAAAAACCTGCAAATGATGAATCGGGTCCTAGGTCTTCTTCACTAATGGTGATGGTAGTAGTATGGCCGGCGTCACACTAGCGAGTTTGATGCGAGTTAGTCGCACGACTAACTCGCGTCAACACCCGGCACGGCCGCCCGCTCTCGGACCAGAGTGCACGGTGGCATAGAAATACATGCAGCCGCGCACTCTGGTCCGAGAGCGGGCGGCCGTGCCGAGTGTTGATGCGAGTAAGTCGTGCGACTAACTCGCATCAAACTCGCCAGTGTGACGCCGGCCTATGAGAGATACCGGCAATATGAAAGACCTGGTTACAGATTTTATACTGAGTCCAAACTCTGGGGCACGAAGTTTATAGATAAAAATCACAGATGTAACATTGTCATGAAATCAGACTACAGTATTCACTTGCACGCAGTTGTATTATTAGTCAGTTTTGTGCTGTAATAGGCCCACCATAGAGGTGCATGCATTTCTGTCTGCTTCCATCCTCATGTTATATTCTGTGGCTAGTAAATAAAGCCACAAGGAGGGAGAGAAGAATGTGGCAAACAAGAATTCAAAGGAAATCTGTCAGTGAGATCAATTGCCCCCCACCCCACCAAAAAAAATGTATGTATGGACATGAAGGTTATTGAAATTTAAATCCATCGACACCTATACATCTTCTATTTGCTGCTGCATACTCACGGATGTGGCTTGTAGAACCACTGTGCCATGGACCGTGGAGAGCCTGGAGGGGCCTGACTAAGCGAACACCTGACTGTTCACTAGAGCCTTTGATGGTGAGGTTAGACTTGGCTCCCGATGAACGCCAGGTGACACTCCAGGACACACCAGCTACAGCTGGACCCAGACGGACAGACTAGAGGGAGCAGCAGGCAGGGTCTGCATCAGAGTGCAGCAGGCAGGATTTGCATCAGAGTGCAGGAAGCAGGAACTGGTATGCAACCTTACACAACATA
>JARQOD010000006.1:46204788-46225707 GCA_033576555.1 Oophaga sylvatica
ACTGTGCGCATGCATCTTAAGGGAGAAATCAAGGCACCAAAAATCTAAAATTGTAGTCAGCACTTTGACAATATCATAATATTGGAAAACCGATTGACAAAAAAGATAAACAGGTGTGTGCCAATAAATCCTAGATTCAGCACAGAAAGGCAGCACATTTATACAAGAGTAAAATATCTAATGTGTTACATTTGTTTATAACAAATATTCCATCATGTTAAAAAAACATACATATATGTATACCGAGGAAATATCAAACACCTGAGCAGACAAAAAAGAAAGAGAAAGACGTGTGCGAAACACCCATTGGGGAGCGGGCATCTTTAGTGTTGGTTGGGGTAACTATTTATTACATTACGCTTCATGTGTAAGCTTATATATAACCGTGCTTAGATATTTACGTATGAAATGCAGTTTAATCAAAGTATCTAAATTCATTTGATTATGTTCAATATTATTGTGTCCCTTGCAGAGAGTCATGGATTCATTATTTACTGACCACATGATCCTGTTTCCGATTACACCGTACCCCTAAATGCCCGCTCATGTGTTTTGATATTTCCCTGGTATACATATATGTACTGTATGTTTTTTTAACATGATGGAGAGTATTTGTAATGAATAATATCTTTTACTCTGGTATGATTGTGGCACCTTTCTATGTAGGATCTGCAATGTCATCATATTGGCAGAATTAGTTTTTGGCTCTATGCACTGAGTTCCTGGGTTGGTTGCTTACCAAGGTCCCTGGAGCTGTTTAAATAATCCTAATTTTTAGACAGTGCAAACTTGGGGTGCATTTACACTGACCAATAATCAGAAAAACGCCTTTCTAAATTAACAGCTTTTGTAAAAAGGCGACCGATCACCCGAGAAATGAGCGTTTTTGAGCTTCATTAAAAGTCATGGTTAGCAGCAGCACATTGTCCTGTGTAAACATCAGGGGCGGACATACTATCCGTGCAACACGGGCAGCCACACAGTGGCCCAGAGGTAAGGGGCCAGTACCACCTCTAAAGCAGGTGGAATTGGGCATTATGATGAGGTCTTGGGCTGCATAGGGCCCATATACTGTTCTTGTACGGGGGGCGTTGGGGGCCTCTTCTGTCTGTGTCCGCCACTGTTAACAGGACAAGTGTTTCTGAGAACATTGATACGCTATGCTCAAAGAAAGATTGTTTTCATGATCAGAAGTTGGCCTGTCTAAACTGGCTATTAAACGACTGCAAATTATCTGATCGGCGGTCGTTTAATGGCCGTGATCCTCCAGTGTAAATGCGGCTCTAGACTGAACAGTCTTGAAATGTCCCAAAGATATAACAGTGGCTCATGCTGTTTGATAAGTTTGGTGCATCTTTAGACTATCTGGTCTGAATTTATACACTATATATACATGCAGTACCAACAGCTTCACTGCTTTCCCATGAAAATGGCGCATGTGTTAAAAAAGTGAGATTAAATTGTAGGCCACATTTGGGGACAGTGACTAATCACAATGGAGACAGCCTGAACACCACTAAAGAATATCTTGATGCAAAAAAGGATAAGAAAATAATTTATTGTTGTGTTCATTAAACTTTACATCTATCAAAGACTAAATTAAATTGAATCTGTCAGCAGGTTTTTGTTATGTAATCTGAGAGTAGCATAATGTAAGAGTAGAGACCCTGATTACAGGGATGTGTTACTTACTGGACTGTGTTTTGCTGTTTCAATACAATCAGTCTTTCATTAGCAAGAGATTATCACTACAGGACGACTGACCTCGTGCCTCCTAGTCTAAACCCGCAATCAGCACTGATTAGCCACTTTCTGTCACTATATATTGTACAGAGAGCTGTGAAGTTGTGGTGTAGGCTGGGCTATACAGGGCTCAACAACTGAGGTCTGCTAGATTTTCAGCAGAGAAACTGCCTATCATAACTGCTGCCAGTAAACCAAGTGATACATTGCTGGAATCAGGGTCCCTGTCCCTACATCATGCAGTTGTCACATCACATTGTGAAAATCTGCCAATATATTCCCTTTTAGGCAAAAATTTCAAACAACTAATAAGGCTAAGTTCACACTTCCATTTTGCACACTGCATTTGTGTGGTCTGTTTAGAGTAACAGATGAAAGAAACTCATGCGCAAAACTGATCTGTTGCATAATGGATACAACGGGAAGCAGAAAGTCCCCATTGATTATTATAGAAAAAGGAAGTTTTCTCCAGCGATGGACTTATAAATAAAACTTAACGTTTATTGCATTGTCATTATAAAAGCAGGGATAATGGCATACCATGGATACACTGGACGCAAAACTGATGTGTTTGGTTGTCTGGTTGCTGGTATTTTTTCATGTTTAAATACATTTATTTGCAGATTATCTATTTTGCACAAGTTCTCTGAAAGTACAGTGAGACCATATAACCTCCTATTTCTTCACTTTTCTGCTATTTGTAGTCCAAGTGTAACAAGTGTATGTCAGTGGTGTCCTGGCAATTCTACAATGGACAGGCTTAGTGCAAGCCACTCCGATTACCAGTTCCCAGGGGTTGCCTTGTCCTTCACCCTTTAACCCCTGTACAGGGATCTGGACTTAAATCTGTCACCCCATTTTAGCCATATGAGATAAAGATATCATTGCATAGTGTGTCCCATAACTAATCTATGGGTACCTATGATATTTCCTGACTCCCCAGTTTTCATGCAAAAATACCTTTGTAAAGTTCGTTTTCTAGTATGCAAATCCCTGCAGTCCGGTCCGATGGGCGGCGTTTCTTTGCATTCCCCCACCGCCTCCATTCTTGCCCTATGCAGTTTTTTTTTCTTTACCGACGGCTTGCCGCGCTTGCGCTTTTCAAAATCCCCTCGCGTATGCGCAGTGTGCTTTGCCCAACAGTGGGCAAAGCATAAAATCATTACAGCGCATGCGCAACTATTTTCCTTTACTTTCCTTGCCCCGGAAGTCGTCCAAGGCAAGCAGTCATTTCCGGGGCAAGGAAAGTGAAGGAAAATAGTTGCGCATGCGCTGTAATGATTTTATGCTTTGCCCACTGTTGGGCAAAGCACACTGCGCATGCGCGAGGGGATTTTGAAAAGTGCAAGCGCGGAAACACTACGCCGTCTGTGCTAGTCACAGAGGAACATAGTAAGAGAAGCCGAGGAGCGGGAGGGAAACGCCGCCAATAGGACCGGACCGCACGGATTTGCATACTTGAAAACGAACTTTACAAAGGTATTTTTACATGAAAACTGGGGTGTCAGGAGATATCATAAGTACCCATAGATTAGTTATGGGACGCACTATGCAATGATATCTTTATCTCATATGGCTAAAATGGGGTGACAGAATCCCTTTAAACAGAGTCCCCTGGGCCTAAAAATTCAAGCTGAAAACAAAGAATAATAATACTACTAGGCGGTGAACAGGTAGGACTAATCCAGAAGAGCGAAAGACTATACCTGGCAGCTTTCAGCAGTAAGCTGAAAGTTTAAATAGGGTGTGGTGCTCTCCGATTGGCCTGAGCAGGGAGCTGACGAGCACACACCCATACTGTCACACAGGATGGTACTGCAGATCCCAGCCACCCTAATCTACAAGACTGGACAGAGCCTGCTCCGTCCAGGGCTCCTGGTTCCGACGTCTCTTCTATCACCGGCGCTGCCTGCAGAGGAAGACGTCACAGGAGCAGGTCCTGGTGGAGGTGTGACACCAAGACAGATTTAGCAAGAGATTGTGCATCTTATTGGTGAATCTGGCACACCCTGCACGGAGGAGAAACTCCTGCGCCGACATTAATCACACCCAGCTTATTTTTATTACATTTGAGAATATTTACGGATTTAATCACCACCACTTCTTTCAACTTTCCCAGACTTCAATACATCAATCCTTCTCTACAGCCATGACTTTAATTAATATATATATATATATATATATATATGTATATATATATATATAATATATATATATATATATATATATTGTAGCCTTTCCGGGGTTTTAGCTCTAGGATCGCTGTCTGGGTAGACAGAATGGCACGGAAACAGTTCATTCAGACAGCAGTTCTGGTGCAAAACTGGCCGCAACCAGCTTTATTAAAGTCCACAGCAAACAGATTAAAACAAAGCATAAACAGAAAACCTGGGCTTGTCTAGCCTCTAATTACACTTAGATAGATGGCCCTCTCTATCCGGGACCCAGACTCCACCAGTCTGTGCCCAAAACAACACATATCACATATGTTACCAGTATGGAGCTTCACAGATACTCCTCCTGTGTCTGAAGGCACCTTCCATGACCAGACTTGAGAGAGATCCACTCCTATTCAGTAGTCATTATGCTGGAGGTTCACAGAGACACTCCTGTGTCCGGGGTCCTTCCTGCACCCAGACTGAGACGGCTCCCCTCCTCTTCAGTAATCATCAGCATGGAGGTTCACAGAGACACTCCTGTGTCCGGGGTCCTTCCTGCACCCAGACTGAGACGGCTCCCCTCCTCTTCAGTAATCATCAGCATGCATGCTCACAGAGACTGCTTCCTTGTGCCAGGACACCTCTCTGTGTCCAGGCTGAAGACAGCTCTAACACTCTTGGAGCATTCTCACAGAGACTGCTTCCTTGTGCCAGGACACCTCTCTGTGTCCAGGCTGAAGACAGCTCTAACACTCTTGGAGACACCTTCTGTGCCTGGACCCCTTGTCCAGACTGAATGAGCTCTCAGACTGTGTTTGCAGACACCTACTTCTGGTCTCCTAATCAAGACCTGAGTAGTTTCAGGCCTGTGCTGCAAGTGTGTGCTGAATGTGAGGTGTAGTGACCTTTCTCTACCACTAGGTTTACAAAGCCACACATTTCCCTTATACCTAGGCGAAATGCACACCCCATTCAACACACATTCCTTCACTGTCTCACAATATATATATATATAAAACAGTTTAGTATCTCTTGGTTTATATCATGGTTCTGAATACTTTTAGTTTTGCGTTGACATTGTGAACAGCAGCGCTCGCTGTATAGCACCTACAGACACATCAGCTTTGACTTGTTTAATCTAGAAACTGGATTTCCTCCAAAACACAAAGCCCACTGCCACGTGTACAAATTACTGCATATAAACCTCTATGTGCCAAGGCGGCTTTGTAAACAGTGTTCAATTAACCCCCATGGTACAAAGAGAAACCTGGACAAAAGGAAAAGCAGCACTTACAGCTTTAACATGCATTAAATATCATTTACTACTGCAATCATTTCAATGGCACCGACATATTCCACGGCGCTGTAGACAGATTGTCATCCTTCACATCAGTCCATGTCCTCACAATCAAAGTTACAAGTTAGTATGGGTTTTTTTCTGTAATGAAAAGCAACCAAAACAAATTCAGGAAGCACAAACTCCATGCAGATAAACCTCAAGTCAAATTTTAATTCAGGACCCCCGAGCTGAAAACTAACCACTAAGCCGCAAGGCTAACCACTGAGCCAAGTGGCAACCTCTGTAGGCACGTTGGCCGGGTTGTATAAATGCTTGTCTGCCAATACACATTATAGTTTTTTTTGTAGCGATGTGATGTGCCAGTCATGAGAAATCTAGTATGGAAGTCATGTGCAAATCAGACTGGATGTGCACTGGGGCGTGTCAATGCACTTCAAATAAGTTCTCCAAGTGCAACGACACACCCCAGAGCACTTCCAGCCTGATTTGCATTAGGTTCTACATCTGCTTCCTCATATAGGATCTGTACATATAGGATAATGTTTCCTTAAGGAGAAGTGCCTATATAGCCGTACCACTACTTCCATATGTAAAAACATGCTGAATGGTTCCCTTTAAGACTTAGGGAGCAGGAAGACAGGATAACCACTAATATTTTGGCATAATTTCCAGAGGTTCCTTGCTGGTTAACCTTTACAGTAAAAATCTTGAAAAGTAATGAAAATCCAATTACAAAATAATTATTTTTAATTTAAAATTTCTTTTGCAGGTGACAATGAACTGATTTTACGAGAAACAGATGTGAACACCGTCCAAGTCAACGAGAGAGTAAGAAAACATAAGGCCTTTAAGGACCAGATCCCGGTTAAAAAGGTCACTCTAGAGTTGTCTGACAAGAACTATCTGAAGGACAAAAATGGCACTTGGCACGCACATCTGAATATACATCGAATGGTGCAGCTGAGTAGTCTCGAAACAAGCACACCAGACAAAACTGTACTGTTTGATCGACTCCTGTGCTCAGAAAGTGAGCCGATAAACGTCCCAGCGCCTAGTGCCACGACACTGGAAACGAAAGAACTACATGGAGATCACCACTCTGTTAGTAGTGTCCGCCGGAAATCTTCCCTGAAGAACCCGATTCCTGCATCATGGAGTCAGTACTCACTCCCGACCTCCAAGCCGACTTCCCCTACAGAGAAACTGATCTACTATCCTTTCCCTCAGAAGAAAATCCCCGCATTTCAGAAGCTGCCAGGAAACTGGGTTTATATGTAACACATTAAAGTCAATGTTTGGAAATCCATGAAACAGCAATGTGACCTTCATACGAACTAGTTTCATATCTGCTTGCACCTGACTTTCTCCAGTGAATAGTTGATTTTGGACTGATGAATAATATGTGTTACTATGTTTAAAGAGCATCTGTTACTAGGGCAAGTACATAAAGTTATAGCACCTATCTGATATCCCATGACATATAGCGGGGGCACTTTCTTCTACTAAAAGGGGTCATCCACTAGTTTTAAATTAATGACGATGATAGGTCATCATTATCAGATCGGCAGAGGTCCAACACCCGAAGCCACCACCGGTCAGCTATCAAAACTCCCCTTGGCTGTATGTAAACTGTGTTCGGAGCGGACCACCACAGCTCTGGACGCTTTAATGGCTACTGTCAGGTACTGCAGATCAGCTACTAGTGACCAGAATGGGAGCTGAGGTCAAGTACCCAGCAGAGACCACTAAACAGTGTACAGAGCCGTGGGGCTCCACTCCGAACACAGGTTACATCCAGACATTGCTGGAAGTGGTAAAAGTTGATCAGTGGTGGCGCCGGATGTTGGGCTTCCACTGATCAGATATAAATCTTAGATCTAAAAGTAGTGGAAAACCCCGGTTTGTACGCAAGTCATAATGAGGGGCGTGCAGGAATAAGATGCGCCAAATTTATTTAGAGGCCAACACCCTTCAATGACTTTGGAGCATCTTATCAGTGGTTTGCGTCTTCATGTTCCTCAACAGAAATGTTACTCCAGGCTGAGACTAGAGTAAGGGTGAGTTTCCACGATCAGGAAATGCTGCGTGTTTGGCGCTGTGCGCTGGCGCAGCGCCAAACACGCAGCGTCCAGATGTTACAGCATAGTGGAGGGGATTTCAAGAAATCCCGTCTCCACTATGTGTAACAACACGCAGGCGGGAGACCTGCGTAAACGGACATGCAGCGCGTCTTTTCAGACCGCAGCATGTCCTAGCGTGTTGCGGCGACGGTGCGTCGCCGCAACAGAATTTCACACAGGGCTATGTAGCCCTGCGTTCTTTTCGGAGGTGTTGCGGAGGTGTCCTGAACACCTCTGGAAAGAGCGCGCGTCAGAAAGGGGGCGGGGCTTAGATGGAGCGGAATTTCCGCTCCGTCCAAAGCGCTGTGGTTCCGGACCGTGGAACCACAGCCTAACATTTCTGGTGTAAGAAATGCTGCCACTTTTGAACTGTTAATTTGTGCAATCTAAAAGATGTCAGAATTAATCAAGAGACAATGTTGAAACGTCTTGGCTTTTGGTGGGTCTCCGTTCATTTGACTCTTATGAAAAGCCGTTTGTGTGTAGTGTAAGTATTAATTGATATGAAGTCGTTTTACAGTTTGATAGTTTAGAGCGTTATAGGGGTTGTCCCACAAACAAAGTGCATTTTAATGAATAGATCTTAGAATAATAAGTTCCACTATTGAATGTTTTGAAAAAAGTTCCTGTGCTGAGATGATCTTATAATAGTGCTCCCCCGCAATGTACTTTTATTTGACATTTGCAACCATGCGCAGCTGCTCCAATTCATGGTCGGCACACACCACACCTCCTGGCCAGAGGGGAAACACAAGCCACTTATGATAAGGAAGTCTACAGACAAAACAGCAGGGGCTCACAGTTGGTTCTTTCTGAGGTGACACATTTCCCTGCTTGTTTTATCACAGGCGTGAATGTTTTCTGCTGTGTTTCCAACCCTTTGAACTCATCATAAATCAAGTCAGTAGTGTAGGAGCTCTAGTGGCCAGCTGAGCTTTTATGTCACTAACTTGATTTATGATGAGCTCACAGGACTGGCATGCAGCAGAGACACCCACTCCTATGATAAAACATGCAGTCAATCATGTTATCTCAGAAACCAGCAGCTGTGAACCCCTGTTGTGTTGTGTTATCAGTATACTCATTTATTATAACAGCTTTGGTATGTATTGACCATGAAATATAGCAGCTCTGCAGAGTCAGACACAGCCAATACACAGTACACAGGAGGGGCGCATTTATAAGATTATCTCAGCACAGGAACATTTTATTTAAACACATCCAATTGTGGAACTTAATTTTGTTTCAAGATCTATGGATTAAAATGTACCTTGCTCATCGCAAAAACCCCTTTAATATTATGTTAGTAAGCCAAATATGGTAATTGAAGGTCTAGTAAAAAAATCAAGTTATAATACAGTATGTACTGATGTTTTACTTCAATAAAATATACAGAATCACATGAAAAGATATAATTATGTGGATTCAGAAAAAGAAAAACTGTGCCATTTGTTTTTCTCCATCTACCTGGCATAGCGATGCATATCTAAATGCCTAAATAATTAGTCAAATTGTATTAAATTTCCATTATTACAATGGTGAGAGTCATCCTTTTTCATATGAAGTACGGTAATTATTTTATTTACTGTTCTCTGGTGTTTAATGGGCACTTCTCTATGTATCTATCTAAGTCTAAGAACAATGTTAAGGATGCTCTTAGAAATCTGAACATATCCGCTGACTTAAAAGGACCTTTTACCAGGTGCAATGTGACCTGTTTTTGCTCTTATTTTATTCCCGCCACTCCTGAGTGTTGAGGTTTCTTTTTTTATATAAATCAGCCACTTTGTGATATATGAGCCTTTTTATCTACTGCTAATTTTTAGGGTCTTTACAAAGGAGAGCGGGGTAATAATACAGAGAAAAATAAAGAAACGTCCCCTTGTAAAGACCATAAAAATCAGTACTGGCTAAAAAGTCCATATGTCTGACACTGTATAGCGGATTTACTATAAAATACGGTAAATCAAAAAAATCAGTGTAACAGGTGAAAATAAAACAAGAGCAAAAAACTGGCCACTTTCTGCCAGGTGACAGGTAATCATGGCTATGTTTTTCCATTCCAACTCTTTATAACCTGATCCCTGGGGGACAATAATTTTATTTCCAGACTTGCTAACCTTTTTCAGTCCTATTCAGAACGGCAAGAAGCTTTTCAACTGGCTCGCCTCAGTCCCAATCCCATCCCGCTCACAGCCAAGCGCTTAGAGCCTGCAAGGTGAAGTTCACACAGGTTTTATGAAAAGTTGTCCATTTTTCATCAAGAACAAAAAAAATACCCTTTTTTATTTCTATGGTGGTCCGTATGTCATCTATTTTTTACATTATTACAAACAAAATAATAAAGGCACATTTTTCTAGCAATTATTTGCCAAGGATCCATTAGGAATGGATGCAATACGGACATATTGCATCTGTCTTTTTTATGTGTACCTATTTAAATGTGTAATCAAGTCTGACCTTAAAAATATTTGAGTCCAGTACATATTGCGATTTTCATTTTTTTCACGCAGAATGTTGGCCCTTTGGAAATACATTCATATGAACAACACACTGAGTCACATTGGTCCGTTTGTCTACACAGACAAGAGCATGAACTGAAAAAACGGTTTGTTTGAGCATAATCTAAGGACTCATTCAGACGTCCGTTTGTCACATTTGTGTAATACCCAGATTTTCCATGGACAGAACACGTGCCCATTATAGGAGTCTGTTCACATGTACGTGTTTTTTTGCAGATCGATTTACAGTTCGAACTCGCCCATGCAAGTCTATCAGTCCATGAAAATCTCGGCCAGCACGCCGATGGCATCCTAGCTGTTTTTGACTGACTGTTCCCTAGGAGAGGCTTGAGAATCTCCATCAGTTTTCTTTACAAATGAGAAAAACTGATGAAACGGTAAAAACGGACGCCCTGACCACACGGATGAAAATCTGATACAGCACACTGCTGGGAATGAGGCCATCAATTTTCATGAGAAAAAAAAATGGATGTTTGAGTGAGGCATTAGTTAAAACTTTATTTCCTTGTAGCTAGCAACAGGGCCGGCGTCAGCACCCGGGCAAGTGCCGGGGCCCTGAGCAGGCAGGGGGGCCCACTCACAGTCGGGAACACAGGCATGCGATGGGGGTCCGGTGCCTGTGCCAGTAAAGGGGGGGGCGGTGCCTCGAGCAGAGCAGCGGCCAGTGAGGAGAGGTGAGTATTTCATTTTTTTTTTTTATGTTTGGCGCAATATATGGAGACCATCATATGGGGCCCATCATACACTGGAGCATCATATATGGGGCTCATCATACACTGGAGCATCATTTATGGAGCACTACATGGGGCCTATCACACACTGGAGCATCATATATGGGGCCCATCATATACTGGAGCATCATATGGGGCCCATTATATATGGAACATCATATGGGGCCCATTATATATGGAACATCATATGGGGCCCATTATATATGGAACATCATATGGGGCCCATTATATAAGGAGCATTATATGGGGCACATTATATATGGAACATCATATGGGGCCCATTATATATGGAACATCATATGTGGCCCATCATATATGGAGCATCATTTGGGGCCTATTACATATGGAGCATCTTATAGGGTCCATTATATATGGAGCATTATATGGGGCCCATTATATATGGAGCATTACATGGGGCTCATTATTCTGTATGGAGCTCTATGTGGTGACCATAATACTGTATGAAGCAATATAAGGAGCTCATTATACTGTATGGAGCAATATATGGGGCTCATTATTCTGTATGGAGCACTATGTGGTGCCCATAATACTGTATGGATGACTACACTGTTTATCTTTTGAGATATTGTAGAATTTACAATAGATATCACTCATGTAATGTATGAAGTAAGTGAAATGTTTGGCATTGTACTATACCTATATTTCTCTGCCATATCAGTGCATCATGAATTGTGGTATGTGTTAAAGGGGTCCATTGAGACTCTTTCGCCCGGGGCCCATGAAAACCTGGAGCTGACCCTGGCTAGCAAAGATGTCGCCATGACAGTCCTGCTGCTTTTTGGCGCCACACACTGTCCTGATGCAGAAAGATTAGCGATATCTCTCACACATGAAACTTCCAGAGCCAGAAGTCAGCAATGCACACCCCCCGGCCCGCACTAAATCCATCCAGACGGCCAGAAAATAGCAGAGTCCTCATGGACTACTGTACTATATCCCATTCAATCAGGACCATAATGAGAGGAAACTAGGGGATGGGAAGAGAAGATGGGGTGAGGGCCATATTAGTAGTAGGAAGGTACAACAACAACTGCTGGGGGGCTGGAGGTTAATTAGTGAGGTGTTATTAGATGGGAGACGTTAAGGCCATGTTCTATGGGGTACTATATGGGGATATATCGTACTTTGTGCTATTACATTTGGACGTTATGTATTGAGGAGTGTGATGAACCTGCACCTCGCCTTACGTCGCGATTACGTCAGAAGGATCACGTAACGCGGTCTCCCCACTTTCGCCAACGTGACGTTCTGCATTCCCTGGGGACACGTAAGATACGCTTGGTACAGTATTACACAGACGCCCCTTGTCCACATGAGCCCAAGTAGGAACCGGGGGGGTGAGAGGATGTGGCCCACGCAATCACTGACGTGGCACCACATTCGCTCACAACCTTGGCAGGCCCCTTCATCAGCATCAGTGAAACAGTGCGCTGCCAGCCCGGTAAGACTGCCACCAGTTCTTTGTTAGATATAATCCCGTTAACGGACCAGGCTTATATCGGGTCAGAAACCAGAGAAACGGACGTGTGGATTCGTGAATCGACATAAAGGAGCAGCCCAAGGTTAAATTATATATTTAAAGGAAATCTGTCACCCTAAATTGGCGGGATATTTAAATGATGGCAGTCAGGTCAGATGGGCGGTGTTTTGGGTACTTGCCTTAACATGTTGTTCGCCGCTGTCTCCATTATTTCTGGGAATTGTAGTCGTTGCCCTCCATATAACGCGCCTGAACATAGCAATCTGCAGGCAAAGCATACTGCGCGTGCGCAATTCAAGATTGCAATGCGCAGGTGCGTTATATGGAGGGCGACGACTACTATTCCCAGAAATAATGGGGACAGCGGCGAACAACATGTTAAGGCAAGTACCCAAAACACCGCCCATCTGACCTGACTGCCATCATTTGAATATCCCGCCAATTTAGGGTGACAGATTCCCTTTTATTGCCTTAAATGGAAACTATCAGCAGGATTGTGCACAGTAACCTACAGACAGTGTCAGGTTGGCACCATTATACTGATTAAAATGATACCTTGATTGATGAAATCCATCTTGTGGTTGTTGTTTAATCTTTATTTTCTGTTTTCAGTTAATGATATGCTCGTGCTCCGGGGCGGGTCTGAGGTGGAGCTTTATGTGGTGCTCTGCTTAGGTATTCATACTGATGGCTTATGACACGTCACTGATCCCTCAGAGACCTGCCCCTATTTTACATGCTGAATATAATATGTATTGGCAAAAAAAAAATAAAAAAAATCATATTCAGCAGGCAGGTGCCGGTGCTGCAACATGATTGCATCTATAATATGCATTAAGTTGTTTTACTTAATTACATACATTTATTGTGAAAAAAAATCTCTTTCTCAAAATAGTGCTGGCGCCATCTTGGTGGAGACAATGTTCTTTTTACTCTAGCAAAATGGCGCCGGCGCACTAGCATCTATCAGACCGCCAATAGATGTAGGCCGACACCATTTTGAGAAAGATTTTTTTTTTCAGAATAAATGTACGGTATATCACAAAATAAAATAATGCTTATTATAGATGTAATTATGCTGCAGCGCAGGCGTCGCTGCCGGCACCTGCTGAAAGTGATTTTTTTTTTCCTGATACACATTATATTCAGTATGCAAAATAGGAGACAGGTCATAAGCCATTCATATGAATACCTAATCAAAGCATCACATGAAGACCCCCACAGGCCGCCCCGAAGTACGAGCATATCATTAACTCACAACTGAAAATAAAGATTAAACAACAACCACAAGACGGATTTCATCAACCCAGGTATCATTTTAACCAGTATCACGGCGCTGAGCTGACACTATCTGTAGGTTACTGTGCACAATCCTTTTGTATGTTCCTATTTCGTATATTTTTATAAATATTGTCTATAATTCTGGATTAAATTTAATAATTCTGTTCCTCTTGCTCTGTAAACCGCACCTGTGAAGCTAAACGTTACCTGTAGTGGGTGTCAATCGGCCTGTATAAACGAATGGTGGTGGCAGCTAGTGACTCTTTTTATTATAGAGGAGCTGGCAGTGACTGTACGGGGGTATATACATATATTCAATGCATTGGAATCGGAGGTGTATATACCATACACTCACTGTTAGTTCCCCAATAACCAGTCTAGTAGTGGAAGCATGCCTTGTCCATTATTCGTTAGCCAATTGCGAAATTTTCCTGACAATTTGAGGCAACGGAGAAGCGTTCCCTAGACAAAAAGGTAACAAATGGATCTGTGTGAACCCCCCTGGCTGTTATCATTGACTAGTGTATACAGAGATAGCTGTCAGTCACTGATAGGACCGCCCACCAGATTGAAAATCCCAGAAATAGCAAAGGTTTAAATCATGAAAATGCAGGTTATACTAAATGTTTTCTCACAAAACTATAAATCAATCTACTGAGCTCGCCCAGCTCTATAACATGATGATGGCAGATTAGATTGGATTTTCTTGTTGACGGGTTCCCTTTAAGTTCAATGTATAAAAAACATACTGGATAACAAAAAAAAAGTCTTTCCATTAGATAGGTCTCTTTCAAACCATAAAAAAATACATGGTTGAGCCAGCCTGGAAATCTGCAACAAAATCAGTTTGTTGTATGATACGTGAAATCTGTACCAAAACTCTGCCACAAATTTCAAATCTGCATCATGCCTAGAATCTGATGCAGTTTTTTACTCTGTATGTGAATGAGGCATTTAGTATACTATTGTATTTTGTTACAGATTTTAAGGGGTCGACTTTGAAACAAAGATCTACGAAGAAATGTGATCCTGCCCAATTCATTTCTACTTGTTAGGATCCTCTCCAGGATCTGACTTGAAAACCAAATTTGCCTCCTCCGATTGAACTTGACCCAAGGGCAGGTGCAGACAACCGTATATTCTCAAAGGCTGGCGTCACACACAACCACAAAAAATCGGACCGTTTTTGTCGGTCGATTATCGCACCAAAATGTAATCAACAGACATCCGTCTGGCATCCGATTTTCCTGGAAAGATGCGATTTAGTCGCATCTAACAGTAGTTTTAACATCCGATTGACATCAGACTTGCGAGATTTTCTCGCAGGCTTGTAAAACGGACATAAAATGAATAGTATTTAAATTACAAAAGAAAGAATAGATATATACACATAGAACACATATATATATATACATGTCATTGTGACATATATATATACATATATTTATAGTTCATACACTTCTACATACTGTAATAGCCGCTAATTCAATTGCCGGCTTTTGTGAAACTGTACACCCGACATGAAATGACACATGGTTTACATACAGTCATGGCGAAAAGTTTTGAGAATGACACAAATATAAATTTTTACAAAGTCTACTGCTTCACTTTTTCTAATGGCAATTTGCATATACTCCAGAATGTTATAAAGAGTGATCAGCTTAACAGCAATTACTTGCAAAGTCAATATTTGGCTAGAAAATGAACTTTATCCCCCAACACACATTTCAACATCATTGCAGCCCTGCCTTAAAAGGACCAGCTAACCTCTTTTCAGTGATTGCTCCATTAACACAGGTGTGGGTGTTGATGAGGACATGGCTGGAGATCAATCTGTCATGATTAAGTAAGAATGACACCACTGGACACTTTAAAAGGAGGCTGGTGCTTGGCATCATTGTTTCTCTTCTGTTAACCATGGTTATCTCTAAAGAAACACGTGCAGTCATCATTGCAATGCATAAAAATGGCCTAACAGGGAAGAGTATCGCAGCTAGAAAGATTGTACCTCAGTCAACAATCTATCGCATCATCAAGAACTTCAAGGAGAGAGGTTCCATTGTTGCCAAAAAGGCTCCAGGGCGCCCAAGAAAGACCAGCAAGCGCCAGGACCGTCTCTTAAAAGTGTTTCGGCTGCGGGATCGGCCTACCAGCAGTGCAGAGCTTGCTCAGAAATGGCAGCAGGCAGGTGTGAGTGCATCTGCACGCACTGTGAGGCGGAGACTCTTGGAGCAAGGCCTGGTCTCAAGGAGGGCAGCAAAGAAGCCACTTCTCTCCAGAAAAAACATCATGGACAGACTGATATTCTGCAAAAGGTACAGGCAGTGGACTGCTGAGGACTGGGGTAAAGTTATTTTCTCTGATGAATCCCCTTTTCGATTGTTTGGGACATCAGGAAAACACCTCATTCGGAGAAGACAAGGTGAGCGCTACCACCAGTCTTGTCTCATGCCAACTGTTAAGCATCCTGAAACCATTCATGTGTGGGGTTGCTTCTCAGCCAAGGGAATCGGCTCTCTCACAGTCTTGCCTAAAAACACAGCCATGAATAAAGAATGGTACCAGAATGTCCTCCAAGAGCAACTTCTCCCAATCCTCCAAGAGCAGTTTGGCGATCAACAATGCCTTTTCCAGCATGATGGAGCACCTTGCCATAAAGCAAAGGTGATAACTAAATGGCTCAGGGAACAAAACATAGAGATTTTGGGTCCATGGCCTGGAAACTCCCCAGATCTTAATCCCATTGAGAACTTGTGGTCAATCATCAAGAGATGGGTGGACAAACAAAAACCTAAAAATTCTGACAAAATGAAAGCATTGATTGTGCAAGAATGGACTGCTATCAGTCAGGATTTGGTCCAGAAGTTGATTGAGAGCATGCTAGGGAGAATTGCAGAGGTCCTGAAGAAGAAGGGTCAACACTCCAAATATTGGCTTGCTGCATTAACTCATTCTAACTGTACATATAAGCTTTTGTTACTCATATGTTTGCAATTATATTTCTGTCTGTGATAAAAACATCTGTCAAACACACATAGGATAGGTATAGGATCGGATAGGTAAGAATCAATTTGCTTTTTTATTTTATTTTTATTACAGGAAATGGTTTTAGCTGGAAAATAAAATATGGTCAAAAACTGTTTGATTATTTAATTAAAATGATTTTTTAGTAAAGTGTGTGTTTGATTTTTCTTTCATACAATAGGATTAATAATTGATAGTTGTCTAATTGACAGCTCTCAATTATTAACCTGGCTTAAAGCCGCCTTTCAATTTCAAGGTGGCTTTAACCCCTTATTAACCCATTCGCCACCGCTACAGGGCAATGGGAATAGATGGGCAAAGTGCCAGAAAGGGCTAATCTACTTATAGATTTGCCTTTTCTGGGGTGTCTGGGGGCAGATGTTGGTAGGCAGGGGGGGCACAAAATGAATGCACCCTCCCTGGCCTATTAATATTTGCCCCCACTCGCTTGCTTTGTCTGTCTGGTGGAGAAAATACAGCGGGAGCCCACGCATTTTTTTTTCAACGAATTTATACCTTTAATTAACCCCTACATGTGTGAAATTTCACACACATACACTCATGTAATTGTTAGTGAAAACCAGATATCAAACTACATGAAATGACATGGTTAACTGTATGTAAACCATGTGTCATTTCATGTCGGGTGTACAGTTTCACAAAAGCCGGCAATTGAATTAGCGGCTATTACAGTATGTAGAAGTGTATGAACTATAAATATATGTATATATATGTCACAATGACATGTATATATATATATATACATATATATATATATATGTATTCTATGTGTATATATCTATTCTTTACATTCTTTATGAAAGCTGTCAGTGTGCTTTTACAGTATAGCCGGGGATGAATTGCCGGCTTTTCTAAAGGACACTGGTGCGATTTAATCGCAAGTCACACGTTTGGTCCGTTTGTAATCCGTTTTTTCAGCGCTCCCATTGACTTGCATTGGCGATAGTCGACCCACAATCGGTGACAATCGCAGCATGCTGCGATTGCACTCGGACGTTTAAAACGGACCACAAAAAATCTGATACTGGGAGCTGCTCCAACGATTAACATAGGTCCGACTGCAATGAGATATTTCATCGCATTGCAGTCGTCCGATTTTGTCGCCAGTGTGACTCCGGCCTAACCAGAGAAAACTGGGCCAATTATGCAAATCAAACTGTGATCAGAGTTTGTGTCATGGGTAGAGTTGAGCGATACTTTCCGATATCCAAAAGTATCGGAATCGGAATGGTATCGCCGATACCATTAAAATATCGGCGATACCCGATACCGATACCGGAAATCCAATGTAAGTCTATGGGAACAAAATATCGTAACTAAAAAAAACCCATTCTTTCCTTGTAAACACTAAATATATACACATAGAATACAATATATATATATATATATATATACATGTCATTGTGACATATATATATACATATATTTATAGTTTATACACTTCTACATAGTAAAATAGCCTCTGATTCAATTGCCGGGTAAAGCCGGCTTTTGTGAAAAGACAGAAGCACCCGACATGAAATGACACTTGGTTTACATAGAGTTAACCATGTCTTTTCATGTAGTTTGATATCTGATTTGCACAAACAATTACATGAGTGGCTGTGTGCAAAATTTCACACCTGTAGGGGTTAATTAAAGGTGTAAATTCGTTGTAAAAAAAACGGACTTTTTTGCTACGAATTTACACCTTTAATTAACCCCTACAGGTGTGAAATTTTGCACACTTACACTCATGTAATTGTTTGTGCAAATCAGATATCAAATTACATGAAAAGACATGGTTAACTCTATGTAAACCAAGTGTCATTTCATGTCGGGTTCTGCATTTTCACAAAAGCCGGCAATTGAATTAGCGGCTATTATACTATGTAGAAGTGTATGAACTATAAATATATATATATATATATGTGTCACAAATTCAATGACATGTATATATATATATATGAGGTGTAAAGTTGCTGAAAAAAAATGCGTGGGCTCCCGCCCTATTTTCGCAACCAGACAGACAAAGCCAGTGAGTGGGGGCAGATAATAATAGCCCAGAGAGGGACCATTATTTTTGCCCCCCCCCCTGGCTACTAACATCTGCCCCCAGACACCCCAGGAAAGACAAATCTATAATTAGATTCGCCCTTTCTGGCACTTTGCCCGTCTATTCCCATTGCCCTGTAGCGGTGGCGAATGGGTTAATATGGGGGTTAAAGCCACCTTGCTATTGAAAGGTGACCTTAAGCCAGGTTAATAATTGAGAGCTGTCAATTAGACAACTATCAATTATTAATCCTATTGCAAGAAATAAAAATAAAACACACACACTTTAATTAAAAATCATTTTAATGAAATAAAGACACATGTTTTTGACCATCTTTTATTTTACTGCAAAAACCATTTCCTGTAATAAAAATAAAATAAAAAAGCAAAATTATTCTTACCTATCCCATGCACAGTCAGGTCCCACGGTGTAATCCTTCAGAAAGGGTTAATGTTTACTGCAGGGACCGCAGCTAATGATGCAGCCTCACAGTAAACCCCCAAATGAATGAGTTCCTCTCCTGGCTGACAGGAGAGTAAAGGCTGGGTCTCACATAACGATACACCAGCGATCCCGACAACGATATGCACTTGTCAGGATCGCTGGTGTATCGCTACATGATCGCTGCTGAGCTGCCAAACAGGCAGCTCAGGCAGCGATCTGGGACAGCGACACTGCGGGTAACATCGCTTAACATCGTCTCACATAGCGATATCGCTACCGAGATCGCTGCTGAGTCACTAGTTTTGTGACGCAGCAGCGAGCTCACCAGCGATATCGCTGTGTGTGACATTCAGCGACGATCAGCCCCCCTGCCGGGTATCGCTGATCGTCGCTGAAATGTCAGGACCTTTTTTTGATCGCTGGTTTCTCGCTGACAGGCATGCATCGCTGCGTGTGACAGGCGGGAGACCAGCGATCCGCTGGTAACCAAGGTACACAGCGGGTTTCCAGGCGCGGGGCTGTGCCTAGAAACCCGCTGTGTACCTTGGATACCAGCGCCCTGATGCAGAGGAGCTGGTATCCAAGGTACACAGCGGGTTTCCAGGCACCGCGCAGCGCTTGGAAACCCGCTGTGTACCTTGGATACCAGCTCCCTGCATCAGGGCGCTGGTATCCAAGGTACACTGCGGGTAACTAAGCGATGTTACCCGCAGTGTCGCTGTCCCAGATCGCTGCCTGAGCTGCCTGTTTGGCAGCTCAGCAGCGATCATGTAGCGATACACCAGCGATCCTGACAAGTGCATATCGTTGTCGGGATCGCTGGTGTATCGTTATGTGAGACCCAGCCTTTAGTTACCCGCAGTGTACGTTGGATACCAGCGCCCTGATGCAGGGAGCTGGTAACCAAGGTACACAGCGGGTTTCCAAGCGCTGCGCGGTGCCTGGAAACCCGCTGTGTACCTTGGATACCAGCTCCCTGCATCAGGGCGCTGGTATCCAAGGTACACAGCGGGTTTCTAGGCACAGCCCCGCGCCTGAAAACCCGCTGTGTACCTTGGTTACCAGCGGATCGCTGGTCTCCCGCCTGTCACACGCAGCGATGCGTGCCTGTCAGCGGAAACCAGCGATCAAAAAAAGGTCCTGACATTTCAGCGACGATCAGCGATACCCGGCAGGGGGGCTGATCGTCGCTGAATGTCACACACAGCGATATCGCTGGTGAGCTCGCTGCTGCGTCACAAAACTAGTGACTCAGCAGCGATCTCGGTAGCGATATCGCTATGTGAGACGGGCCCTTAAGTGGAAAGCTTAATTGATTGCTTTCCACTTTCACTTCAGGTCAGCCAGGGACACAATCAGTGACGTCAGAGGGAACTGATTAACAAAAATAGGGGTTCCCTTCGAAAAAAAAATGGCGTGGGGTCCCCCCTATTTTTGTTAACCAGCCAGATGAAGCAGACCGCTGAGGCCTGGATTTTCAGGCTGTTAAGGAGCCAAGATCCATGGACCTTGCCAGCCTGATAATACCAGGCCACAGCAGTCTGCATATCTTGGCTGATTAACAAAAATAGGGGATCCCCTCGAAAAAAATTGGCGTGGGGGCCCCCCTATTTTTGTTAACCAGCCAGAAGAAGCAGACCGCTGAGGCCTGGTTTTTCAGGCTGGTAAGGATCCAATATCCATGGACCTTGCCAGCCTGATAATACCAGGCCACAGCAGTCTGCTTAGCTTGGCTGGTTAACAAAAATAGGGGATCCCCTCGAAAAAAAAAACGGCGTAGGGGTCCCCCTATTTTTGTTAACCAGCCAAGTAAAATGCAGACTGCTGCGGCCTGGTATTAAAAGACTGTCAAGGCCCATGGATTTTGGCCCTCAACAGCCTGATAATACCAGGCTACAGCAGCCCCACATTTGGCGCATCAAAAGATGTGCCAATTGTGGCACTTTACCCGGCTCTTCCCACTTGCCCTGTAGCGGTGGCAAGCGGGGTAATAAGGGGGTTTAAAGTCACCGTTGATTGCACGGTGACAATAAGCCGG
>JARQOD010000006.1:46225807-46484109 GCA_033576555.1 Oophaga sylvatica
ACGGAGGACAGGTAAAGAGTGACGGACTCCACACAACACATGGCAGGCAAGTAAAGAGCGACGGACTCCACACAACACACGGAGGAAAGGTAAAGAGCGACGGACTCCACAGAACACACGGAGGACAGGTAAAGAGTGACGGACTCCACACAACACACGGAGGACCGGTAAAGAGTGACGGACTCCACACAACACATGGAAGACAGGTAAAGAGTGACGTACTCCACACTACACATGGCGGGCAAGTGAAGAGCGACGGACTCCACACAACACACAGAGGACAGGTAAAGAGTGACGGACTCCACACAACACATGGCGGGCAAATAAAGAGCGACGGACTCCACACAACACACGGAGGACAGGTAAAGAGTGACAGACTCCACACAACCCATGGCGGACAAGTAAAGAACGACGGACTCTACACAACACACAGAGGACAGGTAAAGAGTGACCGCTCCCAGCACATTAACCCCTGGCACACCGCGATCAAACATGATCGCGGTGTACCCGGGGCACAGGGGAGGATCGCGCAGGGGGGGGCTCCCTGCGCGCTCCCCTGAGACCCTCAGAGCAGCGCGATGTGTCGCGCTGTTCCGAGGGTCCGTCCTCCCTCCAGGTCCCCGGATCCAAGATGGCGCCGGGGTCCTGCAGGGAGTCGGCTTCCTCAGTGCCTGCTGAGAGCAGGCGCTGAGGAAGCCTGCAGCAGTGCCAGAGCGTTGTGCACACTGTCACACCAGCGATCTGCTAAAATACAGTGATGTCCCACCCTGGGACAAAGTATAAAAGTAAAAAAAATAAAAGTGGTAAAAAAATTCATAAAAAAAAAATAAAAAAAAATATTCCCCAATAAATTCATTTTTTCCTGTAAATAAAAAAAACCAAAACAATAAAAGTACACATATTTGGTATCGCCGCATCCGTAACGACCCCCCCTATAAAACTGTCCCACTAGTTAACCCCTTTAGTGAACCCTTAAAAAAAAAAAAAGAAAACGAAGCAAAAAATCAATGCTTTATCATCATACCGCTGAACAAAAAGTAGAATAACACGCGATCAAAAAGACCGAGATAAATAACCATGGTACCGCTGAAAACATCATCTTGTCCCGCAAAAAACGAGCCGCCATACAGCATCATCAGTGAAAAACTAAAAAAGTTATAGCTCGCAGAAAAAAGCGATGCAAAATAATATTTTTTTATATAAAATTGTTTTCATTCTATAAAAGCACCAAAACATAAAAAAAATGAATAAGGTATCGCCGTAATCGTACTGACCCGAAGAATAAAACTGCTTTATCAATTTTACCACATGCGGAACGATAAAAACGCCTCCCCCAAAAGAAATTCATGAATTGCTGATTTTTGTTCATTCTAACCTCCCAAAAATCGAAATAAAAAGCGATCAAAAAATGTCACGTGCTCAAAAATGGTACCAATAAAAACGTCACCTCGTCCCGCAAAAAATAAGACCTCACATGGCTCTGTGGGCCAAAATATGCAAAAATTATAGCTCTCAAAATGTGGTGATGCAAAAAACTATTTTTTGCAATAAAAAGCGTCTTTTAGCGTGACAGCTGACAATCATAAAAACCCACTATAAATAGTAAATCAAACCCCCCTTTATCACCCCCTTAGTTAGGGAAAAATAATAAAATTAAAAAAATGTATTTATTTCCATTTTCCCGTTAGGGTTAGGGTTGCGGCTAAAGTTAGGGTTAGGGTTGGCGCTAAAGTTAGGGTTAGGATTAGGGTTGGGATTACGGTTAGGGGTGTGTTAGGGTTAGGTTTGTGGTTAGGGTTGGGACTAGGGTTAGGGGTGTGTTGGGTTAGGGTTGGAGTTAGAATTGGAGGGTTTCTGCTGTTTAGGCACATCAGGGGCTCTCCAAATGTGACATGGCGTCTGATCTCAATTCCAGCCAATTCTGAGTTGAAAAAGTCAAACGGTGCTCCTTCACTTCTGAGCTCTGCCATGCGCCCAAACAGTAGTTTACTCCCGCATATGGGTATCAGCGTACTCTGGACCACAAGAGTTATTGTGCAATTTGTCCTATTTCTCCTGTTACCCTTGGGAAAATAAAAAACTGGGGGCGACAAAATCATTTTTGGAAAAAAAAAATGATTTTTTTTTGTTTTTACGGCTGTATGTTATAAAACTTCTGTGAAGCACTTGGAGCTTCATAGCGCTCACCACACTTCTAGATAAGTTCCTTGTGGGGTCTATTTTCCAAAATGGGGTCACTTGTGGGGGGTTTCCACTGTTTAGGCGCATCAGGGGCTCTCCAAATGCGACATGACGCCCCCAGACCATTCCATCAAAGTCTGCAATCCAAAACGTCACTACTTCCCTTCCGAGCCCTGACGTGCGCCCATACAGTAGTTTTCTCCCACATATTGGGTATTAGCGTACTCAGGACAAATTGGACAACAACTTTTGGGGACCAATTTCTCCTGTTACCCTTGTGAAAATAAAATATTGGGGGCGAAAAAAATCATTTTTGTAAAAAAAAAAGGATTTTTTATTTTTACGGCTGTACGTTATAAACTTCTGTGAAGCACTTCGGGGTTCAAAGTGCTCACCACACATCTAGATAAGTTCCTTGTGGGGTCTATTTTCCAAAATGGTGTCACTTGTGGGGGGTTTCCACTGTTTAGACGCATCAGGGGCTCTCCAAATGCGACATGACTCCCCCAGACCATTCCATCAAAGTCTGCAATTCAAAACGTCACTACTTCCCTTCCGAGTCCCGACGTGCGCCCATACAGTAGTTTACTCCCACATATTGGGTATTAGCGTACTCAGGACAAATTGGACAACAACTTTTATGGTCCAATTTCTCCTGTTACCCTTGTGAAAATAAAATATTGGGGGCGAAAAAAATCATTTTTGTAAAAAAAAAAAGGATTTTTTATTTTTACGGCTGTACGTTATAAACTTCTGTGAAGCACTTCGGGTTCAAAGTGCTCACCACACATCTAGATAAGTTCCTTGAGGGGTCTAGTTTCCAAAATGGTGTCATTTGTGGGGGGTTTCCACTGTTTAGGCAGATCAGGAGCTCTCCAAACACGACATGGCATCCAGCCAATTCTGCGTTGAAAAAGTCAAACGGCGCTCCTTCCCTTCCAAACTCTGCCATGCACCCAAACAGTGGTTTACTCCCACATATGGGGTATCAGCGCACTCAGGACAAATTGCACAATAACTTTTGGAGTCTTGTTACCCTTGGGAAAATAAAAATTGGGGTGAAAAAATCAATTTTGTGGAAAAAATATGATTTTTTAATTTTACGGCTCTACGTTATAAACTTGTGTGAAGCACTTGGGGGTTCAAATTACTCACCAAAGATCTAGATAAGTTCCTTAGGGGTCTAGTTTCCCAAATGGGGTCACTTGTGGGGGGTTTCCACTGTTTAGGCACAGCAGGGGCTCTCCAAATGCAACATGGCGTCCAATCTCAATTCCAGCCAATTTGGTTGGAAAAAGTCAAATGGTGCTCCTTCCATTCCGAGCTCTGCCATGCGCCCAAACAGTGGTTCCCCCCCACATATGGGGTATCAGCATACTCAGGACAAATTGGACAACAAATTTTGTGGTCCAATTTCTCCTGTTACCCTTGGGAAAATAAAAAATTAGTGACTAAGAGATAATTTTTGTGGGAAAAAAATAGGATTTTTTATTTTCATGCTCGGGCATTATAAACTTGTGTGAAGCACTTGGGGGTTCAAAGTGCTCACCAAAGATCTAGATAAGTTCCTTAGGGGGTCTAGCTTCCAAAATGGGGTCACTTGTGGGGGGTTTCCACTGTTTAGGCTCATCTGGGGCCTACAAATGGAACATGACCCCATCAAAGTTTGCATTCCAAAACGTTACTGCTTCCTTTCCAAGCCCTGCCGTGCGCCCAAACAGTTTTCCCCCCCCCCCACATATGGGGTATCAGCGTACTCAGGACAAATTGGACAACAACTTTTGGGGTCCAATTTCCTTGGGAAAAATCAAAAATTTGGGACTAAAAAATCATTTTTGTGGAAAATTGTTTTTTTTTTTTTTCACACCCAGGCATTATAAACTTTTGTGAAACACTTTGGGGTTCAAAGTGCTCACAACAGATCTAGATAAGTTCCTTAGGGGGTCTAGTTTCCAAAATGGTGTCACTTGTGGGGGTTTCCACTGTTTAGGCATATCAGGGGCTCTCCAAACACGACATGGCGTCCAATCTCAATTCCAGCCAATTTTAGTTTGAAAAAGTCAAACGGCGCTCCTTCCCTTACGAGCTCTGCCGTGTGCCCAAACAGTGGTTTTCCCCCACATATGGGGTATTGGCGTACTCAGGAGAAATTGCACAACCGTTATCTGCCCATTTTCTCCTTTTACCCTTGTGAAAATAAAAAAAAGTTTGTAAAAGATCATTTTTGTGGCTAAAAAGTTAAATATTCATTTTTTCCTTCCACATTGCTTCAGCTCCTGTGAAGTACCTGAAGGGTTATTAAACTTCTTGAATGTGGTTTTGAGTACCTTGAGGGGTGCAGTTTTTAGAATGGTGTCACTTTTGGGTATTTTCTGCCATATAGACCCCTCAAAGTGACTTCAAATGTGAGGTGGTCCCTAAAAAAATGGCTTTGTAAATTTTGTTGTAAAAATGAGAAATCACTGGTCAACTTTTAACCCTTATAATTTCCTAACAAAAAAAAATTTTGGTTCCAAAATTGTGCTGATGTAAAGTAGACATGTGGGAAATGTTATTTATTAACTATTTCGTGACATATCCTCTGTTTTAGGGAAAAAAATTCAAAGTTTAAAAATTGCAAATTTTCTAAGATTTTCGCCATTTGGTTTTTTCAAAATAACCAGGTATATCGAGAAATTTACCACTAACATGAAGTACATCACGAGAAAACAATCTCAGAATCGCGAAGATCCGTTGAAGCGTTCCAGAGTTATAACCTCATAAAGAGACAGTGGTCAGAATTGTAAAAATTGGCCCGGTCATTAACGTGCAAACCACCCTTGGGGTGAAGGGGTTAACAGAAGGCAGTTTCTTCGCCAAATGGTTGAAGAACAGTACGATAATGGGTGTCAGCAAATGGAGTTGGGAATTTGGTCAGGAATAATGGCGTTCTTAATGCTGAGAATTACAGGCAGATACATATTCATTGTGTAGTAACGTAAGGATGTAGTCAGATTTGTCTCCAAATTTATTCTGTAGTAGGACAACAACCCCAAACATTCAGACATTGTCTTAAAGAGAATCGGTCGTGTCCCCAAATGCTGTTGACCTGCAGATATGGGCTACACTCCAAGCTGTACAGCTGCTGTGCTGAAAGCTGATGGCTACCTCTGCATAGCGTCAATGCCGAGATGGCTGTCAGTCAGTGCCGACACTGAGCGGTGACAGAAGCTGAGCAACTGCCCCCTATAACTGAAAGCCCAAAGGTAGGTCATTTTCTCCCAGTAGCCGCGCTTTCAGTACGGTGGCCGCACAGCTTTGGAGCACTTTTAATCTGTAGAGTAACCCTTTACTGTAGGTTACTAATATTTCTGTGTAGGAAGAACTGGGAGTCCTGGAAGTGATGATATGGCCTCCACAGAGCCCGGATCCCAACATCATCCAGTCTGTCTGGGATTACATGAAACACAGAGGAATTTACCATCTTACACCCCATCTTCACCTTGTATCTCTTCCTCAGGAGAAATTAGGCCATTAGTATAGATATGATGAGACCGGAGTGGCTTCATGGAGCTGGTGCTATCCTCCATTATCACACCACACTGACGTGTGAGAAGGAGGAAGGAAGCTCTGCACAGGAAAGGAGGACACATGGCTGCCGGGAGACCCTGCTGCAACCTGGATGTCACTTCAGAATGAAGCATTTAGCTAGACACCCTGGTTCATGTTATCCTTGAACTTAAACTGGAGCACAACTGGTTAATGATTTACTGTATTGTAGTGACCCCAGAGTACAGGACGGGGGGACGCACAGAAGAATCTGCCTGCCCTGCCGCAAGGATCCTGTCCCATGGACTCTGCTGCATATTACCTGGGGCTTGACTTCAGCACTCAGCAGGTAATAGGCATCTTCACTGTTATATCATGTGAGCCAGACTGTTGTAGCCGAGCGATGTCTCGCCTTGGTCCCATGGATTGGGGACTGCACATACATTTACTGAGTTGTCACAATGCACAGACAACCATACACATTCAACTCTGCTGCATCTGTTATCTGCATACCCCGCATAGCGTGATAATTCAGTCTTTGTAGAAAGTGCGGATTAGTGAAAACTGCAGCTCCAGAGTTTTTTCAACACCTACTACAACTTCAGTGTGAATATGGCCTCATTCATACTTGTAAAACTTTGATCCAGAATATACTACCTAATACACAACCATTCTGAGCACTGTAGAATAGTCACTCCGCTGCCCGCACATACCATAAAAGCTGTCAGAAATGGCTCATTTTGATTATTTGGTCAACCATTGTTTAGAGACTGTAAGCAAATAGTGGCAGAAATCCTGATGTGATCCATCAGGTTGGATTTTTTTGTGGCTATTGTCAGCCAAAAATACAACTATATGTTGTGATCTGCTGGAATTTGGCTGATCAGTTATCACTTTGCACAAGTCAGTTTGTATTTTTTTTCTCTCCCCCTCAATCTGCCAGTTTAATCTGACATGATGATGGTCGGATCATTCTTACCATTGATCGGACAGAAGATTGGTGAACAGCATCATGGCTGATCACAGTGTATTGTCTATGAACCGCTTTACACTCGTAAGAATTTGTGCACACATCGTCTTTTTCGGGTGGATTCTGCCTGAAAAAGTACTAAAAAATACCAAAGAGAATGCAGCAATGTCAAAACGACTTGTGCACATTTTCTATCTTTCTTCACTTCTTTTTACAGCTTCAGTCTTGGAAAGCTGGGTAGCAGCTAAAAGACGTGACCTGTCCATTCTTCAGACCGCTTTCGCTTGGAAGCCACCACCATGGTTTATATGTGGAATAAAAAGTAAAAAACACTATCGTCAGAGCAGTACAAAAAGATGTCCGAAAAGACATTTCAGGAAAAAGCACAGATGACGTATTCTTGAAAACATCTTTCGTTTTAAAATGATCCAAGTACGCAGGTGTCTACAAGACATCGTATGCACATACCCTATAGATGCTTCCTTCCAGAAATGGTCAAAACACAGCTTTTAGGATGAAGCAAGGACTGCGGTGTGTTGTGAACACTTGTATAAAATGACATTGACTCCGCATTTTGCACTTGCTCCACACAGGCCTAACATGGATCCAAAAAAATTCTAAAATTGGACAGTTCCTTGTTTTCCCAAGCGCAATTCAATTCTGCTCAACGAAGATGGAAATATCCTTTTAAGAGGCAGCTATTGCGGGTTTTCAGCTGTTTTGGGGTCTGCAGCACTGCCTAAGGGATCACTCACACTGGCATATGTTCTTTCATGCGAGAGAATCGGGCTGATTATGCTACTGACACTCGGCTCAAACACTGTCAGAGTTTGATCCCAATGTTACCTTAGTCTGATCTGATTCTCTCGCATAAGAGAATCGTATCGCTGGTGCGGAGATGGAGAACTTAATCTCTCCATCTTCTCCATTCTCTATGTGACTGCACTATTTTTTTTTATTGTAATTTTTATTGACATTTTTCAAATTTTACAGGAAAAGAAAAAGTAATTAGGCATTTTAGATTTTTCACCATCATTTGTAGGTTAACAACCAATCCGGACTTCACTCTGATGGCATCTGAGTGCAGTCCAATGTTTCACTCGCACCATAGACTTGCATGTGTGCACATGATCCAAATATCGGCGCCTCTCCATTGTTTTCTCATGCTGAATTGGCATGAGAAAATAATAGCAGATCGACACTACCCCATAGAATAGCATTGAGCCAAGTGCTATCAGATATACCATCAGATAGCACTTGGCCGTGTTATACGGTAGTGTGAGCGAGGCCTAAGCTTGTGAACAGCTACCAGAAGACCATATTTCATGCTTCATTTACTTCCCGCAATACATGGACTGGCCGCGATCTCCTGAGCTGAACTAATAGCTTCATATCTGCTTATAAGCCTGCTTATTGGGTAAGGAGACCTGTGGCCTTTCTATGCAAGGTAATCCATGTACGGAGTGTAACATATGCTCATCTGAAGGTGGCCTAGGCATGTTTGGTTGGGGTACAAGGATTAAACTCACTGCTCCCCTTACTGCTGTGTACTGAATAATTAGTACGAAAAGAGAGTCCATCCACTTTCCTGGAACTTCCAGAGCATCAGGAACTGCCAAAATGGGTTTAGAATGAATCAGCCGACCATGACGACTCTCCCTGTACTGATGATGTAGACGCTGCCCTTCTGCTGTTCCTCCAACTGCATGCTACACCCGGCTGCCATATGCAGCGAGCCAACGGAGCAAACCTGTTTGCTAGGTCTGATTTTCTAGCCTACAGTCTAAGGTGGCATAATTTATTTATACAGTAAATGGCTGGCAGTTATTTTCCCAGCATACATTATGTGCACTGTGTGGTAGTATAATTTATACACACGATATGGTGGCAATATTTATTCACGTTCATACCAAAGGCACTTACAGTTTCCTCGAAGTGCGGGTGTAGCGGTGTGTGCTCGACACATTCGCACCCATGATATCACCCCTTGTCAATGTACTGACCTGAAAAAGGCCGACATATGGTTTTACTGCAGTCAAACAGTTTATACATTAGATTAAATCCTCAACCTATCAACTTGTGGATACAAGCAAATGTATTGTTTTCTCTGTGCACCATGTTATCGTGTCTTCCTTTTGTTTTTTTGCTATTTCCTATTGGTGTTCCAGCATATTTCAATGGGATTTTACTTGCTGACAAAAAATGTGTTTGCAATCAGTCCTTTTATATCTCGGCTGAGAACAGTGTAACATGTCAAATAATAAGGGACAAATAGAAATGTAAACAAATCTGAATTGTTAAATGTAAATTATTCGACGACATGTCCTAAAGAATAATAGATTTGTGGCCGTTAATACGCTTTTGGTTTTTTGTTTTATTGTTTTTCATCCTACAGTTAAAGGTTATCGCAGTCAATGAACAACTGCTCGTCGTCTATGAGGACAATGTTCACTTTGATAAAGATCTTCCTCAGTTTGGGTGAGCAAAGCTTCTTATTTGAAGATCAGGAAAACAAAGTATAAAATGATATTATTGGATAAAAAGTAGTTCACAGATCAGTTAAAGAGGTTGTCCTGGAAAGTAACATCGATGGCCTATCCTTTGGCTAGGTCATCAATGTCTGATTGACCGGTGGCACCCCCAGATCAGCTATTCCCGGCGTCGGCAGCGTCCAGAACTGCCCACTTACAGAGCTGCTCAGCTTCGTCAACAGAATAGTGGCTGTGGCCAATGCTGCTTATCTGTCCCCTGTTAATTTGAATAGGTCGCGGATGTACAGTCCACGGTCGCGGCCACTATACAGTCGACGGAGCAACTCCATAACTGAGCAGTTCCCGACCCTGCAGACACCGAGAACAGCGGATCAGACATTGATGACATTTCCTAAGGATAGGCCATCAATGCTAAAATCTGGGACAACCCCTTTAAGGACATTTTGAGACTGCACTGCCAAGGAAATATCAGCACACAGGAATACATTACCTAAGTAAATCTCAAGGCAAATAATGTCATGAGACATAAGTCACGTGGGCTAAGCTCCTCATAGTGGTGGGTGCGAGCAGCCCGAGATTTATTACAATGTAAAGGAAAGCAGGGAATGTGGAGACTTTGTGCACTTTAGTAGCATGAATGCTATCAAGTTTATTACTGCCCTTTCCATGAGGACCATAGGCCAAAATGTATTTAAAGAAGTCTAATTTATGGCTGCAAAGTCTGTGGCGACAGTGAACTTTTGTATTCTGTAACCTGGTCTGTGCAGTCCGTACTCATCATAGTTTATATATACTGTAAAGTATAGAGAAACTGTTTTTTTTTTTATTTAATTAGTGATCAGTCTGCAAAACTATCAACCTCTGTAATTTTCTGCATTACCTTATCTTGCTTCCTTTTCTTTCCGACTCCCTGCTGAAAGGGCTGTTTCATCTGCCTTGTTTGTGCAATTAGAGTGGCTGTTTTGAACTGCAGATCTAGCAAATAGCCCTACTCCAGAGTGTGAATTTCTCTGCTGCCCTAATCCATGCTCGGACAGACAGGGGTAGGGGGAATATGTCATAAATCTGCAGTTCAAACCATCTACTCTAACTGCATGAACAAGGCAGTGGAAAAAGCCCTTTGAGCAGTGAGTCTTATGGTACTGCCACACTAAACAATCCCGCTAGCGATCACGATAACGACGCATACTAATGCGATCGCTAGTGGGATTGTTTCTATATCGCTAAAGTGCGGCCACATTTAGCGATATAGTTAACGACGCTATCGCCGTTAGCGATCTTCTTAACGACTTTAGCGGTACAAAAGTACCGCTAAATCGCTAAGAAAAGGTGCCACACTAGCGATATATACTTACCCAGCGGGAGCGCCGACGAGAAAATAGGGTCCGGAACGATTCCAGCGACGAGCGAGATCACAGCAGGAAGCTCGTCGCTGGCAGATGCCGCACTGAACAACATCGCTAACGGGATCGCTAAATAGTGACGTTTTTTAGCGATCCCGTTAGCGATATTGTTCAGTGTGGCATACCCTTTAGGGAAAGCGACCCAAGATAAGGTACAGAAGCTAATTGCAAAGGAATAACTGATTACTAATTGAAAGAAAGAAAAAAAATTGTTTAGTTACTCTTTAAAGCGAACCTGTCAGCAGGATTTTGCTAAGTAATCTACAGACATTTTCCAGTTGACATTGTTATACTGATTAAAATGATACCTGGCGAGAAGAAATCCATCTTGTAGTTCTTGTGTAATCAGTGTTAATGATATGCCCGTGCTTCGGGGCGGGACTGTACACAGAGTCTGATCTTCCTGCTCTAAGCCAGAGAAACCAAGTAGAGACATGCCCACATTCCACCCCGAAGCCTGTTTTTTTAGCCCATTCCAGCTTTGTGCAGGTCTATGATCTTGTCCCTGACATCCTTAGAAAGCTCTTTGGTCTTGCCCATGTTGTAGAGGTTTGAGTCGTCTGATTAATTGAGTCTGTGGACAGGAGTCTTTTATAAAGGTGACTATGTAAGACAGCTGTCTTTAATGCAGGTAACGAGTTGATTAGGAGCGTCTAACTGGTCTGTAGGAACCAGAACTCTTAATGGTTGGTAGGGGATCAAATACTTATTTCTCACTGCAGAATGAAAATACATTTCTATAATTTACACAATGTGATTTTCTGGATTTTATTTTTGATATTCTATCTCTCAGTGTTAAAAATTAACCTACCCTTAAAATTATACACTGTTCATGTCTTTGTCAGTGGGCGAACTTACAAAATCAGCAAGGGATCAAATACAGGTGCTTCTCACAAAATTAGAATATCATCAAAAAGTTAATTTATTTCAGTTCTTCCATACAAAAAGTGAAACTCATATATTATATAGAGTCATTACACACAGAGTGATCTATTTGACGTGTTTATTTCTGTTAATGTTGATGATTATGGCTTACAGCCAATGAAAACTCAAAAGTCATTATCTCAGTAAATTAGAATACTTTATAACACCAACTGGAAAAAATGATTTTAAAATCTGAAATGTTGTCCTACTGAAATGTATGTTCAGTAAATGCACTCAATACTTGGTCGGGGCTCCTTTTGCATGAATTACTGCGATCAGCCTGTGGCACTGCTGAGGTGTTATGGAAGTCCAGGTTGCTTTGATAGCAGCCTTCTGCTTCTTCATTGTTGGGTCTGGTGTCTCTCATCTTCCTTTTGACAATACCCCATAGATTCTCTATAAGGTTAAGGTCAGGCGAGTTTGCTGCCAATCAAGCACAGTGATACTGTTGTTTATACACCAGGTATTGGTACTTTTGGCAGTGTGGACAAGTGCCAAGTCCTGCTGGAAAATGAAATTTCCATCTCAAAAAGCTTGTCGGCCGAGGGAAGCATGAAGTGCTCTAAATTATCCTGGTAGACGCCTGCGCTGACTTTGGTCTTGATAAAAACACAGTGGACCTACACCAGCAGATGACATGGCTCCCCAAACCATCACTGATTGTGGAGACTTAACACTAGACCTCAAGCAGCTTGGATTGTGACCTCTCCACTTTTCCTCGAGACTCTGGGACCTTGATTTCCAAATGAAATGCAAAATTTACTTTCATCTGAAAACAACACCTTGGACCACTGAGTAACAGTCCAATTCTTTTTCTCCTTGACCCAGATAAGACGCTTCTTTCATCTATTGGTCATGAATGGCTGACACAAGGAATGTGACACTTGTAGCCCATGTCCTGGATACATCTGTGTGTGGCGGCTCTTTAAGCAATAACTCCACCAGCAGTCCACTCCTTGTGAATTTCCCACAAATTTTTGAATGGCCTTTTCTTAACAATCCTTTGAAGACTGCGGTTATCCCGATTGCTTGTGCACCTTTTTCTACCACACTTTTTCCTTCCACTCAAGCTTCCATTAATATTCTTGAAAACAGCACTCTGTGAACAGCCAGCTTTTTTAGAAATAACCATTTGTGGCTTACCCTCCTTGTGGAGTGTGTCAGTGACTGCTTTCTGGACATCTGTCAAGTCACCAGTCTTCCCATGATTGTGGAGCTACTGAAACAGACAAAGGGACCTAGGAAGCCTTTGCAGGTGTTTTTTGTTATATAGTCTAATTTAGGCTGGGGTCATACTTGTGAGTGTGATGCGAGAAACTCGCATCAATACCCGGCACTGCTGCTTGCACTCGGACCGGAGCGTTCAGCTACATAGAAATACATGCTGCCCCACGCTCCGGTCCCGAGTGCTGGCGGCAGAGCTGGGAATTGATGCGAGAGACTCGCATCACACTCGCAAGTGTGACCCCGACCAAACTGAGATACTGACTTTTGGGTTTTCATTGGCTGCAAGCCATAATCATCAACATTAACAGAAATAAAGACTTGAAATAGATCACTCTGTAATGACTCTATATAATGAGTTTCACTTTTTGAAATGAAGAATTGAAATAAATTAACTTTTTGATGAAATTCTAATTTGGTGAGTAGCATCTGTAATTATTTCCTTCACTGTACCTTAATGACTGCTCGTTAGGGCGTCCCACCTTAGAGGATGTCAGTATAAAGACTAGATATTTTTTCAACCAGCTCTGTTACCACATGCTTTTTTCATCATATACCGAGGCTGTTGAGTAACAACTTATATATAACATTATAATATTACTTGGTCCTATATGTCTATAAGACAAGCCTTGATAAAGACTAGACATGTTTTTGGAGCAGCTCATTGATTCTTAAATGAGACCCTCTTGTTTTCCTACTATGGGTTTATCCACGGGTTTTTGAATACTGTGCGTGTTTTTCACTGTATGTTATTTTATTATTATTATATAGGGGTGCAGCAGGGTTTTCAGGGCTACCGACATGGAGCGGGGGCGCCATTTAGCCGATGATTAGGGTGTCAACTTCCACTGTCAGGTAGGGTGACTATTCGGGCTTTCTAGGGATAGATTAGCCGCTTTTACGATAATCTATTTTTTGTATGGACCATGGTTCAACGTTTTTGAGCATACCTTGATTGGTTACACCTTGTTCAACACCATTTTTAGAAGTTTGTTGTGAGTAATATACTTTTAGCCAATTAATAAAAGTTAATTATTAGGGGTCTATTTTTTTATTGTGGTTCCTATGATATTGAGGCCCTGCTGGTTTATTTTTCTGTGTGTTTTTTCACACATTTTTTTATTAAAGTCCCAAATATCCTCTTTTGCATTGATGTTTATGGGGGAGGTATGAACAATAATCCTCGTTCTGGAGACGCTGATGACCGTATATCATTATCAGTATGGTCCGCAACTTCAGGACTGATTGCGAATCTCCTGACCCAAACTCAACGTCCTGAAGTTGTGGACCATACTTGGACCATGATATATGAACGTCTGAATTTGGCCTTAGTAAATTCAGTCCTTCGTCATCAGTTGTTTATGGCATGTGACATTGCATGGCAGGTCTCATATTACTGTTTTATGCTACTATTTTTGTAACTTTTATATATTAGAGGACACACTGTCGTTCCTATTCAGGTGTGGAATAATATGTCAAGCGTGGGAATCGCTGACTTCATTTACTGCTGTAATCACTAAGGCCGTGTGTAAAGATATTGCAGACAGCCATCATTCTTATTTGTCATGTAACTTATGAAAGCCAAAGGTTGTAAGCAAATAAACGTGCAGAAAATGGTGTTAGTGAGAAATGGCACAGAGATGTGTACCAGATAAAGAAGAGAAAGTTCCCAGGCATTTCATGTACAGCATTTTCAGTTGCACTAGACATACAAGCTGAATACTTTGTTAATAAGCCCCATGCGATATATCTGAAATGGGTTCTTAGATTTTTTTTAAGAGTTTTTTATGTGACACATTTTAAAAGGAATCTGTCAGCAGATTTTTGCTATGTAATCTGAGGTCAGCATGAGGTAGGGGTTAAAATCTAGATTACAACAATGTGTCACTTGTCAGGCTGTGCTGTGGTTTACTTACAATGAAGGTTTTATCACTAAGACATTATTATCATTGCCAGAACTAGCTGACTTCTGCCAAGTCATCCAGCTACGCCCCCTTCTGTAATAAGCAGCTCACTGTCAATATACAATGTATACAGAAAGATGTGGTGGGATGGGAGCATCTTTACCAGATCTGCTTCATTCTACATCTCAGAACTCTGATTGTGTCACAACTGCGTCACCCAGTAATCTAAGTAGCACATCACTGGAATCAGGGTCTCTTTTCCTACATTATGCTGCTTTCAGATAAGGTAGTAAAAACCTGCTGACAGATTCCCTTTAAGACTTGCATCTGAAACCATCTCTTGTTAAATTAAAATGCACCAAATGTTTTACTGCCAAGTATGTTTTAATCAATTTTGTGCTATCCTCTGGGGATCCTTTTGAAATCTGCACTTACTTTTAGCACTGTTTTGCCCAAATATGTGCCATTCTCTGTTCACTGACGACACTTGCAGGTATGATGCAAACCACGACCCCTCCAAATTAACAGCCGTCACTTTTTCAAATGTTGATGAATGCAGAGAAAACATTGATATTTTGATGAGTTTTTGCACCAGTTTTTCATAGTTATCTTTAAAAACTAATTCCAATTGGATCATAACTTCCCCCCCAATAATACCTATAACCTAAGACGTTTGGATGAATGAACCATTCCTTCCTGCAGACTTGTCCTATGTACAGAAGGGATATCAGTCACTGTTTCTCCTCAGTGCGATGGTGGTCTTTGTGCACAATATGGCGAGTTTCAGTGGGAACAGTGTAATAATCCATCTTTAGCAGTTGTCGGACTGATTTGTCTCTTTATTTGCAGAACACAAGGTGGAGTTCATGTCCATAGTGACAAGCTGACAGTAACGTCTCCGGTCTTAATGTGGCTTACGGTAAGTTTTTAATCTTGTGGTTATTTTTTCTGGTGAGCTGAATAATAATCTTTAAAGCTGAGAACGCACTTACATTTGGAGTCCCGTTTTTCTGTTCCATTTTAGGAACAAACGGCACCAGATGGACCCAATTGATTAAAATTGGGTCTGTTTCCGTTTTAGAGGCTGCGATTTTATGAGAAAAAAAAATAGCCAAGTATGTTTAACCGAGGCTTCGACAAAAATGTGTGAATGTAACCTAAAATGTAAAAGGAAATGACATAAATAAAGGCAGCGAGGCCGCAGTCTGAGCACCAGAAGATGGATCCACTGTCCCTTACATTAGAGAAATGAAGAAAACTCCTAAATATCTAGTGAATAAATGTAACATTCTCTTGTCACATTCAGTACAACATTTTAGCTGTAAATGGGCCCTTTTCAAGCAAAAAAGGGCCAGAATTTAGTGCAGGGACGCGGTACTGAATATCGGTCACTACTGGCCGTGACATGCAGTAGTGTTGTGTCGCTGTGGCTTCATGTTTCCCCTGATATACAGCTCAGCAGGGATCTCTGGGCGCAGCAGCACAATCGGGCGCTGAAGAATTAAGTTTGAGATGATATCTGAGTTGTGAGCTCAGTTTTTCTTTTTCCCGCCTTTAGATACCTTGAAAAGCTAAGTGTGAACAGTACAACTTTTCTTGCCAAAAAAATGCGTAAATCCAAAAATAGAAGAGATTAGTTCCAGCCTAGGAGCGTCCAGCCTCAATTTATCATCATTCAGCGGTAGTCATGCTTTAATTCATGTATTGTACCTGTAAATCCGCCTTGTCCTCTCTGATTACATGGTCGTTCTGTCACTCTGCACAGGCTCTAGATTGTATCCTGGATAGAATGAAATCTTCTGGGTTCAACTTTTCCAAAGTCAAGGCTTTATCAGGAACTGGTCAGGTAAGGGACCGCATCAGTGACCATTAGTACCACAGGGTCATTATTACTTGTATATAAAACATGCCTCTATCAATGACAAATTGTCTATTTGTAGCACAGAGGTCATTTCTATAAAAAGCCTTATTAAAGGGAGCCTGCCTGGTGATCCATCCTGCCAAAATCACAAGCAGTATGAATCACAGCCGGGCTGCAACCATGCTCTGGCATTTCAGAGAAAATATACTTGAAAGATCCGTAGTAGGAGACCAGACTAGTCCTCTTCTCAGTGCCGCAGGAGGTGATTGACAGGTTAAAACTGCTCCAGCTCCTTCAAGTTAGGTGGTTTCCTCTGGTGAACAGCAATCTTCAAGTCTGACCACAGATTATCAAGTTGATTAAGGTCTGGGCTTTGACTAGGCCACTCCAAGACATTTACATGTTTCCCCTTAAACCACTCGAGTGTTGCTTTACCAATATGCTTTGGGTCATTGTAATGTTGGAAAATGAACCTCTGTCCACGTCTCAAATCACTGATAGACTGAAACAAGTTTCTCTGAAGAATATCCCTATATTTCAGCTGCAGATGGAAGGAAGAGAGCCACAGTATTCATTACTGATGGGTAGGCGGAGCCCCAGATCAGGATGTTACCTCAGATCAAAAGAGTGATGACTGGCTGGCCCCTCCAGCTCGGGCTCCTCCTACTCAGCTCCAGTCTAAGATTTGAGGTCCAGAGGATGGTCGCTGCTAATGCAGCTCCTCAGAAGATTTTATTATTTTAATATTCGGACAGGAGACTTGGATCACTAGTTGGTCTAGAGGTCTCAGGGGTACCAGCGCTGCTGTACCCCAACCTCTCCCTTGGCGGATCTGTATTTACTCAAAGTCCCTGCAGAATCCTTGCCGGCCCTGGGGGATGAGGAGAGCTTCTCTGGCGGGAACGCAAACCACACGTGCGGTCACTGCGTTCTTCGCCCTGGGGGGAAGCATGGGCACTGCGCCAGAAACCCCTGAGGGTCCCTGTGGCGCCTTGACTGGTGAGTACTCCACACAAATTTTAATAATAATTATGTGTGAGTGCTTTAGCGTCTGAATGAGCAGCGCTATTACTAATGTCAGTATGCTTCAGCGCTGCTGTGACAGCGTTACTACATGTATGTCAGTATGCTTCAGCGCTGCTGTGACAGCGCTACTACATGTAATGTCAGTATGCTTCAGCGCTGCTGTGACAGCGCTACTACATGTAATGTCAGTATGCTTCAGCGCTGCTGTGACAGCGCTACTACATGTATGTCAGTATGCTTCAGCGCTGCTGTGACAGCGCTACTACATGTAATGTCAGTATGCTTCAGCGCTGCTGTGACAGCGCTACTACATGTAATGTCAGTATGCTTCAGCGCTGCTGTGACAGCGCTGTTACAAGTAGATGTGGTGATTTTTTGTCCGCAGGCAGATAGCTGCAGGACAGAGAGGGAGCAGGAGCGGGGGAGTTCGCGCTCATTATTTGAGCTAGCAGGGGGCGTGGCCTATCTATCCCGGTCTTTTGAGGAGGAAGACGCGCGCTCTGGCGTTTCTCCTGCGACCCCCTCACTGTGGCGGCCATTACTCAGGCTCCTGGGCTCCTCGGACCGCTCCTCTCCTCATAAGACACCACGGCCAGCTGGGTGAGTGCGGATTCCTCACCCCGCAGCGCAGCGATCGCTATCCTGCAGCTGCAGTCTCATCAGAGACATAAAAATTGGCTGGGGCTCACAAATATATATATATTTTGGTGAGTTTGCAATATTAACCCCTCTGAGGGTTATTTCTACCAGCTAAATTTGCTGACTGAATACCGCTGGGGTAACCCTGCTTGGTGGAGCGTTAACCCTTCAGCGTTTGAAAAAAAAAAAAAAAAAAAACCCGCATAGTTTTTTGCTGGTATTACCGCTTTGACCTGCTCATACAGGTGAGACATGTCTGAACAGAGTTCAGATGCCGCGGATCACGTCCCAGTGCCATTGCGGCAATCAGATACGCAGACCTCCACAGCGTCTAGCGCTGCGGTCGACAGCGGTGGAAAATTGGATGATATCGCTCGATCGATTAATAACTTGTCTGACCTTTTAGGTCAATATGTGTCTGCTAATTCCTCTCAGAGGAAGCGACGCAGGCCGTTACCGGCCTCTACACGGAGCGAGTCAGATGTATCTGATATTGGGCAGAGTTCCCCTTTAAATTCGGATGGAGAAATATCCGATTCAGATGCGGACGAGCCGCAGGGGCGTTCCTCTATGGCGAAGCGTACGGAGGCATTAATTGAAGCCATGAGAGATATACTACAGTTACCGGAGGAGGTAACTAGTCGTCCTGGTAAATCAGCACGCATGTTCCAGGAGTCCCGTGCTTCGCGCACAACATTGCCAGCTCTGGATGAGCTTAATGGTGTAATAGAGGAGGAACGTCTATGTCCAGATAAGCGTTTTCATGGAACGCATTTCTTTGATACACTTTATCCTTGCTCTACGGAGTTAAAGGCTAATTGGACTTCTGCTCCTGAAGTGGATGTGTCTTTGTCTCAGCTTAGTAAATCCTCTCTACTCCCTATTAAGGGAAAAGCGAGCTTACAGGAGCCTTTGGATAGAAAGGCAGAATTGGCGGCAAAAGCAAGCTATGAGGCTGCGGGTCATGGATTTCGAGCAGTGCTAGGATCCATGTGTGCTGCTAGAGCTTCTCTAAGCTGGTTGGCACGTCTGAAGACGGAGTTGCAAAATGAATCTCCGTTATCTGGGATACGGGAAACTTGTGAATGGTTAGAAACGGCAGCCTGTTATATCTTTGATGCCGGTCTGGATACGGCATCTCTGCTGGCCAAAGCGCAAGCTTCAGCGGTCACAGTCAGAAGAGCTTTATGGCTCAGACAGTGGGCCGGGGACGCAGTTTCCAAACAAGGGTTGTTGGCCTTACCTTACAAGGGTGGCCATCTTTTTGGATCCGACCTCACAGAGCTGATTTCCAAGGCTAAGGCGAAGGAATCAGCATTACCACAGCGAAGGGCCATGGCCTCGGTGTCCAGTAAGCCTGGTGTTTATAGTGGTCGGCGGTCCTTTCGGGGCCGAGGACGATCTAGTCACTCCTCGTGGGGATCGGGTCGTCCTTCTTTCTCAGGAAAGAAATCCTCTCAGAAAACTCGTACTCCCTGGAAGCAGAGTTTCCGCCAGAACAAGCGGGAACTTGACAAGAAACCCGCAAAGTCGGATTGACGCCAGGGGTCCACTCGAGGATTCTCGAGTGGGGGGTCGCCTGCTTCTTTTCAAGGAGACTTGGATGGCTCGCGTTCCAGATTCCTGGGTAACGCGGATAGTGTCGGCAGGCTATTTCATAGAGTTTGCTTCTCAACCCCCAAATGTTTTTTGTCAATCTCGCGTTCCGTCGGAACCCGAGCTTGTTGTCGCTCTACAGCGAGAGGTCGAATCGCTACTACAAAAGGGTGTAGTGATACCGGTTCCGTCAGAGGACCGAGGGAAAGGTTTTTATTCCAACCTTTTTATAGTTCCCAAAAAGGAGAACAAATTTCGCCCGATTCTGGATCTCAAGCGATTAAACCGGCATGTCCATGCCCGGAAATTTCGCATGGAGTCGCTTCGTTCCGTTGTGGCAGCTCTGTCACAGAACGATTTTCTGGTGTCAATCGACATTCGCGACGCCTATTTGCATATTCCCATCGGAAAGGCTCATCAGCGCTTTCTTCGATTTGCCATAGGTCAGAATCATTACCAGTTCGTGGCTCTGCCGTTCGGCTTAGCCTCAGCGCCAAGGGTCTTTACAAAAATTCTGGCGCCCCTCATGGCACTCCTTCGAAGACAGGGGATTACGATTCTCCCTTATCTGGACGATCTTTTGATCGTGGCTTCCTCGGAGGAGGAGGCGTTGACGGCTCGGGATTTGTCTCTTCAGTTTCTGAAAGACTTCGGTTGGCTGGTCAATTGGGAGAAGTCGTCTCTGGAACCATCGAGGACAATTCTTTTTTTGGGAATGCATCTCGACACGTTTCGGTCGGTAGTTTCCCTACCACCAGACAAACAGTCATGTCTTCTTCGACATGTACAGATTATGACATCCTCAACGGCAATGTCCCTACGGAAGTGTATGCGTCTTCTGGGACTGATGGTGGCGTCCATGGAGGCAATTCCTTTTGCCCAGTTCCATTCCAGGACTCTCCAAAGGTTCATCTTGAGTCGATGGAACCAGTCGCAATCGCTGGATTGCAGTGTCACCATTCCTCGCGCGGTGCGGGATTCTCTAGAATGGTGGTTACGTCCAGGGGCTTTCTCCCTGGGGAAGTCTTTCCTCCCTCCGAAGTGGTCAGTTATAACCACCGATGCCAGCCTGTCGGGCTGGGGGGGTGTTTGGAACAATCTCTGGATTCAGGGGGTATGGTCATCGGAAGAGTCTTTTCTTCCGATCAACATCCTGGAATTGAGGGCGATTTTCCTTTGCCTCCAACATTGGACGGTCCCTTTGAGCGGTCTGCCAGTCCGAGTGCAGACAGACAATGCGACGGCTGTCGCGTATATCAATCACCAAGGTGGGACAAAGAGTTCCAGACTCATGGTAGAGGTGTCCCGAATTCTGATTTGGGCAGAGGCCAGTGTACCAGCCATTTCGGCGATTCACATTCCAGGGGTTCAGAATATTACAGCGGACTTTCTCAGTCGCAGAAGGATGGATCCCGGGGAATGGAGCCTCCACCCGGAAGTTTTTGCACTACTGTGCTCTCGCTGGGGAACCCCCCAAGTGGATTTGATGGCATCCAGGTCCAATGCCAAGTTACCGACATTCATGTCCAGGTACAAGGACCCGAAGGCGGTGGCGGTGGATGCTCTAGTGGCTCAGTGGGATCAGTTCGAGCTGATCTATGTATTCCCGCCGATATCCTTACTTCCTCTAGTGCTGCGTCGGATCAGACTAGAGAGAATTCCAGCTATTCTGATAGCTCCAGACTGGCCAAGAAGGGTGTGGTTCTCGACAATAATGTCGCTGTTGGCGGCACCTCCGTTTCCACTCCCTCTTCAACCGGACTTGTTGACTCAGGGGCCCGTTTGTCATCCGGACTTGATGTCCCTGCGTTTGACGGCGTGGCTCTTGAGACCGAAATCTTGACCCGTAGAGGTTTTTCAGCCGAGGTCATTGCTACCCTTCGTGCTGCAAGATGTCCGGCTACTTCTAGGATTTACCACAAAATTTGGGAAACCTTCTTTTCGTGGTGTTTGGGGTCTTCTCGGAACCCGAGAAAATTTTCCATTCCCAACCTGTTGGCTTTTCTGCAGCATGGGCTAGACAAGGGTTTGGCAGTTAGCACTCTGAAAGGTCAGATTTCTGCTCTGTCCTTATTGTTCCGGAGAACCATTGCTTCGAATAGAGACGTGCTCTCCTTTTTCCGAGGTATCTCTCGTAAGTTTCCGCCGCGGAAGGCACCCGTGTCTCCTTGGCGGCTCAACCTTGTTTTGGAGGCTCTTCAGCATAAACCTTTTGAACCTATGGTTTCTGCTAGCCTTTCTTTACTTTCTTGGAAGGTGGCTTTCCTTGTTGCAGTCACTTCCTTGAGGAGAGTTTCTGAGTTGGCAGCTCTTTCTTGTTCGCCTCCTTTTCTGGAGTTTTTTCCGGATCGTGTAGTGCTTCGCACTCGGGGTGATTTTTTGCCTAAAGTGGTGTCACAATTTCATGTTAACCAGGATATTGTGTTGCCTTCACTCTGTCCGGATCCGAAGAATACGAAAGAGCGAGATTTACACACATTGGATTTAGTGCGGGCCTTGAAGTTTTATCTATCTATTACTCAAGGTTTTCGTAAGACGGACTCCCTGTTTGTGGTTCCGGCAGGTCGTCGGCGTGGTCAACGAGCTTCCAAGGATTCTATAGCTCGTTGGATCCGGTCAGCTATTTTGGAAGCTTACCGCCTTCGGGGTGAATCTTGCCCGATTAAGATTCGAGCCCATTCCACGAGAGCTGTGGCTTCATCGTGGGCTTTTCATCAAGGTGCCTCGGCAGTGCAGCTTTGCCGAGCGGCGACTTGGCGCTCTGTCCACACGTTTACAAGGTTTTATAAAGTGGACGTCAGTGCTTCCGCTGATGCAGCCCTCGGACGTAGGGTCCTGCAGGCAGCTGTAGTTTAAAGTTCTGGATGAACTTGTGTTTAGCGCTGGTTGCGCTTTGTTGTTAAGGTTGTTGGGTTTCTGCCTTTTGTTGGTTTTTTCCCACCCTTATTTTTGAACTGCTTTGGGACGTCCCATCAGTAATGAATACTGTGGCTCTCTTCCTTCCATCTGCAGCTGAAACACGGATTTTGGTAAAGACTTACCTGTAAAATCCTTTTCAGCGAAGGAAGGAAGAGAGACACAGCACCCTCCCACGGCAGAAGTGTGTTGATGTTTTCAGATGCAGCGCGACCCTTATCTGATAGCGATTATCTGGGCTGAGGTCAGCGCGCTAAGGCTCTGTTCCAGCATCGCCAGCTCATCGCAGTAGTCAGGTTCCGTGAGTAGTACCTGGAACTCTGTGGTTTTTGGCTTTCTTTGCATGCATAACCTGTATCCTTGTGTTTTTTCTCTGAAGTTCCTTCAGAAGGGGTTATGTTGCTCCGCTGGTGATCTTGGCTCTTTTCCTAAAAGCTTTGGTATGACTGGAGCTGAGTAGGAGGAGCCCGAGCTGGAGGGGCCAGCCAGTCATCACTCTTTTGATCTGAGGTAACATCCTGATCTGGGGCTCCGCCTACCCATCAGTAATGAATACTGTGTCTCTCTTCCTTCCTTCGCTGAAAAGGATTTTACAGGTAAGTCTTTACCAAAATCCGTGTTTTGCACCATTCATCTTCCCCTCAACCATTTTCCCTGTCCCTGCTGCAGAAAAACATCCTCACAGCATGATGCTGCCACCAGAATGTTTCACTGTGTGGATGGTGTTCTTGGGGTGATGAACTGTGTTGGTTTGGCGCCAGACATAGCGTTTACCTTGGTGGATAAAAATTTTAATTCCCTCCATAGGTTTTGGGAGACTTCCACATGTCTTTTGGCAAACTCAAAATGAGCTTTACAATTTTTGTGTGCAAGGAAAGGCTTTTTTCTGCCCACTGTTCCATAAAGGCCACCTCAATGGAGCGTACAGCTTATGGACAGATAGTCCAGTCTCTGCTTGAGAACTCTGCAGCTCCGTCAGTGTTACCTATGGACTCTGTGCTGCCTCTCTGATTAATGCCCTCCTTGCCCGGGCTGAGAGTTTTGGTGGGCGACCCTCTCTTGGCAGGTTGTTGTGGTACCTTGTTCCATTTGATGATAATGGATTTGATGTCGCTCTGGAGGATTATCAGAGATTGGGATATTTTTTTTATAACCCAACCCTGACTTGTACTTCTGAACAACTTTGTCCCTGACTTGTTGGAGATCTCCTTGGTCTTCATGGTGTTGTTGGGTTAGTGGAGCCTCTTGCTTAATGATGTTGCAGCCTCTGTGGCCTTTCAGAAAAGGTAAAGTGTATATACTGACAGACATGTGACACTTAGATTGCTCACAGGTGGACGTCCTGTCACTAAGCATGTGACTTATAAAGGTAATTGTATGTGCCAGAATTTTTTAGGGGCTTCATAGCAAAAGGGGTGAATACTTATGTAAATGCCAATTTTTAGTTATTTGATCCCATAAATTTAATTTACGGCTATATATTTTTCAATTCACTTCATCGCCTTATTTAGTGCTGATGTATCATACACAAATCGGATTACAAAAATATTTAAACACAGGTTGTAATGTAACAAAATAGGTAAAAAGCCAAAGGGGGTGAATACTTTTGTAAGCCACTGTACATGAGTGCAGTTGTGAAGCTAGGCTGCTATTCATTCTGCTAGCGATTTGGGCATCATGAATCACCTGGCAGGTTCTCTATAAAGGGGTTGGCCACGCTATCTTTATTTTAGCAGACATGTTGGGGAAATAATTCTGTAGCACTTACTAATATGCAAGTATTATAGATTTTCCTCCTGCACTGTGTCAAGCTCCATTTAAAGGAATAGTAGACATACATGCAGCTAATTTCTATCACTTACTGACCTAAGGGGCAACTGCACCAGCAAAACTCCTTAGACCCCCCCGTGCCTCCAGGGGACACAGTCAAGGTAATGAGTCCAGACAAATATCAAAGGGCCAAGGAATGTTTAGCTAAAATTGGTGACTTGTGTTTTTTGTTTTTTTTAAATACTTGAGATATAAAAAATAATTTTATAGCAATAAGGCGAGTACAATATTTGACAGCATCATGAGACCTGTAGGGGGTCATCCTCCCACCCTCTGCCATTTCCCAGGGTCTTTGTATGAGTACAGTATATGGTGTAAAATGTTAGTTTCTCGGCTTTATTCTGAACTCTTACTGCATTCAGTATATTAACCGATTCCACCTCTATGTAACATTACAAATCACAGTATGGAAATTGTATGTCACGATCCGATTGACCCTAGCCGCGCATTTCGGATGGACTTTTATACTATCCTTGCATTGGGCAACAAGTTCATTTCCGACTTATTGCAGAGTTTTAGGCAATTCGATGCTGCAGATGTATTTTATAGGACGGTAAATTAATGGAGGCCGGACCATTATAAAACAATTAATCATCTCATCTGTAGAGTTTATTGTGGCCGATTAGTCTTCAGTCCTTCACGCCTCCTTTATTTATTCAGTTCTGGGAACATGCTTTCGGAGGTGTTTCATCTCTTCCTTTCTTGTTGCAGCAACATGGCAGTGTGTATTGGAAAACCGGTTCCAGAGAGACATTAAATCATTTGCCCGCCGAGCACCCTTTGCACATTGCGCTGCAGGTAGGTCCCTATACGGCACAGTGTACTCAATCATTGATTTTGGCTTAATTGGTTTAAAAGAAAAAAAATAAATTATCTTTTCTAGACTTGTTTCTGTATCCAAGACTGTCCTGTCTGGATGGACTCCAGTACAAGTGCTGAGTGCCACCATCTAGAAAAATCTATTGGAGGGGCACAAGCGCTGGCTAATATCACCGGGTCTCGAGCATATGAGGTTGGTGCTATATTAGTGGAATATGGGCATGTAATGGAGGCAGCTGACTGTCAGATATTTGGACTGTTAGGCCGGGGTCACACTTGCGAGTGCAATGTGAGAAACTCGCGCGAGTCTCTTGCCTCAATACCCGGCACCAGAGTGTGTGGCTACATGTATTTCTATGCACCTGAACGCTCCGGTTCCGAGTGCTGGCGGCAGTGCCGGGTATTGAAGTGAGAGACTTGCGCGAGTTTCTCGCATTGCAGTCGCAACTGTGACCCCGGCCTTACAAAGGGTCCGAGGCCCATGGACCCCATAAGCAGTTCTTTTAGTGTAACCCCATCTGAAATGGTCAGTGGAGCTGATGACTTTCCACAGCACTAGAAATTTTTTTAACATTCAGCCGGTCTGAGATGCCACTTCTCTCAATTGAGACTTTATGAACCCTGCAGAATCACAACAGTGAGTTCTTTACATATTGTTAGGATTCTGTAGATCGCAATCTCTCATCAGTTTATTGCAAATCTAAAAATATAACCTCATAAAAATCAATTGCCCTTAAAAAACAACAAATATTTGGCATTGCCTTTACCATCCGCACTGTAAAACTATTTCATTATTTACCCTGCACAATGAAAATGGTGCAAAAATGTGAAAAACTATGCCAGAATTGCTTTTTATGTTCATCCCGCCTCCATAAAAAGTGATCAAAGGAACTTATCCCAAAACGTCAGCTTGTTACGCAAGAAAACAAGTGCTCTCGTAGCTCTGTAAATAGTATGGTGAGGTCACAGCGCTCCTAATATGATGGCAAAAAAACAATTGACAAAGAAAGGAATTTTCTTGTGCAAATATAGGAGAACGTAATAAAAATCTATATAAATTGGCTATGATCATAATTATATTAACTTGAAGAATAAAGGTAACATTATTTACATTGGAAGTTGGAGACTGCAAAAATTAGAAATAAAAAAAAATAGCAATTCTCGGATTTCTTGTCTTTTATTAATTGATCCTACCAAAAAATGGAATAAAAACTGATAAAAAAAAGTAATTTGTACCCAGAAACTGAACCAGTGAAACTGAATTACACATGAAAAAACAATTCTGTTCATAGAAAAATAAAAAAATGACCAAAAACTGAATGATTGTTTTTTTTTTATTTGTATGCATTACTATCTGATACCAATAAAGACTACAGCTTGTTGTGAAAAAAATATATTTCTATGGAAAATGATAAAACCTACGTGTCTCAGAATATGGTGACTCAAAAATTAATGATTTTTTTTCTCTCTATTTTTTTATTGTGCAAAAGTATTAAATCATAAATAAAACAATCATTCTGACTCTGAGAATAAAATTTTAACTTTATTGGTGCAGCACTATGAGCAGAATAAAACTTCATATATAAAAAAAGCAATGGTAGAGTTACTGATTAGTTCTATTCCTTCTCATCAAAAACACCAATCCACAAATCTCCTAATGTTTAAAAAAAGAAGGCAAAATTGAAATATTAACCCCTTCATGATAGAGCCCTTTTTTGTTTTTGCGTTTCTGTTTTTCTCTCCCCTTCTTTCCAGAGCCATAACTTTTTTATTTTTCCGTCAATATGGCCTTGTGAGGTCTTGTTTTTTGCGGCATGAAAAAATTCCAAGTGCGATGAAATTGGAAGAAAAGTGCAATTCTACAAGTGTTTTTTGGATTTTTATTTTACCATGTTCACCAAATGCTAAAACTGACCTGCCATTATGATTCTCCAGGTCATTACGAGTTCTTAGACACCAAACTTGTCTGGATTTTTTTCACCACTTAGATAAAAAAGAACCTAAAGTTTGTTAAAAAAAAATGAAAAAAAAATAAAAGAAATTGTGTCATTTTCCTAGACTCGTAGCGTCTCCATTTTTCGTGATCTCGGGTTGTGTGAGGGCTTATTTTTTGCGTGTCGAGCTGACGTTTTTAAATATATCATTTTGGTATAGATACAATCTTTTGATGCAATGTCGTGGCGGCCAAAAAAACGTAATTCTGGTGTTTTGACTTTTTTATCGCTACGCCATTTAGTGATTGGGTTAATCCATTTTTTTATAGATCGGGCGATTCTGAACGCAGCGATACCAAATATGTGCATGTTGGTTTTTTTTTATTGTTTTATTTTGCATGGGGTGAAAGGGGGTGATTTAAACTTTCATATTTTTTTTTTATTTTTAAAAACATTTTTTTTACTTTTAGCATGCTTCAATAGTCTCCATGGGAGACCAGAAGCTGCCATAACCCTCTGCTACATAGAGATGATGATCAGATCGCCTGTATGCATTGGAATTGCTGACTTGGCATGAGCACCACCACCGGGCGGCACTCACAACAAGCCGGCAGTGACAACCATAGAGGTCTCCAGGAGACCTCTGGTTGTCATGCCAACCCATCGGTGACCCGCGATCACTTGACGAGGGTCACCGGTGGGTGGATTTCTGGCCCGATGGCCGGAAGCGCGCGTTAAATGCCGCTATCAGAATTTGACAGCGGCATTTAACGGGTTAATAGCTGTGGGTGGATCATGATTCCACCCGCGGCTGTGCCGGGCACATGTCCGCTTGTTGTGAAGGGGTTAAAAATGTGCATATATAACCTGTAGCATTGGTGGCAGCAGCAATAGCTGTATGCCACAAGCTGCACAATGTACTGGTGCATAGAGCTACATATTTATATAACAGTGCATTTCTATGTATCTGTATCCTATAAGTCATATTTTGTAAAGTTACTAAAAAATAATGAAAAACAATTTGAATATCAACATTTTTACTGCATTTCTGTTACGACAATAAACATAATAAATCTGCTATTAACAGACATATTTGGTATTCTTGTAATTAAATTGTAAGGACCCAGTGCAGTTAACTCATTTTTTATAATGATTGGTAAATGGCATAAAAAAAGCGTGATTTTTTTTTTCTTCATTAAACCCATAAAAATTTAACACCTGAGCTTCTTTTTATCTGCATATTTTTTGCAGGTGTCTGCACCAAACTATTCAATAACGGTTTTCTCCGACTATTGTGTTTTCACTGTGTTTTTTTCATGCATTTTTTTTATTCCTTGCTCCCCATACAAGCCTGTAGAGAAAAATGCATGAAAACCATAGACTTCTTAGACAAAACAGTGAGTATGAGTTTTCCACATCCATTTTGCTTGGACAGCCTGGCCACTTCCACATATAACGAAGATACTGCTGCAGCGTTTTATTTTTTTTTTTACCTTTTCAAGCAAAGTGGATGTGATTTCATGAAAACTCCTGCCCACTGTGCAGCTCAAGACACTGTTGAAATATGCAGTTTTGTGTTTATTCTCTATAGGACTGAAAAAAAAAAAACACATTTTAAAAACTCAAGTAAAAAAGTTTTTAAAATAATTCAGTTGCTTTTTAAGTGCAGAATCAAAGTTTTTCTGTATTATATAAACACATTAAAACAGTTCTTCAAAAATGCATCAACTAAGGGCAAAAAAATATAAAAATGCAGAAAAATGCAATAACCAGAGAAGATTGTTCTTGTGTAGTTTGGTGAGGACACCTGCAGATAAAAAGCAACAGAACAAATTACAGCTCGTATAAGAAAGTAGCAAGACCTCATACATTAAAGCTTACATGATATTGAAAAGTTCTTTGTGCTACAGCTATGAATGAAGGAAAAATAAATCCATAGGTCCCAGCATCCTGGGTAAATAGTCCCAGATCTAGGTTTTGGTCCTGCTGTCATGGGTGGTGTGCTGAATGTCCCTCACTGCCACCATCCCAATCCTGACATGTCCTCCTGCCATGGTAGAAAGAAATAGTAAAGGGGTGTGCTTATGGGTGAGGAAGAAAAGATACCAAGGGGCACATAAAAACCCATACAGTCTGTCCCTCTCTCTTCTGTAAAAGTTGGAAGTTATGCTAGAGGTCAGATCATCTCCTCACCGCGGGAGAAAGTCAGGGGGCCTCCATGCACATTAGACTGTCAGCCAATAGCAGCAGGTTCAAACCAACTTTAGCCTAATATGAATGGAGACCTTAACAATCACACATAGCCAATCAGTAAGAATTATTTTATTGCATAAAATGAAATTATTCTAAAGAGACTGAACAGGTAAAATACTTTTTAGGAGAAGTGTTACTGCCAGGAATCGATAAGGGATTTGATAGCGGGTTTTTCCATACGGATTTTATCTGTGTTCCTAGCATGATACAGGTGGAATTATGTATTCCTTGTATATGCACAGACTGCCACCTAGTGGTCACACTAATGTAGCTACTAGGTCCTTTGTGCTGATTTGGATGGTAGCACAAATCTATCACACTTAACATTGTTCCTATCTGAGCAGGGGGAGTTGAGCAGGTATCTATCTATCTGTCTCATATCTAACTATCTATCTCATATCTAACTATCTATCTATATCTATGTAAGGTTCTTTGTCTCTGTTGACATGTTCCTTGAAACTCAGTTTTCCGTCGGCCATTTTGCTTTCTGTCTTTCTGCAGCTCTTGTCCTCAGTTAATATGGAGTTTCCAGTTTTCATGTTCCCGCCCTGATTCTTCCCTCTTGCTTCTTAAGCAGCCTCAGCTGAACAATCAGTGCTCCTGAATCAAGCCTCAGTCAGTCTGTGACCTGACTCCTGGAAGCCTTGGACTTGTACTCCAGCTATTCCCTACTGAGGAACCTTGGAACACTTTTGGACTCTGGAAACCTGCTGTTTGGTGAATCCATGTTTGCAGAGGAATTACGGTACAGAGAAGAGATCCTGAACCTGCTTTGGAGATTTATTGTAGAGCTTGAAGTTACTCTGGCCTGCTGTGTCTCCTGTCGCTGTTCCTGCAAACTGTGTGAACTTTTCAGCATGCTTGTATGAAGTAATACAAGTCATTTCATTTCAACCTATGTCTCCTGTGTTTTCCTCGCACCCAAGCACAAGAAGCTATAGGAACTGTACACTATACATGACAAGATTCAGGAGCCAATGTTTAGTGTCTGCTGGGTCTGGGAAAGCCGTGTCTGCTGTGACTGTGGATATCAGATGTCCGTTTAATACCTTCTGTGATGACAGTGGTTGTAACTTCTCACAACCATTCCAGGTGAGCGCATTCCCTTAAAATTTTACTCTGGAGTGTTACCACAGGTAAACACTATTGTTTTTTTTTTTTTCTCCTTTCTTCTTCTCCTTCCAGCACTTCTGCCTTAAAAGATCTGGAAGATGGAGGCCCGCATAAAGGAACTTTGCGGAGTGACTGATACAATCCTTTCAGATGTACAGACTTTAAAAACCCGTTTTGCAAGCCTACAGAACCTCACTAATCATAATTTGCAAGTGTTTGGACAGACTACCCAGGAATTGCGAGCCAGGATTGAGGCTCTAGAGGAACGAGCCCAGGCTCCTGCCATAACCCCGAGTTCTGGGATCCCCAAATTACCTCCTTTTCGTTTTGGCGGTGAACGTGAGAAATTCAGGGGATTTATTAATCAATGCAATTTATTTTTCTCTGCACATGCTTCACAATTTCCCACTGAACGATCCAAAGTGCTTACTATAATCATGTTGCTTACCAATAAGGCTTTGATGTGGGCAAACCCTCTGATTGAGACTGAGGATGATTGTTTGAATCACCTTGATGCTTTTATTTCAGCCATGGGGCAGGTGTTTGATGACCCCAATCGAGGTGCAACAGCTGAAGCAGCCATGTTAACTTTGCGCCAAGGTAAGCGTTCAGTAGCCGAATATGCCCTGGATTTCAGGAGATGGGCTCTTGATACCACTTGGGACACTTCCGCTAAAAAATCTATTTTTCGGAAAGGGTTGTCTCCACTGATTAAGGATGAACTTGCTCGTGCCGACCCTCCCACTGCGTTAGGTGACTTTATTAACTATTGTATCCGTATTGATGCTCGTCTGACTGAACGCAGACAAGAGAGATGGTTCGAAAATAATCGCACTAACCTTTTACTACCTCCCTCCTCAGCTAAGGAACCTTTGAGTAGGATCACAAGGGAACCAGAACCTGAACCCATGCAGGTGGACTCTTTACAAAGACGGGTTAGTGATGCACGCAAAGAACATCGTATAAAGGAAAATCTATGTTTCTACTGTGGTAAGTCAGGGCACTTCATTATAAACTGCCCCAGCCGTTCTCGTAAGACTACTGCAGCAGTCATTCACTGTGAGTGTTGCGAGAGGAGCTCTGTCATGTCCGAGCCTCAGGCTCCAGAGAGATCTGCTGCAAGAGATCTTGATTTCTCGGACTTAAACTCTGTTAGTTCTGGGGACGATGACGGTATAAACGCTGCAATTTTTCAAGTTTCCTCAGCGGTGTCCCAGCTGAGTTGTAAAAGAAACAATTCTCATTGCTTCCTTTCCATCAAACTCTGGGTTGACTCAGTCTGGGTGTCTAGCTCTGCTATGATCGACTCAGGAGCAAGTGGAAATTTTATGGATATCTCCTTTGCTCTGAAACAGGGGATACGTTCAGTGAAGAAGGCTACTTCAGTACAGATGGAGACTGTGGATGGCTCTCTACTGACTTCTGGACCAGTGGATCAAGAAACAGAGCCTTTGAGGGTCCTTATGGGTAAAGATCATCAGGAGAAAATGTCTTTTATGCTTATCTCTTCTCCCCACTTTCCCATTATTCTAGGGCTACCATGGCTGCAGGCGCAGAATCCTACGATTAACTGGGAGACCAAGGAATTACACTTTCCGGAGAAACAGATGAGTCAAGGAGTTTAAGCTTGCTCTGTTCCTAAAGGAACCATGTCAGTCCCTGAACTACCAGCTGTATACCAGGACTATGTGGATTTATGTGACAAGAAGAACGCTGATCAGCTTCCTCCTCACCGTCCATATGATTGTCCAATTGAATTATTGCCTGGAGCCGAGATACCTTTTGGTAAGATCTACCCCCTAGCGGGGCCCGAGCTAAAAGCTTTGAAGGATTATATAGACGAAAATTTAGCCAAGGGCTTCATACGCCCCTCTTCATCTCCCACAGGTGCACCCATCTTCTTTGTGAAGAAGAAAGATGGATCTCTGAGACCCTGCATAGACTATAGGGAACTCAATAAGGTTACTATTAGAAACCGTTATCCATTGCCTTTAATCCCTGAATTGTTGGAGAGAGTGCGGCATGCCAAAATTTTCTCTAAACTGGATCTCCGTGGGGCCTATAACTTGGTCCGTATTAGACCTGGGGATGAATGGAAGACTGCTTTCAGGTCACGCTATGGACACTTTGAATATCTAGTTATGCCTTTTGGTCTGAGTACCGCCCCAGCCACTTTCCAACACTTCGTGAATGATATCTTCAGGGATCTCCTAGATACATTTGTGGTGATTTATCTGGATGATATTCTAATTTTTTCTAACTCCACAGAGGAACATCATGGACATGTGAGAATGGTCTTAGAACGCCTAAGACAAAACCATCTCTACATCAAACTTGAAAAATGTGAATTCCATAGAACCGAAATTCAATTTCTGGGGTATGTACTATCTACGCAAGGGATTAGTATGGATGGAAGCAAGACCCAAGCCATCAAGCATTGGCCAATTCCTAGAAATGTGAAGGAGGTGCAGCGTTTCATCGGGTTTGCCAACTTCTATAGACGTTTCATTAAGAATTTTTCTGAGGTAGTGTCACCTATCACCCAACTTACCCGGAAACAGTCTAGGTTCTCCTGGACCCCGCAAGCTCAGGAAGCATTTTCCTGTTTAAAGGATAAATTTACCACCGCACCTATCTTAGTACATCCCAACCCCGAGCTTGCCTTCATAATAGAGGTGGATGCTTCAGACTGTGCCGTTGGAGCTATACTCTCTCAGAGAACAGGTGAGAAGAATGTCTTGCATCCCTGTGCCTTCTTTTCCCAGCAGTTGTCTTCGGCTGAGAGGAACTACGATGTGGGCAATAGAGAATTGTTGGCCATTATTGCCGCCTTCAAGGAATGGAGACACCTTCTTCAGGGAGCTGCACAGCAAATAGTCGTCCTGACAGACCATCGTAACCTTGAATTTATCAGGTCGGCTAAGTGCCTGACTCCTCGCCAGGCTCGCTGGAATCTTTTCCTAAACCAATTTAATTTTGTCATTTCTTATAGACCAGGATCGCGCAATGGAAAGGCTGATGCACTCTCTAGGATTCATTCAGCAGAGACACGTCCACTTACTCCTCCTAAGACTATTCTTCCTGACTCTAGATTCCTGGGAGTGATTCATAATCAAGACCTACTTAAGGACATCAAGGAAGCATACCATGCGGATTCTTTGTTGGCTCAACCCCAAGGGACGTAAGTCTTGTCTTTAAGAATGGTGTGTGGATTCAGGGACAACGTCTGTATATACCTGAAACAGTCAGATTGAGAGTATTGCAACTCATCCACGATTCCAAGATAGCTGGTCATAGGGGAATTCTAAAGACACAAGAATTTCTTTCTCGTTTCTTTTGGTGGCCCACTTACAGGAAAGATGTCTTAAACTATGTCACTTCATGTGAAGTCTGTGCAAGATGCAAAACACCTCGCTCCTCACCAACTGGTCTGTTGCAACCTCTTCCCACCCCGTCCCGCCCGTGGGGATCCATTTCTATGGACTTCATTGTGGAGTTACCAACCTCTCAAGGGAAGAACACCATTCTAGTGGTGGTTGACCGTCTAACAAAGGCAGCTCATTTTATCCCTTGTGTCGGCTTACCCACTGCAAAACAGACATCAGACTTGATGATTAAGAATGTGTTTTGCTTACATGGAGTACCGGATGAGGTCATTTCGGATCGAGGGGTGCAATTCACTTCAAGGTTTTGGCAAAATTTCTGTGCAGCATTGGACATTAAAGTAAACCTTTCTTCTGCTTTTCATCCCCAGACTAATGGACAGACAGAACGAACCAATCAGACCCTGGAGCAGTATCTCCGCTGTTTTATCTGCCACCTACAGGATGATTGGGTGGATCTACTTCCACTGGCTGAGTTCTCTTATAACAACTCTCAGAGCGCCTCCACTAAGCTGTCTCCTTTTTACTCCAATCTAGGTTATCATCCTAACATTCTTCCTCGATTTCCCATAGATACGCCCTTGCCGGCAGTGGCTGAAAGAATCACTTCTTTACAAAAGAATATGGATCTTCTAAAGGAAAATCTAGAATTGGCTGAGGAAAGGTACAAGAAAGCAGCAGATAAATTTCGTAAACCTGCACCAGCTTTCAAGGTAGGAGATTTGGTCTGGCTGTCAACCAGAAATCTTAAATTAAAGATTCCATCGTCTAAATTGGGACATAAGTACATTGGACCTTATAAGATCAATAAGATTATAAGTGCTGTTGCTTGTCGTCTTCAACTGCCCAGAACTATGAGAATCCACCCTTACTTTCATGTATCCCTACTAAAGGCTGCAACACCCAATACGTTTCCTGGACGTTCTTCTCCTTGCCCTGACCCAGTGCTGGTCGATGGTCAGGAAGAATTTATGGTGGAAAGGATTCTAGATTCCAGGTTGTACAGAAATCAGTTGCAATATTTGATTAAATGGCAGGGCTACCCAGTGGAGGACAACTCATGGGAACCAGTCAATAATGTAAATGCTCCTCGCCTGCTCCGCCAGTTTCATCAGAGGTACCCTGACAAGCCTGGTCTGAGGTCATCCGGAGGTTGTCCCTAAGGGGGGAGTAATGTAAGGTTCTTTGTCTCTGTTGACATGTTCCTTGAAACTCAGTTTTCCGTCGGCCATTTTGCTTTCTGTCTTTCTGCAGCTCTTGCCCTCAGTTAATATGGAGTTTCCAGTTTTCATGTTCCCGCCCTGATTCTTCCCTCTTGCTTCTTAAGCAGCCTCAGCTGAACAATTAGTGCTCCTGAATCAAGCCTCAGTCAGTCTGTGACCTGACTCCTGGAAGCCTTGGACTTGTACTCCAGCTATTCCTTACTGAGGAACCTTGGAACACTTTTGGACTCTGGAAACCTGCTGTTTGGTGAATCCATGTTTGCAGAGGAATTACGGTACAGAGAAGAGATCCTGAACCTGCTTTGGAGATTTATTGTAGTGCTTGAAGTTACTCTGGCCTGCTGTGTCTCCTGTCGCTGTTCCTGCAAACTGTGTGAACTTTTCAGTAGTGTTGAGCGATATTGCTCGATATCTAAAAATATTGTATCGAAATTGTATCGCCGATAGCACTAAATATCGTCGATATCCGATTTCGATACCGGAAGTCCCATGTAAGTCTATGGGAACAAAATATCGAAATTAAAAAAACCCATTCTTGCCTTGTTGGTTAATTGTACATGAAGGAAAACAACAAAGACTAATGTAGAATGTATTTGGGGAGGTTGAGGAGACAATAAAGGCATACATGTTTAACCCAATGCATTGGAATAGCATTCATATATTTTTTTTTGGAAATACGTTTGGATTGACTAACAAATTGACAATGTTGTTAACCTTTTTTATATTTTGGCAAATATGTATGTTTCACAACTTCCATGCTCTTCACCTTTTTAACTTTTGCCAGTGCCACACTTTCTCCTTCATAATCTTCAGCAGCAGCATCATCTTTCTCATCAAATTATTCTTCATCTTCACCTTCTTAATTTTCTTCTTAAACTTCTTGCTATTCATGTTTTTGTTTACATTACTCATATTGTTATTATTAAACTAATTAATCTTCTTCATATTCAAATTCTTCATCTTCTTCCTCTTCATCTTCTTCATCATATTCTTATTTGTGACAGAGATTCCTGTACTTGTAATCTGTAAAAGTATGAATTGTTCATCCTTCCGTTCTTGCTTTCACAAAAGATTTAATTTACAACAGTATTTGTCCGTGTTCAGTTTAGCCTGCAGCAGCAGGCATTTTCCAGGGGCACCACGAGGAGGAACGGACTCACCCCCATACACTGCTTAGTCTTCTTCTGCTTAGAATTTATAGCATATATTTTGCTCTTCATTTTGGTCTTATACTTCATGTTCTTCTGCTTTTTGATCTTTTGCTTATTGTTCTTCTGTCTCTTGTTCTGTATCTTGTAGTTTGTCTTAACCTTCTTTGTCCTGTTGGTGATCTTCTTCTTGGTAATCTTTTATTTTTTCTTTGTGATGGTGTTCAGGCTGGTTGGCTTCATGCTCGTCGTCCTTGTTGTCGTCATCTTTTTCTGGGTGGTCTTTAATGTCGTCTAATTTCCGAGAAACAGCTGACGTTACTGGAACCCTGACGGGTATCAGATGGAGCAAGAGACAATGGAAGTAACGAGGACCAGCTGACTGTGCTGGACCCCGGACGGGTAGGAGAAGGAAAAGAGGCAATGTCACAACCGAGTACCAGCTGACGTTACTGTGACACGGTTACTAAGCAGGAGGTACCTGTGCTCCAAAGCACTACCAAGGACCAGCAGACGTTGCTGGAACTCGGATACGGAGATGGAGGCACCTAGGCCAAAGGCACTGGGGAGAACCACTTGACGGTACTGGACCCCGGACGGGTAGCAGAAGGAAAAGAGGCAATGTCACAACCGAGTACCAGCTGACGTTACTGTGACAACGGTTACTAAGCAGGAGGTACCTGTGCTCCAAAGCACTACCAAGGACCAGCAGACGTTGCTGGAACTCGGATACGGAGATGGAGGCACCTAGGCCAAAGGCACTGGGGAGAACCACTTGACGGTACTGGACCCCGGACGGGTAGAAGAACGCACCCATGAAAATGTAAGTTGACAGGACGCAAGCCGTCCGCAGTTACAGAATCACACAGTCCTACAGTGGGTGCTTATCCTATTGTCACAATGGAAACCGCCTTTATTTACATATCCCACAGCACACATAGGAATCACCTAAACTGCAGGCACCATAGAGTCGGCTAACCCGAATGCAACACGACAGCACAACTTATTGGAGGATAATTGACGTTCACACTGCCAGGAAACAGCTGTCGTGCTGTAACCAGGCTGGCCAGGAGTCAGTACCCCTGCCAATTACTTACGAGCAACAAATGGCGGTGTTGTAGCCCAGGGAGTAGAGTTCAGGTGGTAGAAAGATGAACATAACCGGAGACATGGAAAACGTTGCCAAACAGTTATTTAATCTGAAAACGGACAGGCAAATTTAGGTGAGATCCATGCCTTGTTCATTTTCAGAAAAGTAAGCCGGTCTACATTCTCTGAGGATAGTCGCATGCGACGGTCTGTTACTACACCACCTGCAGCACTAAAGACACGCTCAGATAATACACTGGCAGCAGGGCAAGCCAGCACCTCCAATGCATACTGGCTAAGCTCTGGCCATGTATCCAACTTAGAGACCCAAAATTTGAAAGGGGAAGAGGCATCTGGGAGTACACTTAGAGGGAAAGCCAAGTAGTCTGTCACCATCTTACGGAAACGTTTCTTCCTGGTGACTGGAGCCGTCTCGGATGGTGTAGACCTTGTGTCACGCTGTCTAATGATATGTATACAATGTCAGTAAACTATTAATACAGGAACAACACTCTATACAACAACTAGTATAGCAACATCAGCATGTAAGTATAGAATAGATTTACCTGACACGATATCTGCTGAACTCAGGGTTAATCTTGAGGACTTGATGAGCTGAAACAGGAAAGAGGTGGACCGGGATCTAACCTGACCCTAAACTGGGGTCCTAACTAATCCCTCACCTTGGAGGTACTGATAATGGTTCAGAGGTCCAAGTCTCCAACCTAAAGGTACTGCCACACTAAACAATCCCGCTAGCGATCACAATAACGACGCATACTAATGCGATCGCTAGCGGGATTGTTTCTATATCGCTAAATGCGGCCACATTTAGCGATATAGTTAACGACGCTATCGCCGTTAGCGATCTTCTTAACGACTTTAGCGGTACAAAAGTACCGCTAAATCGCTAAGAAAAGGTGCCACACTAGCGATATATACTTACCCAGCGGGAGCGCCGACGAGAAAATAGGGTCCGGAACGATTCCAGCGACGAGCGAGATCACAGCAGGAAGCTCGTCGCTGGAAGCTGCCGCACTGAACAACATCGCTAACAGGATCGCTAAATAGTGACGTTTTTTTAGCGATCCCGTTAGCGATATTGTTTAGTGTGGCATACCCTTAACCCTGTCTCCTATCAGACCCTGAACCCTGTAATCAGTCCTAAGAAGGATCCTGACTACCACCAAAGGGATATGGGCTGATCTCAGCTAAATACACAGATTAGACATATAAGACAGACAGGATAACACTCGCTTGCATACACACTCAAACACCAAAGGAACATAAATGGTCTGGGAAATAAACTCTAACCAAGTTGAGCTTAGAACAACTAAGGAGCTCACAACTAAAGTCTATACAGATTCATTCCTATCTGTGGTCTGCATGAAGGTTTCACTGGCAACTCCCCAAGCAGACAACCAGGAATTTAAAGGAAACCAATCAACAAATAATCAATTGCAGCCGGGAGAAACTGCACCCAGTCCCAGCACCGAGCACAGACAGAATTAACTCCCTAGCTGCCAAACACAAAGAAACAGCAGATCAGCTGTGAGAAGTCAAAATGTGCAACCGCGACGATCTTCGTGGCAATGCACACATGACAGTACCCCCCCTTCTATGAGGGGCCTCCGGACCCTCAGGGCCAGGCCTGCCCGGGTGAGTTCTGTGGAAGGTCCGAACCAAACGATCTGCGTTAACATCAGACGCAGGGACCCACGTCCTCTCCTCTGGACCATACCCCTTCCAATGCACCAAGTACTGAAGGGACCGGCGATTCAGACGTGAGTCAATGATCTTTGATACTTGAAATTCCAAGTTACCATTGACCAACACAGGAGGAGGAGGTAGAGGTGACGGTATGACTGGTGCCACATACCTTTTAAGTAATGACTTGTGGAACACATTATGAATTTTAAACGTAGGAGGGAGGTCCAGACGAAATGCCACAGGATTAATTATGGAACTGATCCTGTACGGCCCGATGAATCTGGGACCCAGTTTCCAGGAGGGCACCTTAAGTTTTATATTCCTGGTAGACAACCATACCAGATCGTTCACATTCAGATCTGGACCAGAAACTCTCCTCCTATCAGCCATACGTTTGTAACGGTTCCCCATCGCACTCAGATTATTCAATACACCTCTCCACACAGAAGCAAGTGACGACGAGAAACGCTCCTCCTCAGGAACCCCAGAAGGGCCCCCCCCATTGAAAGTACAAAACTGGGGATGGAAACCATATGCCCCAAAAAACGGGGACTTACCAGTGGACTCGCTCCGCCTGTTGTTAAGAGCGAACTCTGCCAGAGGCAAGAAAGAAGACCAGTCCTCTTGGTTCTCTGAAACAAAACACCGGAGATATGTCTCTAAGCTTTGATTCAGACGCTCTGTCTGACCATTGGTCTGCGGATGAAAAGCCGAGGAAAATGACAATTGCATCCCCCGACGTAAACAAAATGCCCTCCAAAATTTGGACACAAACTGAGACCCCCTATCTGACACCACATCAGAAGGCAACCCATGAAGTCTAACGATCTCCCTAATGAACACCTGCGCCAGAGTTTTAGCATTAGGGAGTGCAGGAAGAGCAACGAAATGTGCCATCTTACTGAACCTGTCAACAACCACCAGTATGACAGTATTCCCTGACGACGGAGGAAGGTCCGTAATGAAGTCCATAGATAAATGAGTCCATGGACGCTCCGGAAGTTTCAAGGGTAAAAGGGTCCCAGACGGACGGGTATGAGGGTTTTAGAGCGAGCACACACCCCACATGACGCGACAAAAGTTATAACATCTTTATTAGCATTAGGCCACCAAAACCGGCGACAAAGGAGATCTAAAGTAGCCTTACTCCCTGGATGTCCTGCTAGAGCAGAATTATGATGTGCCTCAATAACCTTTTGTCTCAACAGATTTGGGACAAACAGTCTCCCTGGAGGTCCTGCAGGGGCGTCCCCCTGAGCCTCTAACACCTCCTCCTCAAGCTCAGAAAATACAGCCGACACTACCACCCCCTCCTGAAGGATAGGACTCGGGTCATCCGCGGCCCCTGGGAAACTGCGAGACAAGGCATCAGCCTTTACATTCTTAGACCCCGGGCGATAAGTGACGACAAAATTAAACCTGGTAAAAAACAACGACCATCGAGCTTGTCTGGAATTCAGACGCTTAGCGGATTCCAAATACAACAGGTTCTTGTGATAAGTAATAACGGTAACCGGGTGGACTGCCCCCTCCAAAAAGTGACGCCATTCTTCAAAAGCTAACTTAATGGCCAAAAGTTCCCTATTGCCGATATCATAATTCCTTTCGGCGGACGACAATTTCTTAGAAAAGAAAGCGCACGGATGCCATTTACCAGGGGACGGACCCTGGGACAATATAGCACCCACCCCTACGTCAGACGCATCCACCTCCACAATGAACGGCTGAGATGCATCTGGTTGGATGAGAACGGGTGCCGAAGCAAAACATTTCTTCAAAGAGGAAAAGGCTTGGCAAGCTTTGTCCGACCATTTAGAAAAATCCGTCCCTTTTCTTGTCATGTCAGTGAGAGGTTTGACGACAGATGAGAAATTACAAATAAATTTCCGGTAGTAGTTAGCAAACCCCAAAAAACGCTGCAGAGCCTTAAGATCCCCTGGCTGATCCCATTCAAGCACTGCTCTCACCTTTTCAGGGTCCATACGGAAACCGGAGGCTGACACCAAAAACTGAAGTTCCTGTACGGCAAATACACACTTCTCCAGTTTGGCGTATAGTTTATTGTCTCGCAAGATCTGCAACACCTGTCTCACATGCTCCTGATGAGACACAAGATCTGGCGAGTAAATTAAAATGTCGTCCAAATATACAACCACAAACAGCCCCACAAGGTGACGAAAAATGTCATTAACAAAATGTTGGCATACTGCTGGTGCAGTAGTCAGACCAAAAGGCATGACTAGGTTCTCATAATGTCCCTCCGGCGTGTTAAACGCCGTTTTCCACTCATCCCCCTCTTTTATCCTAATCAGATTATACGCCCCCCTGAGATCCAATTTAGAGAACCATTTGGCGCCAACAATTTGATTGAAGAGATCAGGAATAAGAGGGAGTGGATACGGATCTCGAACAGTAATCCGATTAAGTTCGCGGAAATCCAAGCAAGGGCGTAGGCCTCCATCTTTCTTCTTCACAAAGAAGAACCCCGCAGCTACTGGGGAAGATGAAGGTCTAATATGCCCTTTGGCCAGACTTTCAGAAATATAATCTTTCATAGCCTGCCTCTCAGGACCAGAAAGATTATACAACCTAGCTTTAGGCAACTTAGCATCAGGAAGGAGATTAATAGAGCAGTCATACACGCGATGAGGAGGCAACTCCTGACACCCCTCCTCAGAGAAAACATCCCCAAAATCCTCCAAAAAAGGAGGCAATGTACTAGGCACGACCGCACTGATGACTGTGTTCATGCAGTTGCTTTTGCAAAACTCACCCCATTGGCTTATTTCTCTGGACTGCCAATTAATCACAGGTTATGTTTAACCAACCAAGGAAGTCCCAACACAATGGGAGTAGGTAGACCCTCCAACACATAACAAGATAATTGTTCCCTATGTATTGCCCCTACCCGAAGGTCAATGTTATGAACCTCATGAACAAAGCTACCTTGGCTGAGAGGCCTGGCGTCAATGGAGAATATAGGGATCGGTTTGACCAATACACTCAGATGCATACCTTGAGCCTGAGCAAACTGAGCGTCAACCAGATTAGCCCCGGAACCACTATCAAGAAGAACAGACAATCTCTCCACTCTCGTACCAACTACCACCTCCACTGGTACAAGGAACTGAGAAGAACTGGCGGATGAAATACATACTCCCAGGTTGTCGTCCACCACACAACCTGGGATTAACAGTTTTCCGGCGACTTTTGGCTCAACAAGGCACGGGATGGACATTCTCCAACAAAATGTCCCTCTTTCCCGCAGAAAAAACATCTTCTAGTCCTGCGGCGTACCGCCAATCCCCTCCTACGAAATGATGTCCCTCCCAACTGCATAGGCTCATCCGAACAGACAAGGGGAACCTCAACATAAGGGACTTTAGTGGTAGGTGGAGAAACAACAGGGAGTGGGGTTACCTCACCCCTCTCCCGAAGCCGTCTATCAGTACGGATAGCTAAGGCCATAGCAGCCTCCAGTGAATGAGGAGACTCATACTGAGCCAAAACGTCTTTTAATTTATCAGAAAGCCCATGACAAAACTGGCTCCTAAGAGCTGGGTCATTCCACTGAGTATCTGTGGCCCATCTACGAAACTCAGAAGCAAATTCCTCTGCAGGACGATCTCCCTGCTGTATCTTACGTAATTTTGTCTCAGCAAGAGAGACCCGATCTGGGTCATCATATACCAATCCCAGGGCAGTAAAAAATTGATCTACAGACAGTAGAGCCGGGATCCCGGAGGAAGGGAAAATGCCCAGGATTGAGGGTCCCCTTGCAGAAGTGAGATAACAATTCCCACTCTCTGCTCATCACTCCCTGATGATCGAGGCCGAAGCCGAAAATACAATTTACATGCCTCCCGGAAGGTGAAAAATTTGTCTCGCCCACCAGTGAACCTGTCCGGGAGAGCTACTTTAGGTTCAACTCTGGTTTGCTCCAGGGGAGACAAAACTTTGGACTTAATGTCCGTCAGCTCCATGGATAATCCCTGCAACTGCAGAGCCAGCTGGGCTACTGGATCCATGGTAACTGGAGATAATTTTTAAGGCCAGTGAAAATGTCACGCTGTCTAATGATATGTATACAATGTCAGTAAACTATTAATACAGGAACAACACTCTATACAACAAATAGTATAGCAACATCAGCATGTAAGTATAGAATAGATTTACCTGACACGATATCTGCTGAACTCAGGGTTAATCTTGAGGACTTGATGAGCTGAAACAGGAAAGAGGTGGACCGGGATCTAACCTGACCCTAAACTGGGGTCCTAACTAATCCCTCACCTTGGAGGTACTGATAATGGTTCAGAGGTCCAAGTCTCCAACCTAAAGGGTATGCCACACTAAACAATCCCGCTAACGGGATCGCTAAAAAACGTCACTATTTAGCGATCCCGTTAGCGATGTTGTTCAGTGCGGCAGCTGCCAGCGACGAGCTTCCTGCTGTGATCTCGCTCGTCGCTGGAATCGTTCCGGACCCTATTTTCTCGTCGGCGCTCCCGCTGGGTAAGTATATATCGCTAGTGTGGCACCTTTTCTTAGCGATTTAGCGGTACTTTTGTACCGCTAAAGTCGTTAAGAAGATCGCTAACGGCGATAGCGCCGTTAACTATATCGCTAAATGTGGCCGCACTTAGCGATATAGAAACAATCCCGCTAGCGATCGCATTAGTATGCGTCGTTATCGTGATCGCTAGCGGATTGTTTAGTGTGGCAGTACCTTAACCCTGTCTCCTATCAGACCCTGAACCCTGTAATCAGTCCTAAGAAGGATCCTGACTACCACCAAAGGGATATGGGCTGATCTCAGCTAAATACACAGATTAGACATATAAGACAGACAGGATAACACTCGCTTGCATACACACTCAAACACCAAAGGAACATAAATGGTCTGGGAAATAAACTCTAACCAAGTTGAGCTTAGAACAACTAAGGAGCTCACAACTAAAGTCTATACAGATTCATTCCTATCTGTGGTCTGCATGAAGGTTTCACTGGCAACTCCCCAAGCAGACAACCAGGAATTTAAAGGAAACCAATCAACAAATAATCAATTGCAGCCGGGAGAAACTGCACCCAGTCCCAGCACCGAGCACAGACAGAATTAACTCCCTAGCTGCCAAACACAAAGAAACAGCAGATCAGCTGTGAGAAGTCAAAATGTGCAACCGCGACGATCTTCGTGGCAATGCACACATGACACCTTGCTGGCGCTGTCACAAAACTTTGCCACATTTGTAACATACAGTTCTTGCCCTGTGCAGAGGCGCTGCTTCTGCTCCCTCTTGTTGTAGAGGTGTCTACACTGCATCGACGCACAGAGCTGCTTTGTAAAGCAGTAGCAGCAGCAGCAGCAGCATCTCTCTCGGCTGGAATGTACAACAGTATGGATTGTACCAGTGTGTCTTGGTACTCCTGCATTTTACGGTCCCGGTTCACCGGTGTGATGAGGGTTTGTAAGTTGTCCTGGTAGCGAGGGTTTAGGAGGGTGTACACCCAATAATCTGATGTGCTGAGAATGTGGGCGATGCGGCGGTCGTTTCTTAGGCACTGAAGCATGAAATAAACCATGTGCTGCAGACTCCCAATTGGCCAACAAAGGCTGTCCTCTGGAAGAGGCGTCATCTCTGTCTCCTCTGCATCACCCCACCCTCGCTCTACATACTGACTACAGCGTTGTGTACCTTCCTCTGTAGGGATTTCTTCCTCCTCCATTGACTCCTCCTCCTCCTCCTCATCTTCCTCACAAAGTGAGTCCTGCCCAGCCCTTTGTGAGGAACCACGTTGCGCTGACTGTCCTGAAGGTAATTGAATTTGTGACTCCTCATCCTCCACTTGTTTCAAAACCTCTTCCTTTAGTGCTTTCAGTGATTTCTGAAGCAGGCAGATAAGGGGGACAGTCATGCTGACTAGTGCATCATCTGCACTCGCCATCCGCGTTGAGACATAAAACGCACGCAAAACGTCGCAGATGTCCTTCATAGAGGCCCACTCAGTAGTGGTGAAGTGTGAACGGCGCAAATTGCGAGTTGATTGCGCCTGTTGCAGCTGATACTCCATTACTGCTGGCTGCTGCTCACACAACCGCTCCAACATATGTAACGTGGAATTCCACCTGGTGGGTACGTCACATATGATGCGATGTTCAGGAAGGCAAAATCTGACTTGCAGAGCTGCAATGCGCGATCTGGCCATGCTGGAACGTCGCAAGTGAGCGCACTCTAGGCGGACCTTGTGCAGCAGTGCATCAAGATCCGGATAGTCCCTCAAAAAACTCTGCACGACCAAGTTGAGCACATGTGCCAGACATGGTATGTGAGTGAGGTTGCCAAGGCCCAGAGCTGCCACCAGATTTCGGCCATTGTCACACACTACCAAGCCTGGCTGCAGATTAGCTGACAAAAACCACACGTCGCTCTCCTGCTTGATGGCATCCCAGAGCTCCTGCGCTGTGTGGCTTCGATTCCCCATGGGAATTAATTTCAGGACGGCCTGTTGACGTTTGGCCACGGCTGTGCTCATATCGGTCGCAACAGGTAAGCGTTCACGGGTCCATGTGGAGGTATACCGTGACGGCTCGTGCAGCGATGATTCTGAGGAACTGGAGTAGGAGGAGGAATCAATGTGCACAGACTGGATTCCTGCAATCCTTGAAGTTGGCAGAACACATACAGCGCCACTGGCAAGATCTGTACCCGGCTCCACAACATTGACCCAATGGGCAGTGAGGGAAAGGTATCGTCCCTGGCCATGGGTACTGGTCCACGCATCGGTGGTCAGGTGGACCCTGCTACTGACGGCGTTTAGTAGCGCATGTTTAATGTTTCCCTCTACATGTTTTTGCAGAGCAGGGACAGCTTGCCTGCTGAAATAAAATCGGCTTGGCACATTATATTGTGGGACTGCCAATGCCATAAAGTTCCTGAAACTGTCAGTCTCCACCAGCCTGAATGACAGCATTTCAAGGGACAGGAGTTTTGCAAGGCCAGCATTCAGAGCCTGTGCTCGTGGATGGTTTGCCGAGTATGGCCGTCTTTTATCCCATGCCTGTGTTACCGATGGCTGTTTTTTGTACTGGGAGTGTGACGATGACTGTGAACTTGCTGCAGTGGGTGGAATAACAGTTTGTCTATGGACAACAGTGACCGAGGTTCTTCCATGGAGATCCTGTGAGGAAGCCAAAACAGGTGTGTGAGAGCTGGAGGTAGAGGCTCGAACATGACGTAAAGATGTAGGTGCTGCTGTAGGTTGGCCTACATCTCCAGTGTGTCTTTGGAACTCAGCTACGTGCTTTGTCCGTACATGTGTCCACATATTTGTGGTATTCAGGTTCCTGATATTTTTACCTTTTAACTTTTTGCTTACACAGCTTGCATTGAACATAGCAAATATTATCTACAAGTCTGTCAAAAAAGGACCACGCAGTGCAAGTCATGGGAGCGCCAATTTTGACATTTCTAAGAGAACTGCTCCCAACAGGTGCCAAACTGGAGGCTACAGGCAAGCGAGTCTGCAGCCTACCTCTCCCTCCTCTTTGTACCGTTGGGACAATCTCTTCCTCAGAGCTGCTCCCACCACCTTGCTGTTGCTCACGCCATGTTGGGTCTCGGACTTCATCATCTCCACTACCCTCTTCCAACACCTGTTGCTGTTGGATGGTCTGGGCAGCACCATGCTCCACAAAACCTGGCACCTGAGTCTGATCATCATCATAAGATGCGTTCTGCGGTGTGCTGTCCATAGGCACTGGCTCACCCGCCTCTTCAGATTGAGAGAGACACAGCTATTGCGCATCACTGCTTACTCCCTCTTCTTCAAATTGCAGAATGCTGCTTGCCTGTGCCCGTGTTTGCGAGCCAACAGATTCTGAGAACAGAAGCAGAGACTCAGCTGGCTCCTGTACAGAACTCTCTGACTGCCTTGGCAATTTGACAGGCGGTGAACAGACAGATGGTTGCTCAACAGTGTTGTGTTCCTGAGAGGAGGTGGAAGGAATTGAAGTCGATGCATTGGCTGCCATCCAACCAACAACGGCTTCAATTTGTTCTTCCCGCAGCAGGGGGGCACGCCGAGCTCCTACCAAAGTGCGCATAAAGGAACGCTCACGGGGATAAATGGTGGATGCTGTGTCACTGAGGGCGGCAGCAGACACAGAATCCCCACGTCCTCTCCCTGCTGAAACTCCACGGCCACGACCACGTGCCTTACTCACTGACTTCTTCATCTTGGTAGATTGATAAAGAAAGTCAGAAAAGTTATAACTTAAGGCCTAAGTGTGGTTATTACGCAGAGACTGAAGTGAACACTGAAACACAACTGTTCACAAATCACAATCTGTGAAAGGCTACTCCTTTGTCTACTTCTATAGTGTTTGCAACCAATGTATTGGATACAGATGGAAGCGCGTCACACTAATAGTTAAATTGCATGGAGCAGCAAGAATTACACTGAAGAAAAAAAAAAGAGTCTGTGAGTGACACGTGCAGATGCCTACAGACAGCGTTGCATGCAGAGCAAACTGCAGCGTCACCTGCACTCACACACACCTTGCAGAGCTGTTAAAACAACACTGCAGGCAAAAGGAAGCTTTACACAGCGGTTGGTGCTAGCCTGCCTACAGCACAGTACACTAAATCGCAATCTCTAACTGTCCCTCAGAGTCAGCACAGCAGCGTTCTGTCCCTTACTGAATTCACAGCACAGTGACGCTAAAATGGCGGCGGCGCCTTTTATAGTGCATTCTGACATCATTTCAGCATCCAATCACAGCCATGCCATTAGTTAACATGACCGCAGCAGTACAGGATGTGCCCACACTTCTTAGGATTCCTTATTGGCTGAATAAAATCACATTGCCTCGCAAATAATTATGGGAACTTCCGATTCCGGTATTCGATAAGACGAAAATATCGAAACGAATTATCGAAAGGCCGATAGAGCTAATATCGGCCGATAGCCGATATTTGCATTATCGTATCGCTCAACACTACTTTTCAGCATGCTTGTATGAAGTAATACAAGTCATTTTATTTCAACCTATGTCTCCTGTGTTTTCCTCGCACCCAAGCACAAGACGCTATAGGAACTGTACACTATACATGACAATCTATCTCATACCTATCCGTCCCATATCTATCTATCACATATCTATCTATCTATCTATCTATCTATCTATCTATCTATCTATCTATCTATCTATCTATCTATCTATCTATCCATCTATCTATCTATATCTATCTCATACCTATCCATCCCATATCTATCTATCCATCCATCTATAGAAGTTTTGTGGTACAGAAGTATATGAAACTCGGTCCAGGTACAATCCGCAATTTACGGACTGTCCGCAGTTCTCCCAACCTGAACTCAACAGCTCCTTGTACGTCAATAGTTCCAAAACATTTCCTTCTTGGTGTTATAATTTCAGTGTTGAGATGTATGTGTATATATATATATTAAGACTTTTTATTTATTTGTCAGCGTTTTACCGGAAATCAAATTGCAAAGATTTATAAAGAGAAACCAGAAGAATATTCTCGGTGTGAGGTGAGTGAACTGTACGTTTGCCCAAATGTTAGCTGAGAGACCTGAATACCATTTTTACATAGTGTTGCATATACACTGTGTGCACAAGTATTAGTGAGTATTTTGACCATATCATTATTTTTATGCCGATTTTACACTTACAAGCTGTATAACGCTGGCTGCTTATTGGATGAATCAGATCAGGTGATGTGTATTTGTGTAATGAGGGAGGATGTGGTAAAAGGATACAACATCCTTTATCAAGGTGTGCAGAATTATTAGGTAACTTATTCTCCTCATGCAAATGCGACAAAAAAAGAGAAATAATCTGACTCTGAAAAGTCTCAAATTGCTACAAGTCATACAGAGGGATGTGGCACTGTTGAAATTGCTATTGGGGCGTGATCGCAGAACCATCAACGGTTTTGTTGCAAATACCCAGCAGGGTTGTAAAAAAACGTGTTGAGAAAAACAGGCCCACATTATCTGTCAAGTATTTGAGAAGAATCAAACATGAAGCGACCAGGAAACCATTATCCTCCAGAGCTGTCATATTCTAGAACTGCAACCTCCCTGTAGTGCTCCAAAGTACAAGGTGATCAGTGCTCAGAGACATGGCCGAGGTGATGAGGCTGAAACCAACCACCACTGAACAAGACACAGAAGGGAAAACATCAAAACTGGGCCAAGAGATTTCTAAAGACTGATTTTTCAAAGGTTTTATGGACTGATGAGATAAGACTGACTCTTGATGGACCAGGTGAATGGGCTCGTGGCTGGATCAGCAATGAGCACAAGCGCCCACTATGACTTAAAGGCCAACGTGATGGAGATATGATACTGCTATCGGCTGGTATTATTAAAGATGAACTAGTTGGACCTCTTCGAGTTGAAGATTAACTCAAAATCAATTCCCATACTTACTGCCTGTTTTTAGAAGACACTTTCTTCAAGCAGTGATACAGTAAAAAGTCTGAAGCTTTCAAGAAAACCATGATTTTTATGCAGGACAATGCTCCATCGCAGGCATTGAAGTCTCCACTGCTTGGCTTCCAGTAAAGGCCTGAAAGGGAACCTGACTTGTGTAAGAACACTATTAACCTGCAGCTATTTGGTTAATCTGCAGGCTAATAGCATTCTGAACCTTTCCGGTGCCCGCACTAAGAGGCCTGCTGCTGGCTGTCAGTCAGTGCTGGAGGAGCGGTTACAGCCGCACTCACTGTATACTGAGCAGTGACTGAAGCCATGCCAGCCAGCCCCTATGACTGAAAGCCAAACTGTTGCAACTCTATTGTTGGGTGTCCCAGGCTCCTTCCCTGTCCCTAACGCTAGGGCGCTATAGCTCACCCTGTTCCCCAGATTATTTCTGATGGTGAAGACGCCAGGGCCACGTACCTTGCCTTAGTTCATGAATCCGCCCTCAGTCTGTACCCTTCCCCACCACCCAGGGAAGAGGGGAATAGCAGTGTACCATAATACACAAACCAGACTAACAAGGTAATACGACCAGGAATGATGAATATTAGCAAATATACAAATGTACTCACAAACAACAGGACTTAAACCAGGTGTGGAGGATGGGGTTAAACCAAAGTATTAGAAGAAAGGGAATTATCACACACTCAAAACCTAGCAACAGTCACAGATAAATCTACCAAACGCTTTCTCCAATAGCAACCACCAACAACCTCCAGCTATGCAGCATAAGCTACTCTGACAATGAATGCTAGCCAGGGCACAGATTATTTAGAATATGAGAGTGGCTAACAGTGATCAGCTGAGAGCCTTAATGCAGGAAAGCTTCCAGGAGCTCTCAACTGCGCAGACTAACCCGTGCACTGCTGAAATAAATTTACACCGTGTAATATGAAGGTAAACTTCTTCTAATCAGCGCAGCAGTAGGGGAAATCAGACGCTGCGTTCTTCTGGCTTCTCTCTGTTGTGATAAACCTGTGACACAAATACTGCCGGGATGAATAAAGTTAATTTCTTCCTGGCAACAGGGCTCTCTGTGCAGGCAGGTTCACAACGCCATTAAACTGGAGATTAAAGCCACATCTACTGGTTAATAGCATTTTATATATGTCAGGTTCCCTGTAAAGATGGTCCCTTTCTCACCATATTGAGAACTTGTGGACCGTTCTTAAACGGGAGATTTATGATGAAGGAGAAGCATACACCTGTCTGAACAATGTCTAGGAGGCTGTCCAAAAAGTTGGTTGTCAACAGATTAAGAAATAATAATAATAATAATCTTTATTTATATAGCGCCAACATATTCCGCAGCGCTTTACAGTTTAACAGTTTCAAAACACAAGTCATAGGTAACAACGTTAACAATACAATAATTAAAGCAAAATAAGCCGACCCTGTTCGTGAGAGCTTACAATCTACAATGAGGTGGGGGAGATACAAAGTACAGGTGTGTATATACAATGGTGCATTTACAATGATGGTCCAGCCATCTTGAGGGGGTGAGGCATGGATGGAGATAGTGAATGGGCTACACATACACACTTAAACATAGAACGACTTTGGTTAGTGAATGTGATAGGCCACTCTGAACAAATGTGTTTTGAGGGAGCGCCTGAAACCATGCAAATTGTGGATAGTCCTAATTTCTTGGGGTAGAGCATTCCAGAGGATTGGCGCAGCGCGGGAGAAGTCTTGGAGTCGGGAGTGGGAGGTACGGATTAGTGCAGAGGTTAGTCGAAAGTCGTTTGCAGAGCGCAGCAGTCGGTTAGGCCGATAGATAGAAATGAGGGAGGAGATGTAGGGGGGTGCTGCACTGTGGAGAGCTTTGTGGGTGAGAACCAGTACTTTGAATTGGATCCTATAATGAATGGGCAGCCAGTGTAAGGACTGGCGAAGAGCGGACGCGTCCGAGTACCGATTAGCCAGATGGATGACCCTGGCTGCTGCATTAAGGATGGACTGGAGAGGGAATAGTCGAGTAATGGGGAGGCCAAGTAATAGAGCGTTGCAGTAGTCCAGGCGGGAGTGGATCAATGCTACAGTGAGGGTTTTTGTTGTTTCCATGGTGAGAAAAGGGCGGATTCTAGAGATGTTCTTTAGGTGTAGACGGCAAGAGCGGGCAAGAGATTGTATATGGGAGGTGAAGGAGAGATTGGTGTCAAACATAACACCCAGACAGCGAGCCTGCTGCCGGGGTGTTATTATGGTGCCGCCCACAGAGAGGGAAATGTCAGATTTAGGGAGGTTAGTAGACGGCGGGAGCAGAAGGAGTTCAGTCTTGGAGAGGTTAAGTTTCAGATAGAGAGCGGACATGATGTTGGAGACTGCGGACAGACAGTCGGTGGTGTTCTGTAGAACAGCGGGGGTAAGGTCGGGGGATGACGTGTATAGTTGTGTGTCATCGGCATAAAGATGGTACTGAAAGCCAAATCTGCTGATGGTCTGTCCAATTGGGGCCGTGTAGAGAGAGAAGAGAAGGGGGCCAAGGACTGAGCCCTGGGGTACACCGACAGTGAGAGGAAGAGGAGATGACGTGGAGCCAGAGAACGAAACACTGAAGGAGCAGTCAGAAAGATAGGAGGAGAACCAGGAGAGAACAGTGTCCTTAATACCTAGTGACTGGAGCCTAGACAGTAGGAGACAGTGGTCAACAGTGTCAAAAGCTGCAGAAAGGTCGAGTAGAATGAGCAGAGAGTGGTCGCCGTTACGTTTTGCTGTAAGAAGGTCATTGGTCACTTTGATGAGTGCAGTTTCAGTCGAATGTAGGGGGCGGAAGCCAGACTGTGAAGGGTCTAGGAGGGAGTAAGTGGAGAGGTAACGGGTGAGGCGGGAGTAGACTAGGCGCTCCAAAAGTTTAGAGATGAAGGGGAGATTGGAGACCGGTCTGTAGTTGTTTGTGCAGGAAGGGTCAAGAGCGGGTTTCTTTAGTAATGGAGTAATGATGGAGTGTTTGAAGGAGGATGGGAAAATGCCAGAGGAGAGTGAGAGATTAAAGATTGTAGTTAGGTGAGTTGTGACAACTGGAGAGAGAGACTGGAGGAGATGTGAGGGGATGGGGTCGGTAGTGCATGTAGTCGGACGAGAGGAAGAGAGGAGTCTGGAGACTTCTTCTTCTGTGATGGGATCAAATGTGGAAAGTGAGCCAGGGGAAATGCAGGGTGGGATGGGAGTCACAGCACTTGGTGGTTGAGAGCAGATTTCCTGACGGATAGTATCTATTTTTTCTATAAAGTGGGAGGCCAGGTCGTCAGCACAAATGTCTGTGATAGGGGCTTGTGCTTTTGGCCTGAGGAGGGAGTGAAAAGTGTCAAAAAGTTTCTTGGGGTTGTTGGCTAGTGAGGAGATCAGTGTGGTGAAGTAGGTCTGTTTGGCGAGGTGAAGGGCAGCATTGTAAGTTCTTAACATGAATTTAAAGTGGATGAAGTCTTCTGGTGTGCGGGTTTTTCTCCAGAGGCGTTCAGCACTCCTAGAGCATCGCTGAAGAAGTCGAGTTTGCAATGTGAGCCAGGGCTGTTTTACTGTGTGTTTGGAGGTTCTGAGGGTGAGCGGTGCTACTTGGTCAAGGGTGCTTTTAAGAATGTCATTGTAGTGATGAACAGCCAGATTAGGACAGGAAAAAGAGGAGATTGGGGACAGCGATGAGTGTAGGGAGTCTGAAAGTGTCTGAGGGTTAATGGCTTGTAGATTTCTGAATGTGTGGTAGGTAGGAGTGCACTGGGGTGGTGGAGGATTTGTGAGCGTGAAAGAGAGAATGTTGTGGTCAGAGAGTGGAAGCGGTGAGTTATTTAGGTGGGAGATTGAACAGAGGCGGACAAAGACCAGGTCAAGGGTGTTGCCATCCTTGTGTGTCTCAGAGGTTGAAAGCTGTGAGAGGCCTAGAGAAATGGTTAGTGATAGAAGCTGAGATGCAGATGTGGAAGTAGGGCTGTTAATGGGGATGTTGAAGTCTCCAAGGATAAGGGTTGGTAGTTCTGAGGACATGAAGTGCGGCAGCCAGGCTGAGAAGTGGTCAAGGAACTGGGTGGGTGAGCCTGGGGGCCGATATATGACCGCTACTCTGAGGGAGAGGGGATGGAAGAGCCTGATGGTGTGGACCTCAAAAGAAGGGAATGAGAGTGATGGAATTGGGGGGATGACCTGGAAAGTGCATTGTGGGGACAGGAGTATGCCAACTCCACCACCATGTCTGTTTGTGGGTCTCGGGGAATGGGAGAACTGTAAACCACCATAGGAAATGGCAGCAGGGGAGACAGTGTCAGAATCCTGAATCCAGGTTTCAGTGAGGGCCAACAGATTAAGAGAGTGGTTCAGAAAGTAGTTGTGCAGGAAGGATAGCTTGTTGCATGCAGACCGTGGATTCCAGAGGGCACAATTGAAAGAAGGAGATGAGGGAGTGCAAGTAATATTAATAAGATTATTATGGTTTCGGTATGAGGTAGGGTAGGGATTGAGGTTGGGGGATGGTGGACCAGGGTTGGGGGAGATGTCCCCTGAAATCAGTAGGAGTAGGAAGATAAAGAGCAGGTAGTTGTTGGAATTGTAAGTAGGTTTTTTCTGTGATGTGTTTGGGCAAGATGGGCTGAGGTTTTTCAGGAAGGTGAGGAGTGCATGGGAGCTGTACATGGAGAGGGAAGGATAGAGGGGCTGATGTGTATGAGTCGTGATGGAGGGGGGATGGGGCGGTGAATGTGGATGGCAAGGGAACACAGGAGGAAATAGATAAAGTACATAATGAAAAATAAGGCAAAGTGTGGGGTACCTGATTCCAGCCCTGATTAACTGCCATGAATAACTGCCGTTTTCAAGATGCTGAAAGACTCCATGGAAGGAAGGCTTATGACTGTTATTGAAGAGAAGGCTGGCTATGTTTCTCACCGATATTTATTTTAAAATATCAGAAATTTATTTTGTACATTTTGAGTTGTTTGGTTATTCTCACTGTAACAGATGAAAATAGACAACTGAGATTAGAAAATGTAAGCTTTTCCTTTTCGTTGCCCAATGTTTCTGAACACATAGATAGTCTCCTAAGAAAGGCAAAACCTCATTTTGACTTTCTTAAATATTAAGGCTTATTAACCTTTTGGATTGACCGACAACATTCTTTACTTGTTCAATAATAAAATTAATCATCAAAAATACAAATTTCCTAATAATTGTGCACTTAGTGTAATTTGCTCTTAAAGTAACCAAACATATTTCAACAAATCGGGGATTACCGGTATATATCAGAATAATGAAATACTGTTTACTTCCTCTATAGGATAAGTTAGCTCAAAACCAAGATATGAGGTTGGTAACAAAAAATAAATAAGTGAACTTGCTTCACAGAGATATTTTACAAACAGAACATGAAGTATATGGTCACCATAGGGATATAGGAATATATATAGGAATATATACACTTATATTAGCATAGTTCAGTCTATTCGAAGACCACAAATGTATAACCATCCTATAAGTAAATATGAAGTAATGTTGTGTGCCCTCCCAGAAGGAGACATTACTCTGCAGGCATAAACTTTTGATTGGGTTAAAAGTGTAAAATAATGCTGGAGAAAACATGGCATTTCGTAGCTGTAATGTTCGGCCAGGAGTTACATAGAGTTCAGTAAAGCTTATGCTTACAGGGGCACTCTTGTTTAGTTGTACGGCTTTATATGATAGTTTAGATGGGACATTCTAGGTTCCGCTTTACTAAAATTCCTATTCCCTGGTTAATGTGTGACAGCTCCCTGATGATCCTTCGCTCACCAGTTCTTGAGTAGTCTGTATCAACTTTGCAGTAAACCTGTGATAGACGTACTGTATGTTGTACGCTGCAGACAACAAGAGGAGCTACAGCTGTAGGTGGAGGGTGTCATGTTTATCAGGTGCCGTAGGCTCAAAAAGGCTATCTCGGACAGACTTGGCGCTAGCCACTCTGGCAGATCCTAGAAGAACCCTGGCCTCCCTTCTTTAACCCTTGTACAGGGATCTGATCTTCCAAATGTGTCCACTAGATTGCTTCCACGGAAAGGATGCTGGTTGGAGGAGAGAACCAGAGGCGAGAGAAGTCAAGGTAGCAGATTCAGAACAAAAAGGGAAGAAAAGGTAAAAATCAGAAGACTGAAGAATGGTCAGGAAACAGGAGTTCAACAAGCAACATAGGAGAAGATAGCACAGGGAGAGAACCAGAGAAGAACTTTAACTGGCAGTGAGAGTCAGAGGTTCAGGGGTTTAAATAGATGACAGCCCTCACAGAAAGGAGCGAGGGATTAACCCCATACTCTCTGACTGAACCGCAGGAAAGGACCCAGGAATTTAATAGGACTGCCTTTTGCTGCTCTGCGTTGCCCAGAACAAAGGTGCGCCACAGAGGGACAACACAGTACAGCAGATGTAACCAGAGGGGATAGGTGCCGGCCTGAATGTTACAGCGGGACAGAGCAGCAGCACGAACCTATGATATGGCTGAAGGCTTGTCTCAGACTACGTCAATGGCTTCTGGACACTGTAGCTCAGCTGCAGTCCTAGATCACAGCTCTGTTATAATGGAGTCCAGCTAAACAACAGCCAAGGATCAGGATCGGAAGAAATCAAATGACAGGGAAACCTCACCAATAGGTGCTGACTTTTTAGTTGAAATTCAGAGCTTTACTTTTAAAATCCAAGATGAATGTCCAGTACAGTCCTTGATAAAGCTGCACCATGTGCAGGTTTTCTTGCAGAATTGCTGCAGATTTGTTGTGAACTTGTAGTGAGAAACTTGTGTGTGTGCACGCCGCTCGTCTGAAGTTTGAGACAAATAACTCATTAATGCTTCAGAGCCACAATTAATTTAGTCAGGGAAGGAAAATCCCCTGAGAGCGGCGGCGGTTCTTCAATGTCAGGAGCCGACGCAACAGATTCTTGTTTTTTATAGTTAGCATAACAACATGGATGGAGCATGATATTGGAGTGAATGGCAGAGTTATTTGGAATTTTTTAGCCTCATAGTAGAGATAGGCTTTACTTGGGCATTTTTCTCATACTAATGTTGGATCTTACCCATACATGTAATATACTACTTGTTCATTAATTTGCTTATTTTACATTTCTCCCTTTATATATCATGATACATGCTTAATTAATTTAAGCTGAATATATTTCTTTTTTGCAGAGAATTTCCTTGGTCAGCAGTTTTGCGGCGTCCCTCTTCATAGGGGATTATGCTCCTATAGATTACAGTGATGGTAGGTGGTTCTCTATATTATTCAGAGTCCATACTGTGTGATTTTCTGAATGTAATAAGTGGCGTAGCTGGAAGCTCAGAGGTTGCAGATGACCACTTATCCGCAGTTGGCCTTGGTATCTGAGGAAGTCTAATAATGTGTTTGCAAAAAAAGCCCACCAGCCCAAAGTAACCCCATGCAATAATCCTCATACAGATGAATCCAAGAGGCTTCATAATGTATGATCCCTAGATTTGGGATTGCATAGCACGAATGACACTGGTACAAGTAAAGTAATTGCAGTAAAACAAATAAAGTTAGCTTAAAGTAAAGGTAATTGTAGTAACAGTTTCATAGTTTTTAAGGTTGATTGTAGTTTTAAGTCCATCGAGTTCAACCTATAGCCTAACATTTACATACATAGGAGCAAGTTCACACAGGCCAGACAAAACCTAAGACAGAAACAAAATGAACACTTGCTTCTGTAAGTAACTAAGTAAAAGCAATATTGCATATAAATAACATAGGGTACTTAATAAACACCATTTTTGATCAAAAACAGCGTAAAAGCCATCCCACCAGCTTCAAGGTGTACCACAGTCGGGATGGTCCTAACCTCTAGTTACCTTATAGTCTGTCAATGTGAATAAGGGCCGAGCAGGATCGGGTCCCGAATATAGATATCCAGTAAATGGGAAGCTATGTAAATGTAATGTCCAGCTCAAAGAAAGCGAGGCCACATTCGCTATAGCCGAACATGTTGAAAAATTTGTTCCCGACTCCACATACGGCAATCAGTCTAGTTCCTTGGATCAGCATCACATCACAGAATCCAGTGCCCATAACCTGTAATACTATATCTTTTTAAGAAATACATCCAGGCTTTCCTTGAAGTTTAGTAGTGAATCAACCATTACAACATCATGTGGCCGAGAGATCCATTTTCTCATTGCTCTTGCAGTAAAGAATCTGCGTCTGTGGTTATGATTATTGATACTAAAAAAATTTTTTAGGATCTGGAATGAATTTATTGGATATATATGAAAAGACCTGGAATGAGATGTGTCTTAATGCGTGTGCTCCTGACCTTAAAGAGAAGCTGGGCTCGGTTGTCCCATCGCCTACAGTATTGGTAAGTCTGTGATAAAGTAAAAAGGAAAGAATTAGTGCACAAATATATATTGATATATAATTAATATTTCTGATAATAAATATTTTTTTGTTTTATGTAAGTATGTATGTATAAAATGTGTGTGTGTATACACATATATAAAATTCTATTTCATTTACTATCTGAGTCAAGGAATGAATGCATGCGGATGCCATTATGCCCCAACAGTTATGTTGAAAATTTTGTGCAGAGTCTTATTGAAATGTGTTGTACACACTCTCCTATTGGACCCTGGAGTGTGGTGTGGAGAGTGATTATCCCGGGTACTTAAAGAAAGAATACAGGACTCATCTTAAGGCCCCCATACACATTAGACAGCCATCTCTCCTCACTCCCCCATACACAGAAACGTTCGGCTCAGCCACTGGCAGAGGCTCGTCTCTGCACCAGACTAGAGGATGAGGCGATGAAATGCCAATATCTGGATCCTTCTGTCTCTGACATCATCTGTTGGGAGAGTCAGGAGGCCCCTGTACACACTAGACTGCCGGTTGGTTCCGGCAATATTGGCCGACTTTAGTCTGATGTGTATGGGGGTCATTACTAGTGTCTTGATCTGTTGTCCTTGGAAATTCCTGGAATTCTGTTAGCTAAGTAGATTTATGTTTGCTCCAGATTAACTGTAAGAAAACGTTCACATGATCAGTTTTTTTGGGGGTCAGTATTTTACCTCTGTATTTGTAAACCAAGACCAGGAGTGGGTGATAAATACAAAAGAGGTGACGTGTTTCTATTATACTTTTCCTCTGAATGTTCCTCTTCTGGTTTTGGTTTACACATACTGATATAAAATACTGACCAAATCCTCAACATGTGAACGTGGTCTTATTGATCTACTCCTGGGCTATGAATGCATAAGCACAGGAGCATGATAGACTATCGCCTGTGTAATTACATATTATTATCTACAATTCTCAGAAAAATAATAGACGATAGATAATAATGAAAGGCAAATGGCAATTCAACTGCAGACATCAATGGAAAGAAGGCAAACGATAAGTGTATATGTAGGAGAGAGCAAGATATTCTTTTAAAGGTTGTGTCCATCATTGCAACCATGACTTTTCATTCTCTAATGCAGCTCGTATGCGCACCTACAGTTCTCAGCATAAAGTACACACCATAAAAAAAATACAATTTTAATCAGTATATCACTGAATGCACAAGCATTTTCCAAAATTTTGACAAGACTGGGTTTCAAAGAACATTTTTTTTTATGACATAACATGAAAGTAACGTTATTATTATAACTTTCATTACAAAATCTTCAGTTTTACTCAAATTAGTTGATGCAAAAATGAATACAACCGGCATCAAAACTACAACATCTAGTATTTTGTATGACCTCCATCATTTTTAAGGACAGTACCAAGTCTTCTAGACATGGAATGAACAAGTTAACAAAATATTATAGCATCTTTCTTTTTCCATTGTTTAAGAACAACCTCTTTTTAGAGCCTGGATGCTGAATGGAGAATGATGGCAAATTGTCTCTCAAGAATTCCCCATAGGTATTTGGTTGTTTTCAGATCAGGAGACACTTGACCACCGAGTCACTTTCATCCTTGTCACGAGTCTGTCACGTCCTCCTGGGAGATCTGGGGTTAGAAAGTCATTACATATTGTGAATCGCAGGTCATCCATTTAGCCTGTGTGTTTGTGTTCCATAATAAATGGATTTTGTTGCCTTTTGTGCAGAAGAGATTGACAACCCTTTCCATGCTGGTTAGAAATGTGCAGCTTCATCTCTCAGCTGCTCCTGATTTGGTCATTCCCTCTCTCTAAAAACTGGTTAGACTTTGTCTTCCTCGCCAGTGAAAGTTCTACTTTCTGGTTCCCTGGAGTTGCTGTGCTGAGTTGGAGATCGTTTGTTGCTGCTGGAGATTGTTGTATGCTGTTTTTGGATGTATGCTTTTCTCCTTGTCCTATTCCTATTTGGTTTTTACATTCCTTTCCTTCCCTAAATACCTCTCTGCCTTTGGTGATTGTTTTTGTATATTAGTGGCTTTTCTTTTATCCCTGTTTGTCTTGTGTTGATACACTAGCATTTTTATCAAGGGCCTCCTGGGTAGACTGAAGAGACAGCTTAGGATATAACAGGAGAACAGTGAGGCACAAAACCCATACCTCCTCACCTTCAGAGGTATCTTTGGGAACAGGGATAGTTAGGGCCCCAGCCTGAAGGACAGTGAAGGGCCCATTTCCCTATCTCAGGTACAGTTACAGCATGACAATCCTGTTCTTCTTCATAGATGCAATATTGGCCGTAAATGTGTGTTTGTGTTTTGGATCATTGTCATGTTGATAAATTAAGAAAAGAAGTTACAGCGTCCTAAAATTACAAATTTTATTAAAGAAATTTTGATTTAAAAATATTTGTCAATCCATGATGTTACAGAAGGAGCAACATGTTTCGAACTTACACATAAAATGACTGCAATACATTTATATATCCAGGCGCCAATGAATGCATGAGAAACTATCACATGACAAAAGCTTAAACCAAAAATTGGCAAACGTGAAAAAAAACAACAAAATAACATGCAAGAAAATATATATGAGCAAAAGCCACATGAATGATACCATTTTAGTAATAAAACATCAATGCTCTACGCATGTTCAATCCGTTCGGATTACATGAGTCCAGATTATATATCTAATATGCTTCACGATCAAGCAAGCGCTTCCTTATGTCTCTGCCCCTTGAAGTTGCTGGCACCCTTTCGTTTCGTGATTATGCTGTAATGCCTGGATGTATGAGAAATCGCACGGTCAAAAGTGAAATAGTTGCTTCATTTGTTGAATGTTGGTTATAGTTGTAATAAGAATACATTTTTTAATTTTCCCCTTTTCTTCTGCAGGGAAATGTGTCTTCGTACTACATTCAACGCTATGGATTTAGTCCTCTCTGTAGGGTTATTGCATTCACTGGCGATAATCCAGGTATGTACAGTAGGTTCTTATATTACTTTAATGCCATGTTCATATTTTGTGTTATGTCATCAGGGAAGTCACCAGCAATTTGAGGGCCCTATACTGGCAACGTTTTATGGCTCCCTTGAGACTCCTCCCAGGCACCACCCCAGCTCCGCCTCCCCCCGTCTAACCTTCCACACTCCCACCGTCCACTCTTGGATAAACTCTACTTTGCACCATGTCCTCACCAATCGCACATTATCAGTTCCTGTTGAACACCATATCAAATAAATAGCCATCAGCTTTTGTTTTGGCTTAAAGATTTTTTAAGTTGCCACCATGACAAAGTAGACTCTTTTGGCCAGGCCCTACTCTACTCTAACCTATTACAAATTTGTTAAGATATCAAAAACTCTTTTTAGGTATATTTTTATTTATGTTTCTTCAAGAGAATGCGTTACATACATTTTTTAAAATGACCAATAATCCCTTATACAAGGAACATATAACACCATACCATGACCAGACCACATATTACCACCACATACTGATGAAATAATACCACATACAAGGAACAAATACCACCACACCATGGCTGGACCACATATTACCACCACATAGTGATCGAATACTACAATATTGATCATTAATAAAAAATAAAAATACTAATATTGCACTATACACTGTATACTACACACTTATGGTAAGTGTACAGGTAATACAGTGATCACCAGTGACATTATACACAAGAGCTCTTAATATAGTATATAGTGCATAGTGTCAGTGTATAGGTAACACACTGACTCACCAGTGAAGTCCCAAGTTGAAGTCCTTCATCTTCGCTTTTCTTCTTCATCCAGCGCTGACTGCCATTACTTCTTCTAGCCAGGACTTGTCTCTCCAGAAAATAACACACAGTTATCTAGAGCACCGCTTCCAGAGCACATTCCCCTCTTTTTCCCCAACTTCTAGACTACGCCAGTGAAGAAAAAAGTGACATAGTGCTGCCCTGCACGGTAACAGGACACCCCCCCACTGAAAATTGTATCCTCAAAAATAAAATAATGTATAGTAAAGTAATAATGTCCCACATCCTGGCTCCCTTGTGTCTCATTCCTGGTCTCAATGTGTCTCATTTCTGGCCCCCCACCATATGACTCATTCTTGGCCCCCACGCCATGTGTCTCATTCCTGGCCCCATGTGTCTCTTTTCTGTCCCCCACTTGTTTAATTTCTGGCCCTCACATGTCTTATTTCTGGCCTCCACGTATCTGTTTCACGTATTGCGGCTTTTCAGTGGAAGCAAATTTTTAAAAAGTTTATTCTTATCTGACCATCTTCTTCCATCTCGATATGCAGCACGGATGCGACGACGCATGAAGTGATGTCATACACCGGCGACATGCACGTTCCGTTGAATACTTACCCACCTCTTCCCCTGGGGCCCAGTCAGCAGAAGCCAAGAGGTGGCCCCCTTTTTGCTTCTGCTCACAGGGCCCCATACACCAGTAAGGTTAGAAATTCCCTGATGGCGGCCCTGTGTGGCACCATTACTGTATTAGGCTGGGGCTACACAGCGACTTTATCTGTGACCCAAGTTGACAGACCAAAGATTGCTCTGTGTGGCTGCTACATTGCAGTATAATATTGCAGTCAGAAAAATACTGCAAATGAAAGAAACATTTCACAAACTGGTTGTGACTTGCATGTCACGAATCGATCTCAGTACTTTGCAGGTCTTAATGTGACCCTATTCACCTGCATTATGCTGTGATGTAGCAGCGGCATATACAATCTCTGGCCGAGCATCCTGTGTAGCAGCCAAAGTTGTCATTTAGCTCCAGCGTGACTTGGTCATACAGTGCAAGAATAAAAGGAAAATAGCAACTGTAGATTTTTTTTCGAACATGGTTAATGGAATGCCACCATGAAAAAAAAAATGCCACCTGCCCTTAATGACTACCTGTCATTACGATTTTACATGTTAAAATAAAGGCATGGCCATAATGTTACTGTTATACAGATTCAATAGATTCCTTTAGTGAAGAAATCCACCTCCTCGTTGTTCTTTAACCTAAATTTGAAGCTTGCGTGTAATAACCTTTTGGTGCACAGGGCAGTAGGGTTTTGGCTCTGCCTCAGCCCCACCGCTTGCCTCTGTCGTCTGTATCTGCTTCCTTTTTTAAAGTTCACATCGGCGCACTCCTTGCCACCGGTGAGGATTGTGCAGATTCATCTCCCAGCAGTCTTCAGTAAAATAGTTCTGGTGGCGGCACATGCGCACATTTAGGTCTTGACCTGTCATTGAGCCGAGATCTAAATCTGCGCATGCACCAACACCAGCACCATTTTACTGAAGACCGCTGAGAGGTCGGTCTGCAAATGCTACCCCTTCCGTGTCCTTTTACTGAAGACCGCTGAGATGTCAATGTGCGCACGCTGCGCCACCAGTGTCATTTTACTGAAGACCGCTGATAGGTTAGACTGCACATGCTGGGATTCCAGCGTCATTTTACTGAAGACCGCTGGCTGATAAATCTGCACAAGCTCCACCCGTGGCCATGATGGGGCTGGTGCAAACTTTAAAAAAGAAGGCAGATAGGGACACTAGAGGCAGGCATAGGGGCGAGGGTTGAGCCGAGAACCCTACCCACATTCACGCCCCTATGTACCAAATCTTATTACACCCAAACTTCAAATGCAGATTAAAGAACAACCAGGATGTGCCATTATGGCCATGTCTTTACTTTAACATGCAAAATCGTGATGACAGGTTCTCTTTTAAACTGGACAGTCCTGTTCTAGATAATGTGAACATGGTCCTAGTGCTACATCCTGAAATCTGTCCTCCGCATCTTAGGAAAAGAATGCAGCAAAACAGATAAATCCTTAGTCTTCTCTTTGAGTCAGAAGCACTTCAATCGCCCGTCACTGCCATGTTTAGGAAGAAAATGTTCCCTTCTTTGGGTGAATCCATAAAGCCATGTTTTTTGTGAATATGAAAGCTGCAGTTATTACTCACTGATTTAATGTGTATACAATGGTCGCACTATTGTACTAACACAATGTGTTCTTCACAGCATCTCTGGCCGGAATGAGACTAGAGGAAGGGGACATTGCAGTAAGTGTATTTGCAGCTATTATTGTGTTCGCACGGTTCCACTTTTCATATGTTTTGGTTGTTGTAGAGCAATAAGCTGAACACTTCAAAATACACAGACAGCAATTGTAAAACTGGTCATGGCTGAAAGTTATTTCTCCCATAAACAATAAAAAGAACCACCAGACTATCTCTGGCTACGACTTATTTCCTGTTGGAACAAAGTATGACACATGGTAAAGGGGTACTCCGGGAGTAGAAAAAAATAACTAAAGGAAACTAATATTTATAAATAAATTGCTAAATAATATTAGCAATCATGCTTGTTAAATCTAGGAATGTAATCAGTGCAGTACAGTATAATGGTCTCTGCCTTGTTAAACTGTCAGAGAGGTGAAGTTTAATAGGATCGGTTACATAGAGTGACTGCAGACTTTCATGCCAAACCTGGACAATCGAATGTTCACATAGTCTTTCGGCGTGTTAAAAAATTGCGGGCTTTGGTGTGTTATTTGGGGCTGATTTTGTATATATGTAGTTTTTCTTTGTTTCCATTTAATTTCCCCTAAGTATGGACATGTCATTTTGTTCCACATGTTAGAATGAAGCATGCATCAAGTAGTTGTTGTGAAGAGGTTTTTAGAATGGATTTTGGCAAGACTAACATGCAAACACGGATTTTGGTAAGAACTTACCTGTAAAATCCTTTTCAGCGAAGAAGGAAGGGAGACACAGTCATTACTAGTGGGTAGGCGGAGCCCACATAGGATAAACACACCTCAGATTAAAAAGTGTTGACCGGCCCCTCCAGCTATATAGGGCTCCTCCTACTCCAGCTCTCCAGTCGTACCCAAGCTTAAGGAAGAGCAAATATCACCAGCGTAGCAACATAACCCCTTCTGAGGGACTTCAGAGAAAAAACAAGAAGACAGGTTATGCATATAGCCGAAGCAACCACACAGTCCAGGTACTACTCACTGAACCTGACCACTGCGATGAGCTGGCAATGCTGGAACAGAGCCTTAGCGCGCCGACCTCAGCCCAGATAAACGCTATCAGAGAAGGGTCACGCCGCATCTGAAAACACAACAACACACTTCTGCCATGGGAGGGAGCTGTGTCTCCCTTCCTTCTTCGCTGAAAAGGATTTTACAGGTAAGTTCTTACCAAAACCCGTGTTTCAGCTGCAGATGAAGGAAGGGAGACACAGTTATTACTAGTGGGACGTCCCAAAGCAGTCCAAAAATAAGGGTGGGCAAAAAAACAAAAGAGGCAGATACCCAACAACCTAGATAAATGCGCAAATAGCGCTAACTATAAGTTCCCAAGAACTTTTAAACTACAGCCGCCTGCAGGACCCTACGTCCTAAGGCCGCATCAGCGGAAGCACTAACATCCACCTTATAAAATTTTGTAAATGTGTGGACGGAACGCCAGGTCGCCGCCCGGCAGAGCTGAGCTGCCGAGGCTCCTTGGTGGAAAGCCCACGACGAACCCACAGCCCTTGTGGAGTGAGCCCGAATCTTAATCGGGCAGGGTTCGCCCTTAAGTCGGTAAGCCTCTAAAATGGCCGACCGAATCCAACGAGCTATAGAATCCTTGGAAGCTCGTTGCCCACGTCGACGACCTGCTGGAATCACAAACGGAGAATCCGACTTCCGAAAATTTTGAGTAATGGACAAATAGAACTTTAAAGCCCGCACCAAATCTAATGTGTGCAAGGCTCGTTCTTTCGCATTCCTTGGCTCCGGACAGAGCGAGGGCAACACAATATCCTGGTTAACATGAAACTGCGATACTACTATAGGTAGAAAGTCGCCACGTGTGCGAAGCACTACGCGATCTGGGAAAAACTCCAGAAAGGGAGGCGAGCAAGAGAGAGCCGCCAACTCAGAAACCCTTCTCAAAGAAGTGACCGCCACTAAGAAGGCAACCTTCCAAGAAAGCAAAGAAAGGCTAACAGAGTCCATAGGCTCAAAAGGCCCATGTTGAAGAGCCTCCAAGACAAGATTGAGCCGCCAGGGCGACACAGGCGCCTTCCGCGGCGGAAACTGACGAGTTACTCCGCGAAAAAAGGAACGTACGTCCCTATGTGAAGCGATAGCCTTCCGAAATAGCAAGGACAGAGCAGAAACTTGCCCCTTCAAAGTGCTAACTGCCAAACCCCTGTCCAGCCCGTATTGCAAAAAGGCCAACAAATTGGGAATGGAAAAACTCCTCGGGTTCCTAGAAGAACCTGAACACCACGAAAAGAAGGCTTCCCAAGTCTTATGATAAATTCTAGTGGTAGCCGGACCTCTGGCAGCTCGCAGAGTGGCAATGACTTCGGCTGAAAAACCTTGACGGGTCAAGATTTCGGTCTCAAGAGCCACGCCGTCAAACGCAGAGACTTCAGGTCCGGGTGATGAACGGGCCCTTGGGTTAACAGGTCCGGGCGAAGAGGGAGTGGAAGTGGAGGCGCTGCCAGAAGCGACACCAGCGTCGAGAACCACGTCCTCCTTGGCCAATCTGGGGCTATCAATATAGCCGGGACTCTCTCCAGTCTGATTCGACGCAAAACCAGAGGAAGTAAGGATTTCGGCGGGAACACATAAATTAGCTCGAAATGGTCCCAAGGAGCCACCAGAGCATCCACCGCCACAGCCTTCGTGTCCTTGTACCTGGACATGAATGTCGGTAACTTGGCATTGAGCCTGGATGCCATCACATCCACTTGGGGAGTTCCCCAACGGGAGCACAGCAGTGCAAAAATTTCCGGATGAAGACTCCATTCTCCGGAATCCATCTTTTTGCGACTCAGGAAGTCTGCTGTGATATTCTGAATTCCTGGAATGTGAATCGCAGAGATGGCTGGCACCCTGGCCTCGGCCCATACCAGGATTCGAGACACTTTCATCATGAGCCTGAAGCTCCTCGTTCCACCTTGATGGTTGATATACGCGACCGCCGTCGCGTTGTCTGTCTGCACTCGGACTGGTAGACCGCTTAAAGGGACCGTCCAGTGTTGGAGGCAAAGAAAAATTGCCCTCAATTCCAGGATGTTGATCGGCAGGACAGACTCTTCCAATGACCAGACCCCCTGAATCCAAAGACCATTCCAGACACCCCCCCAGCCCGTCAGGCTGGCATCGGTGGTTATGATCGACCACCTTGGAGGAAGGAAAGACTTCCCCAGGGATAACGCTTCCGGACGTAACCACCATTCTAGCGACTCTCTCACCCTGTGGGAGATGATGACACTGCAATCCAGTGAAAACCGTGATCGATCCCAACGGTTCAAGATGAGCATTTGGAGAGCCCTGGAATGAAATTGGGCAAACGGAATTGCTTCCATTGACGCCACCATCAAACCCAGAAGGCGCATACACCTTCGAAGGGACATTGCTGTCGCAGACTTCATACCCTGCACATGGTGAAGAAGACTCGCTTGCCTGCTCGTACTGTGTCGAACTGCATTCCCAAAAACAGGATTGACTGCGACGGTTCCAGGGATGACTTCTCCCAATTGATCAGCCACCCGAAGTCCTCCAGGAGCTGAAGGGATAAATCGCGAGCCGTCACCGCCTCCTCCTTTGAGGACGCCACAATCAAAAGGTCGTCCAGATAGGGAAGAATCGTAATCCCCTGTCTTCGCAGAATCGCCATGAGAGGAGCCAGAATTTTTGTAAAAACTCTGGGTGCTGAGGCCAGACCGAATGGCAGGGCCACAAACTGGTAATGGTCCTGACCTATGGCACAACGCAGGAAACGCTGGTAGGCCCTTCCGATGGGGACATGCAAATAAGCGTCGCGAATGTCGATTGACACCAGAAAATCGTTCTGTGACAAGGCCGCCACAACGGAGCGAAGTGATTCCATGCGGAATTTCTGGGTGCGGACATGCCGATTTAATCTTTTGAGATCCAGAATGGGACGAAATTTGTCCTCCTTTTTGGGGACTACAAAGAGGTTGGAATAAAAACCTCTTCCTTGGTCCTCCGGTGGAACTGGTACCACCACACCCTTCTGTAGAAGGGAATCGACCTCCCGTAGTAGAGCGGCAATTAGCCCGGGCTCTGACGGAATGCGGGATAGGCAAAAACTGTCTGGGGGTCGAGAAAGAAACTCTATGAAGTAGCCTGCCGACACGACCCGCGTCACCCAGGTGTCCGACACGCGGGAAGCCCAAGTCGGCTTGAATTGGAGCAGGCGACCTCCCACTCGAGAGCCCTCGAGTGAGACCCTGGCGTCAGTCCGCTTTAGCGGGCTTTTTGTCAGCTTCCCGCTTGTCTTGGCGGAAGCTCTGTTTCCAGGGAGTGCGAGATTTCTGAGCGCTCTTTCTTCCCGAAAAAGAGGGACGACCCGATCCCCAAGAGGGCTGACCAAACCGTCCCCTGGACCGAAAGGACCGCCGACTACCAGCGGCACTAGGCCTGCCAGACGCAGAAGCCACAGCTCTTCGCTGCGGTAAAGCCGTTTCTTTTGCCTTTGCTTTGGCAATCAGCTCCGTGAGGCCAGATCCAAATAGCTGACCACCTTTGTAAGCTAAGGAAAGCAAACCTTGCTTGGAAACCGCGTCTCCGGTCCACTGTCTAAGCCACAGAGCTCTCCTGACTGTGATCGCCGAGGATTGTGCTCTGGACAGCATGGAGGCAGTATCCAAACCTGCATCACTGCCATATCGAGCTGCATTCTCCAATGACTTAAAAAGCCCCTCTACCTCGGATAGTGGGGATCCATCTTGCCACGCCGTCCGTAGATGGTCTAACCAGCTCAAGGAGGCTTTACAAGCACACATGGATCCTAGCACAGCTCTGAATCCATGACCCGCGGCCTCGTAGATGGATTTCGCCGCCATCTCCGTTTTTCTGTCCAGCGGATCCTGCAGACTCGCCTTCCCTTTAACAGGAAGTAATGAGGATTTGCTAAGCTGGGATAAAGGGACATCCACTTCAGGAGAAGGAATCCAATTAGTAATCAACTCCGTAGTACACGGATACAGCGTCTCGAAAAACCGTGTCCCCTGAAAACGTTTATCTGGACACAGGCGTTCCTTCTCCACTGCCTCATTAAGCTCATCCAGAGATGGTAAGGCTGATCGCGACCTATGCGGCTCCTGAAACATCCGGGCCGACTTACCAGGACGTCTAGTTACCTCCTCTGGTAACTGTAACGCCTCCCTCATGGCTCCAATAAAAGCCTCTGTACGGCTAAAAAGAGAGGCAGAATGAGCCTGCCGATCCTCCTCTTTATCCGAATCGGATATCTCACCATCTGAGCTTGGAGGGAACCCTCCATATCAGAAATCTCTGAGTCGCTACACGAGAAAGATGGCACCGGCCTGTGTCGCTTCCTGCCATGAGAGGATCTAGCTGACACCCAATAACCTAGAAGGTCAGACAGGCCATCAATAGAACGAGCGAGGGCATCCATTTTGGCGTCCCTGTAACCTCCGACTGCTGCGCTTGACACCGTCGAGGTCTGCGTGTCAGATACGCGAGGCTGATCCTGTAGCGGATCTGGGAGACGGTCCGCTCCTGGACCCTGATCCGACATGCCCTCACACAGTATATGACAGGTAAAAACCTGACAGCACCAGAACAGTGTGGATTTCAAAGGCAAAAATGAACGCTGAAGGGTTAAGCTTCTTAAATAGAGAGCTACCCCAGCTGTCTCCCAAAAAAGGGTTAACCACCAAAGAATGGGTTAATGTTGCAGACTCTCCACAACCCTTATTTAATGAAAAAGGTGTGCGAGCCGCAGGTGCCTCTTATGAGGTAACAGCTGCAGGACAGTGTTCAAAAGTATGCCACATAAAACAAGAACGCCAACGAGATCGCTAACATATTGCGCTGAATTGTATATCGCAATACCAAAAGTCGCTAAAGAGATCGCTAACCACTTATACGTCGTCAATGAGACCGCCCACCGTGGAAGCTACTAGCGACATAAAAAATGATCACAAAAGAAAAACGATCGCAAAACTATGCGTCGCTATTGTGATCGCAGCGGGAGCGTTCTGTGTGACAATACCTTGTCCTGCGCTGAGGGGGTCAAGCTTCTGCCCTGACAGGTAGAGGCGACTCACCCAGCAGGCCGTGGTGTAGTGTCTCCTTTCGGTCGGTCGGGGAGAGCGGAGAGTGAGGAGCCCGAGGAGGCCGTCAGTAATGGCCGCCGCGCTAGAGAGATCTAAACCGGAAGAAAAAAGGGCAGGACAAGGTGCGCGCTCAGAGCGCTTCCTGCCTGTGAAAAAATGGGAGAGCTCGAAGCCACGCCCCCCGCCGGTTCAAAAAAAAGCGCGCGACTCACTCCGCTCTCCGCTCCCATGTCCTGCAGGCAATCCACCTGCGGACAAAAGTACACAATCACCACACATGAATACATGTAGCAGCGGCTGCCGCAGCGGCCGCTAAAGCACTCAAACACATTAACATGTGGAGTACTCACCCAGCTGAGCGCCACAGGGACCCCTCAGAGATTTGTGGCGCTGCCCGTAGCTTCCCCCCAGGGCGGGGAACGCAGTGACCCCAGAAGCGCGGTTTGCGTCCCCGCCAGGGAAGCAATCCTCATCCCCCAGGGCCGGCAGGGTTCTGCAGGGACCACCTTACAGGGTAATACAGATCCGTCAAGGGAGAGGTGGGGGTCCAGCAGCGCTGAGACCCCTGAGACCTCTAGACCACTTCTGGTGATCCAAGTCTCTGTCCGACTAAAATAAAAAAAGTCTTCTGAGGAGCTGCTTCCAGCAGCGACTATCCTCTGTGAACCTCAAATTTTAGACTGGAGAGCTGGAGTAGGAGGAGCCCTATATAGCTGTAGGGGCCGGTCAACACTTTTTAATCTGAGGTGTGTTTATCCTATGTGGGCTCCGCCTACCCACTAGTAATGACTGTGTCTCCCTTCCTTCATCTGCAGCTGAAAAAACCTTTTAAGAGGTTTTTTTGAAAAATTCCATGAGAGATATAACAATAGGTGCCCTAGTTACTCACGTTTCCTGGTGGACCTTACATCTAACTGTGTCATGCTACTGGGTTTGAACCCTGTGTTCTGTGATCGGCTTTTCTGTCCACCGAGTCACAGCAGACACACCTTTTCTCTGGGTGCTTGAGTTCTGCTATTCTGACTGCAATCTGTTTAGAATAACACAGGTGGTTTCATTTGTCTGCCCTATGACCTTTCAGGTGCATCTTTATATTCTTTCCCCTGCTGGCATTTCCTGCTAAAGATAGTTTCTTGTGGGTTTTCAGCCATTCTGCTGTAGCATAAAGCCAGTCAGTGAAATTCCAGCTAGCCTTTTTCTCTTTGCTGTTTTTGTACTTTACTCTGCACATACCTTCTGTTTCTTTTTAGGAAGTAGGCAACTTATAATTTAACAGTACGTACTTTATTATGTATTTCGTGGTTTACTTTACTTTACTCACTCTGGGATCTTTCCTTTTTTCAGCACACTTTCTCTTTTGTAGGTAATTCACACTCTGAGTTCTTTAGGAGGAACGTGAAGCGCTCGACGGCCATTCAGGGAGCGTAGGTCCGAGCTGCCATCTTCTAGTCTGTGATTAGGGCTGTCTCTTCTCACGCAGGAACCATTAGGGACTGCCTGCGGGTCAGGATCTCTAGTCTATACAGGAATTGGCAGGGTCAGTTGCAGTTTTTAGTTTGTTTACCTACTGTTCCGAGTGACAGGCCTCTCTACCATAACGAACTGCTTCATATTGAGGAGGGGACCTTGTTGCGGTTTTTACATCAGGGCTAAAGTTCTGCCAGCAAGTGTGACCTTTTTATAGTAATGCACGTTCTTTCTTAACTCCAATCCTCAATACATTCTCAACAGGGCACATCTTCTATAATTACTAATCAGGCATCAAGAAGATCACATGTATTCTCTCTATGGGATATCCCCAAATTATGAACTATTGGGGAAACTTAAGGACTGAAGTTTAGAAATATTGCTCTGACATAGGGAGGCAGCTTGGATAGTATTTAGATGAGTGAGATGTAAAGGACTATTCATCACACAAAAACCTTGTAATCAACAAATGCATAAAAAATGTTTCACAGTTTAGATCCTGTTTATTTTAGGGGTTAAAAACAGTAAAGTAACAAACAATACTATACAATTTTTTTAAGATTAGAGACGATTCAACTCTTGCCTTATAACTTCCAAGAATTTATTAATTTCATAGTTTTTTAGAATAGACAATTGGAAGTAAAGGATGTAATCCTGATGTAATAATATTCCAGTAGAGCCCATGAAAACATGTTTTCTACCTCATAATGAAATCAGTATTTAGTAGACATGGACATAATAGTGACCTCAGCACTAGAGCCCTCACAATAAGCCACCAGACATATTATTCTTCTCCATTTTGCACAGATGATTGTCTTCCTCATATTTCTTTGCAGTCGTGCACATTTTATAGCCTGATGGAAATGTCATTATGGCCAGAGGTTATACCTATTGACTTTTTAATGAGATTCAATATTATGAATTCAGGAATATTTTCAAGAATAGAAAAATATAATGATGCATTATCCGACTCCTCATTCTGTACATGCAGGTTTTAGAGGTTAACCGTTTCTCTCCCGGAGTTTGAGGTTCATGTCATCATGTCATGGGCATCCTTTATAAGCCTTCAAAGATATTTATGTTTATCCAAATCAGATGATACAATTATGGATATTTCTATGTGATTAACGGTGCTGCACATTTTAGTAAATAATTTCATTTTCCATAAATTAATAATAATAATTCTTATTATTATTATTACACATTTATATAGCGCCATTTATTCCATGGCACTTTACATATGAAAAGGGAAAATATATAATATATAATATATAATATAATTGCCTATTGTCTTGAACATTCCATTGTGAAATTCCTCCTGGAAATATCAGAATAAATTATTCCCATTTAAAAAAATAGCCATTTCCATTTACAGAATATTTGCTCTCTACATGATCTGAGAGACTGGACCTAACCAATATTTATTAATTTATTGTCTGACGCTTTCCTTTAGCACACAGAGCATGGGCCTCACCAGTTCTCCTTAGCTTTGTTCCTGCGGTATACCATATTATCTGTTCTCTTCTATAATATCTTTATGTATGGGTGTATGTTCTACGGGATCATTTTCCACTTTTCTGGTCATGCATATACCAGCTATATTCTTGATTTTACAGGTCAGCCTAGGCACCAGTGACACTCTATTCCTCTGGATAAAAGAGCCTACTCCTGCTTTGGAGGGGCACATATTCATCAATCCAGTGCAGTCTCAGGACTATATGGCTTTACTTTGGTGAGACAATTGACTGTTATTGCATATGGTACTCCCTTGAATTTACAGTTTTGCATATGAACAAAATATTTAAAGGGAATCTGTCATCAGGTTTTTGTTTTGCAATCTGAGAGCATCATGAGAGCATCATGATATAGGGGCTGAGACCCTGATTCCAGCTGTGTCACTTACAGGGCACTTGCTGTTATTTTCATATACTCACGGTCTTCTCTGATGCAGATCAGGCAGTGCTCAGAATGCTGAGCCATGTATAACCCTGCCCACACCACAGTTTTCTGTGTACACTGTGCGTTCACATTAAGCTGCTAATCAGTGGTGGGACGGAGTTACACAGAGCAGTGGACTAGGAGTTACGAGACACCTCGTCCTGTAGTGATAATTTCCTGCTGATAAAACACTGATTTTTATTGAAATAGCAAAACACAGCCTGGCCTGGTAAGTGACACATCCCTGTAATCAGGCTTTCAGACCCCTGTATAATGCTACTCTGAGATTGCATAGTATAAACCTTCTGACAGATTAAAGAATAACCTTTGTTTTAATGTTGTTTTTTTTACATTAATCAATAGTGCACACAAAAATAGGAAACTTTGTAATATTATCAGATAAATCTGTTTTTTTCTTCTCCAGTACTGATCATTCATTCTCAAAATTCTCAATCCGTGGATAAAATCTGTCTTCAGTGACTACAGGCTTTCCCATACTGAAATAGGAGATGACGGTTGGTGCTCATAAAGTTCCATGAGTTCCAGTAACTGTGGTGTCAGGAGAACCTGCAGCAGAATGTCTGTGTCGGCCTTTAGCTCCTCCCCTCTCAATAGAATGTTAAAAGCACCAACTGTCATCTCCTATCTCCTAATGGGAACATCAGTCTACACTGAATACAGATTTAACCGATGAATTGAAAGTGAATGAGCAGTGAAGGAGAAGAAAGATGCCCTTTAATGCGGAGGACAGCCGAGGCCTCCATCGGCAATACAACCAAAGTCATGCATGAAGTTTCGCCTGGATGGGCTTCTTCCAGGGCATGAATAGTGAAAATCATTTAGAAAAAAAAGATGTGGCGCATTTTTCCAACCAGTAGTGATTGACCCTCACTCCTTAAAGAAAATCTGTTTCCAGGTTTTTGTTACCCCATCTGAGACTCTGGAATCAGGATCTCTGCCCCTACATCATGCTACTCTCACATTAGGTGACAAAAACCTGGCGACCAATTCCCTTTAAGCAGGTGAGAGAATAGGCCTTTTTTTTTTCTTTTTCTCACTGGAGGCATCAATAGAGTGCATTAAATTTTCCATTGATGAAAATGTTAGACCTTTTTTGTACTTCTGCTGCACATGGCCATTATCGAAATTTCTCATGGGTTGATTACATTGTATTTATTTATAGCAGATCAACTATTGCCTGCTTCCAATATATGTGTTATCTCAGTACTGATACCCTTAGGACATGCCATCATTGCACAATAAAATTAGCTTTGACCCTCGAGTACTGTGGACCCTTTATTGGCCATTTTTGGTCATTTTTTGGCAAATACATAAACAGGACTCGGCCTATAAATACGATTCACAATGACAATTAACCAAGCCTATAAATCCCCTCAAATGTAATCTCTGATTCTGTTCTAATCATAACTATCATCTTTCACGATCTAATCATATTTTCACTATCACAATCTCACAATTACACGTCCATGGTTTCTTGTTCTCGAGAGACAAATGCAATTTTGGAATTTCTATGTTTTTTGAAGCCAAACCGAGGTCACCACTTCACTAGATAGTACGGTGATTGTATAAAACTACTTCATGTTCTCTCTTTGCTTCCTAGTTTTAAAAATGGCTCGCTGATGAGAGAGAAAATCCGAGACAACTGTTCCTCTGCCTCCTGGAAGAGTTTTCTAACATTTTGAGATCGACCCCACCTGGAAACAATGGACATTTAGGTACTAACAGAAATATACTGCACAATGCCCATATACTGCAGCTTGATTTGGGGGCTGTCTCAGATATCTACGTTTGACTCTATTTTATTTTGTGGAACTGCCCCATATAGTTGTAAGGAAGGCTAAAAGTCATATATGTACTGTATATAAAGCTTGGATGTAGTAAAATTGTAACAGTTGAAGTGAATTTGTGTTATCTTTTTACACGATTCTATAACGTTTCTGATATTTATTATAGCGCCATTTCACACTTGTTTTATAGTGTGCAGAAGCACTCTCAGCCACCAGGTGGCGATGTAGAGCTGCCGTACGGAACACTTGCGGAAAATCCAGACTTATGTGACATCTTCATCAAACTGTCAGTTACTTATGTTATTTATGATACTAATATTTTCTTTTTGCTTCTTAGGCTTTTACTTTGATGTTATGGAAATCACACCACAAGCTGTTGGTGTTCACAGGTTTGATGCTGAAAACCAAAAGGCAAGTTAAAGTGAACAAGATGCTTAGGCTGACTTTCACGCTGGGGAAATGACACACGGGGGTTTGTTTACAGTGGCAGATTCCGTGAAGAAGTTCTCTTTAACTTAGAATATCTATTCCAGACATGTGAAAGAAGTTTCTTTTTTTTCTGTAGTATTAACATTGATTTCTGCCGGTTAATTTAGAGCAATTGATTTTTGCAACAAATATGCCGTGTGACCAAGCTGGAAACAAAGGCCATGTACTTCCCTTCACTGCCACACTTGCAAATATGACATAAACTGCATAGATTTACTGTTTCCTACCTCCTCAGACATTATAACCCTGGAATATTAGGTTGACATAAGTGTTAATTATCGGCATAGTGGCTCAGTGGTTAGCACTGCAGCCTTGCAGCGCTGGAGTCCCACCCACAAATTCCACCAAGGACAACATCTGCAAGGAGTTTGTATGTTCTGCCCGTGTTTGTGTGGGTTTCCTCCGGATACTCTGGTTTCCTCCCACATTCCATAGACATACTGATAGGGGATGTAGATTGTGAGCCCCATCGGGGACAGTGATGATAATGTGTGCAAACTGAAAAGCGCTGCGGAATATGTTGGCGCTTTATAAATAAAAAGATTATTATTATTGTATAAGTGATTACCTTTGGGGTATGTACTCACAACGTCTTTTTCAGGCGGATTCAGCATTGAAAACTGCCTGAAAAAGCACTAGCTAAACACTAAAAAAAAATTAACATATGCATTTCTATATCTTTTCAGTCTTTAGAGTGTTTTTAACTGCTTGACTTTTCCAAAGAGCTATTAAAAGAAGTGAGCGGGCAGTTCTACAGTCATGACCAAAAGTTTTGAGAATGACACAAATATTATATTTTCACATGATCTGCTGCCCTCTGGTTTTTATGTGTGTTTGACAGATGTTTTTATCACAGACAGAAATATAATAATTGCAAACATATGAATAACAAAAGCTTATATTGACAGTTAGAATGAGTTAATGCAGCAAGTCAATATTTGCAGTGTTGACCCTTCTTCTTGAGGACCTCTGCAATTCTCCCTGGCATGCTCTCAATCAACTTCTGGACCAAATCCTGACTGATAGCAGTCCATTCTTGCACAATCAATGCTTTAATTTTGTCAGAATTTTTAGGTTTTTGTTTGTCCACCCGTCTCTTGATGATTGACCACAAGTTCTCAATGGGATTAAGATCTGGGAGTTTCCAGGCCATGGACCCAAAATCTCTATGTTTTGTTCCCTGAGCCATTTAGTTATCACCTTTGCTTTATGGCAAGGTGCTCCATCATGCTGGAAAAGGCATTGTTGATCGCCAAACTGCTCTTGGAGGGTTGGGAGAAGTTGCTCTTGGAGGACATTCTGGTACAATTCTTTATTCATGGCTGTGTTTTTAGGCAAGACTGTGAGAGAGCCGATTCCCTTGGCTGAGAAGCAACCCCACACATGAATGGTTTCAGGATGCTTAACAGTTGGCATGAGACAAGACTGGTGGTAGCGCTCACCTTGTCTTCTCCGAATGAGGCGTTTTCCTGATGTCCCAAACAATCGAAAAGGGGATTCATCAGAGAAAATAACTTTACCCCAGTCCTCAGCAGTCCACTGCCTGTACCTTTTGCAGAATATCAGTCTGTCCATGATGTTTTTTCTGGAGAGAAGTGGCTTCTTTGCTGCCCTCCTTGAGACCAGGCCTTGCTCCAAGAGTCTCCGCCTCACAGTGCGTGCAGATGCACTCACACCTGCCTGCTGCCATTCCTGAGCAAGCTCTGCACTGCTGGTAGCCCGATTCCGCAGCTGAAACACTTTTAAGAGACGGTCCTGGCGCTTGCTGGTCTTTCTTGGGCGCCCTGAAGCCTTTTTGGCAACAATGGAACCTCTCTCATTGAAGTTCTTGATGATGCGATAGATTGTTGACTGAGGTGCAATCTTTCTAGCTGCGATACTCTTCCCTGTTAGGCCATTTTTGTGCATTGCAATGATGACTGCACGTGTTTCTTTAGAGATAACCATGGTTAACAGAAGAGAAACAATGATGCCAAGCACCAGCCTCCTTTTAAAGTGTCTAGTGGTGTTATTCTTAATCATGACAGATTGATCTCCAGCCATGTCCTCATCAACACCCACACCTGTGTTAATGGAACAATCACTGAAAAGAGATTAGCTGGTCCTTTTAAGGCAGGGCTGCAATGATGTTGAAATGTGTTTTGGGGGATAAAGTTCATTTTCTAGCCAAATATTGACTTTGCAAGTAATTGCTGTTAGGCTGATCACTCTTTATAACATTCTGGAGTATATGCAAATTGCATTAGAAAAAGTGAAGCAGTAGACTTTGTAAAAATTAATATTTGTGTCATTCCAAAACTTTTGTCCATGACTGTACAGACTTTTTCCGCTTTGAAGATGCTCTGTGTTACAGTACAAGTCAATGCGAAGGGTCAAAAGACGCCTGGAAGATCCACAAAATTCTTTTTAAGCATTTTTAAAAAACAGTTTCTTCATTGTTGGATGGAGTTAAAAAAAATGACTGAAAAAGACGCAACAAAAAGGCTAAAAAAGAAAAAAAAATCAACAAAAGTACAACTAAAAAAAGATGCTTCTTGAACAAAAAAGCAAGAGTTTCCTGAAGCATCTTCCACTTTAAAAACTTGGGTTCCACTCGCTGGAAAGAGACCTCATCTACTATATAATTGTCTACCTTTTTACTTCCGTTTGTAATGGAAATCCTGCGTCGCTGATTGGTCGCGCCCGCCGGACGCGACCAATCAGCGACAGGCACATCCGGCCCACGCCATCGCTATAGTCGGGAGATCGGCGGCGCTAGCCGCTGATCCTCCGACGGTAGCCGCGGGTCATCTCCAGTACATACTCACCTTCCATCCCTGCATCCCGGTCCTGGCACGTCTGCTTCTATCCTGTGCGGTGCGGTCAAGAAGTACCGCTCAATAAGGTCATGAATATGGATGCGACTCCATTCCCATAGGCGTGGCGTCCATATTCATGACCTTAATGAGCGGTACCACGTGACCGCACCATACAGGAACAAGCTGACGCGCCAGAATAGAGATGCAGGGACGTGCAGCAACGGAGCGAGGAGGGTAAGTATGATAGGGAGGACGGGGGAGCGGAGCCATGCATACAAGGATGGGAGGGGGGAGCGGAGCCATGTATATAGGATGGGAGGGTGGAGTGGAGCCATGTATATAGGATGAGAGGGTGGAGTGGAGCTGTGTATATAGGATGGGAGGGTGGGAGCGAGGCCGTGTATACAGGATGGGAGGGTGGGAGCGGAGCCGTGTATATAGGATGGGAGGGTGGGAGAGTAGCCTTGTATATAGGATGGGAAGGTGGGAGCGGAGCCATGTATACAGGATGGGAGGGTGGGAGCGGAGCCATGTATATAGGATGGGAGGGTGGGAGCGGAGCCATGCATACAAGGATGGGGGGGTGGGAGCGGAGCCATGTATATAGGATGGGAGGGTGGGAGCGGTGCCATGCATACAAGGATGGAAGGGTGGGAGCGGAGCCATGTATATAGGATGGGAGGGTGGGAGCGGAGCCATGCATACAAGGATGGGGGGGTGGGAGCGGAGCCATGTATATAGGATGGGGGGTGGGAGCGGAGCCATGCATACAAGGATGGGAGGGTGGGAGCGGAGCCATGTATATAGGATGGGAGGGTGGGAGCAGAGCCATGCATAAAGGATGGGAGGGTGGGAGCGGAGCCATGCATACAAGGATGGGGGTGGGAGCGGAGCCATGTATATAGGATGGGAGGGTGGGAGAGGAGCCATGCATACAAGGATGGGAGGGTGGGAGCGGAGCCATGCATAAATAAACTACATACATATTCTAGAATACCCGAGGCGTTAGAATCGGGCCACCATCTAGTCTACTATATAATCGCCTAATACTGTCTGTCTGTAACAGAAATCCCGCGTCGCTGATTGGTCGCGCCGCGCTGCCTCCGGATTGGATGTGGGTGTTGCTGGGGGAGTGGTGCAGGCACGCCCCTTGGATACCCGACCACGGCCTTAGCAACGTCACAGGGACTGTCACAGAAAAATGAGCAAATGGAGGGGAAAATAATTATTGCGGCGTGATGGCACGATGTGTGTGGGCGGCGGTGGGTGCTGACGCCGGCCCTGCATAGTTCACTCATGTTTACTAAACAAGTTCTCTCAGTCACAGTGTGATGTAGTTCTGTCACGTTTACTGAATAGCAAATATATTATAGTGTCGATGTACTTCTTTTTTCGTCCGATGATTTATTTAAATACAGTTAGATATTCATGTAATAGTTTATATATATTTGATGATCTGTTTAATAATTTCGTTCAGTTGTATGAAGTTCTATGAGCAATAACATTTAATGATAATGTATATATTTTACCCGAAAAATCCTGTGTATTCGTTGCATTATTCTTAAATCTTCATAAATAAACTACATACATATTCTAGAATACCCGATACGTTAGAATTGGGCCACCATCTAGTCTGTACATAACCTTAGGTCTAATTAGACTGCCCGGTCACAGTCGTTAAACAACCGCCATTTGGCTATATAGAAGTTGATTGGCGGTGATTTAATGGTCAGTGTAGAGCGTCCGACTGGAATTCTATGCTCACAGAACAATTGTTAATATGATCGTTCTGTGTGTATAGAATATCATGTTTGGCAGTCCGTATTGTTTCCACAGGACAATGTGCTGCTGATAACAGCCATTTTTAAACATATCTTAAATATTTTCACACCCTATGAACAATCGTTCTGCTCGTTCGTTGGGTGTTTACCGGCCTGTTTTAAACGGGATGTTCTTTTTTTTTTCTGTTTCTTCTTCATTCAACAGCCGATACCACCCTGGTGTGGTTTAACTAACCATCACTATGTTATCTACCTGACAAAGACCGTAACTGGAGAATGAGATCCCAATCTGACAAAACATCATGGCAACTTTATGCCTGTCCTGACATAAGCTCACTGAGACATCTGTCACAACTGTCTGTAGTCTTTTCCAACCATGGATGCTAAAGTGATAAACATTTTATGACTCTTCCATCTTATATTATCTGATAGGTATCAGAATTCCCCAAAGATATGGAAATCCAAGCGCTAATTGAGGGGCAGTTTATGGCTAAGCGGATCTATGCAGAAAGACTTGGGTATAAAATATGTAAGTACAACTTTTTGTCTTTCATCTGTCACATTGCCCACCCAGTTTTATCTGCGGGATGCATGGTATAGAACAAAGATCAGATATAGGAAGATTCAGTACAACTTAAATTTTATGCATTTAACTGGGTTATTTGGCCCCCACTGGACTCCTGAGCATAAGGCCTCCCACTGGACTCCTGAGCATAAGGCCTCCCACTGGACTCCTGAGCATAAGGCCTCCCACTGGACTCCTGAGCATAGAATGAGCAGGCATTTCCATGAATAAACTATTAATAATTATAATTCTTTTCCCATCAAGCTTTATATCAATCTACTCAGTTTCTCCTTCCTATGTCATGTTAAACATGGGCAAAAATATTAAAGGTGTTTTACAGAATGGTGGGGCCCCAGACATGAAGCTGATCCTAGATTTTCTTGCTGGAATCTGGCAACAAGTGTTGAGTTCCCCATCAGTGCCACCACAGAGAAAATGAAGGATTATGGCCTTCTCATTAAAACGAATGGGATTGTTCATGTGATACACAGACGTATGATAATAACACACTCTGTCACCCTTACATCTTTTACTATGAATTGAAATATGGAGTTAGGATGTTACACGTGAAAGCAGAGTGTATTTTATTTCTTTATATATTGTGATACAAAGTTTAATATTTCTGTTTTTTATAAAGTGTATATCTTTGAAATATTACCTTAATTTCAAATAACTTTTTTATGTATAATAGGGGTTGTATATTGTTGTAGATTGGTGACGGTCCACACCCTGAGACCTCCTAGATTTGTCACACAACCTCTCTGCATGTGCTGAACGTATGGAGTGGTGTACGGGCTCCATATCAAGTCTGTGCAGTTAGACACCACTCTCACAGATTAGACATACCCGATCACTACAGATTCAAAAGACAGACTGATTTTTCCTTCAAATCATCCAAGTAGTGTTGGTCCTCATTAGTCTATTGAAATGGCTGAGAGGTTTGGACAGCATTAAGTTTGTTTCTGAAGCTGTCTGTCATTTTTACTGAAATAATTCTAATTACCTGTCATTCACTTTATGCATTAATAATATTAATGCATTAGATTAGAATTAATTAGAATAATTTATGATCAGAGAGCGCTGGAAATATCTCTCCTATTTAGGGCTCCTAGACCAGACAGAAACTCTGTATACCAAAGTGTGATTTTTATTATAACTGAGTAACCCTCCTTGGTCGTTGGACTTGGATAACATGAGTCTACAGCTGCCCATAGATCCCCAACAGGTAAATGGTAGCCAGAGATATAAAGCCTTGTCTTTACTAATTAAAGACAAAATTGTTTTAATCACACTTTTTTTCAATAAATCAACAGTACAAGCGAAGATGACAAACAACTTGATAATATATCTTATTGGAATAATATCAGTTTTTTTCACTTATTAGTCATTTGTCTTCACTAATCATTCACTTTCAAAAACTGCTCATATCTGTGTACAGATCGGTCTTCAGCGAGTGATAAAATTATACTGGAGCAGCAAGAGAGAAAGTGTCACAAGTGTGGCACGTGCTCCTGGGAGATCTGGGGTTGGGTGATCTTTACGTACAGTGAATTGCAGATCTTCCATTTAGCCTGTTTGTTTTATTCCTCTTATTAAATGGACTTGAAGAGGTTAACGACACTTTGTATGCTGGTTAGAGACGTGCAGCTCCATCTCACAGCTGTTCTCTACCTGCTCGTTTTCTTTCTCTGTAAAACCTGGCCAAACATTCTCATCCATTCCTGGTAAAGGTTTGCTTCCTAGCTTGCTGGAGATGGTGTGCTGAAGTTTGATTTTGTAGTTGCTGCTGGAGATTGTTGTCTGTTGTTTTAGGTGTATGCTTTCTCCATTATCCTATTCCCATTTGGTTTGTACCTTTCTATTCTTCGCTTTATTCCTGTTTACCTTTGGTGAGTGTTTTTGTATGTAGGTTGCTTTTTGTTATCCCTGTTTGTCTTACGAGTATTTACACTAACATATCTGTCCCAGGCCTTCTGGGGGAGAGGGAGGGCACAGCTTAGGACATTAACAGGAGCATAGTAAGATCAGAGACTCAAGCCTCTCTACCTTAAGAGTACCCCCATGACACGGATAGTTAGGTTACCGGTTCTAGGGACACTTTGAGGCCCCTCTTCCTTACCGAAGACCGTCATAGCCTGACATAAAGTGAAACTGCTGAGGCTTCTAGTGCATAAGGAAAAACTTCAAAAAAATGTGTAATACAAGTTTACTTTCCCTTTCCTCTGTGTTTTCCCGGTTACTATATAGATATATTATCAGACTTAGGTAGGAGAAAAAGTCATCAAAAGGTCTCAATCCATTAAAGTGTAAGAATGTGGAATGCAACCAATGGAATGAGGTCTATTATTTCGCTCACCGCCGGAGCCCACCTCAAAGCAGGGGATCCTTACCGATGACGTTCTATCCCGTCATCGGTAAGGAAGGGGATAAAAGTAGAGATGAGCAGAGTTTTAAAATTCGGATTTGCATTCTTCGCTGAATTTTTCCCAAATATTTGATTTATGGTAAGTAAATTCACTTGAATACTGGAAAGCTTGTAATTGCTCAGAAAATACAGGTGGGTGAGGGGAGAGAGAGACAGAACCGTGCTGACCATAGAAGCTTACACTCTACAGGAGAGAGAGAAAGAGAGGACCACATTAACCATAAGAACTTACACTCTACAGAACAGAGAGGACCCCCGCTGACCATAAGAGCTTACACTCTACAGAAGAGAGAGGACCGCACTGACCATAAGACCTTACACTCTACAGAAGAGAGAGGACCCCACTGACCATAAGACCTTACACTCTACAGGAGAGAGAGAGGACCCTGCTGACTATAAGAGCTTACACTCTACAGGAGAGAGAGGACCCCACTGACCATAAGAGCTTACACTCTACAGAAGAGAGAGGACCCCACTGACCATAAGAGCTTACACTCTACAGAAGAGAGAGGACCCCACTGACCATAAGAACTTACACTCTTCAGAAGAGAGAGGACCGCACTGACCATAAGAACTTACACTATACAGAAGAGAGAGGACCCCACTGACTATAAGAACTTACACTCTATAGAAGAGAGAGGACCACACTGACCATAAGAGCTTACACTCTACAGAAGAGAGAGGACCCCACTGACCATAAGAGCTTACACTCTACAGAAGAGAGATGACCGCACTGACCATAAGAACTTACACTCTACAGAAGAGAGAGGACCCCACTGACCATAAGAGCTTACACTCTATAGAAGAGAGAGGACCGCACTGACCATAAGAGCTTACACTCTACAGAAGAGAGAGGACCCCACTGACCATAAGAGCTTACACTCTACAGGAGAGAGAGGACCACACTTACCATAAGAGCTTACACTCTACAATAAAGAGAGAGAGGACTCTGCTGAATATAAGAGCTTACACTTTACAGGAGAGAGGGACTTGCCCATTGACTCTGGAGATAGAAAATGACTCTGCCGTACAAACTGTGCTCCACTGGGAACCGCTGATCTCTGGTGGTCCAGGTTCTGACCACCACTGTACAAGGTATGAGAATCTGCTAAATGCCAGAGCTGCAGGGCATTATGGAAAGCCACTCATAAACACATTAGCCCACTCTCTTATGCTTCTGCAGTGTTGGAGATGGTGTTGGGTAGAGTGTGTTTTTTTTTTTGCAAATTGTGAAAGGAAACACAGTGTTCGAATTTACATCAAACTGCAGATTTCGGAAAATTCAACTCGAGCTTGATCCTCCGCTGATTGATCTGCTCTTCTCTAATTAAAAGTTAATGAAAAAATGTACAAGCTACGTATTTTGCTTATTTTAGACGCATTTCTGATGTCCACCTAAGCTGTTATTCAGGTAATTGTACAGTAGCATTTTTTGGAAAGATGGGAAATCAATCTTCATCTTTTATGAGAACCGTGCTCAGCACAGAGGCTGCTCCTTGCCTGTGTCTGATACATTGCTGTAGGGATTATAAGTACATTGTTTCTTCATAAGGCAGAAAGTTTGCAGCAGTTTTAAAGTTTGTGATTCCTATCTTGATCCTTGTGGACTCAATAAAACAAAATTGGGCAGGGAGCTCTGGATAGACAATTAAGATCTGCAGCTCAAATAGAAAATACACAAAGAGTGTAAGTTTGAAACAGCGATAAAACTCAGCTGTCTTTTGTACTGGATTAGGCTATGTTCGCATTACGTTTTAGCTCCACGTCAGTGGCTCTGTTGCGCATGAAGCCCTTACAAACAAGATTCGCCAATATAGGTCCATGGACTATAATGAAGCAAACAAAGTCTCATAAAGCCGGACATAATTTTTGGCAGTATCTGCCTATTTGAGGTGGGCACTAGAGATGAGTGGATCAGTTTGTAGGACTCCAGTTCAGCGTCCATGTCAGTGGTACAAGGCGGCTAGACTTGTATCACGGATTTACCGTGACAGAGAGGAGCCAGGAGATCACAGCGTCTGATTTCTCCTACTCCTGCACTGGTTAGAAGCACTTCACCTTAATATTAAACAGTGTAAATTTCTTTGGGCAATGCAGGGGTTAATATGCTTAGTTGAGAGCTCCTTGAGCTAAGGCTCTCAGCTGAGCACTGTTAGCCACAACCATCTCCCATATAATCTGGGTCCTGGCGAACATTCATCGTCAGAGTTAGCTTATGCTGCATGGCTTGAAGGTCGTTGATGGTGGTTATTTGCAAACGCGGTTGCTGGATTTATTTGTGACTGTTGCTAGGTTTTGAGTATGTGATAATTCCCATTGTTCTCCTACTTTGGTTTAGCCCCATCCTCCACTCCCCAGTATTTACCTCTGTTACATGTTTGAGTATATTTGTACGTTTGGTATTTTCCAATATCACTGTTCGTATTATCTTGTTAGTCTAGGTTGGTGTTTTACGGTACACTACTACTCCCCTCTTCCCTGGGTGTGGGAAAGGTACAGATTGAAGGCAAATTCAGGAGCTAGGGCAATGTACGTGACCCCGGCGTCTTCACCATCAGAAGTAATCTGGGAAACAGGGCCCCCTAGTGTTAGGGACATGTCCCTAGACACCCGACAACAGAGTCGTGACAATGGGAGCCTCTGTGAATCTCTTACCTTCTGGCGTAGCCAGCGCAACACTTTATTAGCCGTCATGTTGCACAGATTATGTTGCGCCAGCCTTATCACTTGTCGCATCGGGAACGCTGGAAGGTATGAGATTAGTAGGACTCCTGTCTAGCCGCCATGTCTTCATGACTTCACAGTTTTGCAGAAACAGGTATACCATAAACAATTATTTTCTAATAATGTGCCGGTAAGACACAGTGGCATATTCGAGGCAGTTTTTCACACGCACACCTTAGTTGCCTGGTACATGCGTTCCCAGCCCTCTATATAACGCCAGCCTAATGGTACATGATGATCTAGCTTGTGGCACCCTATGATTTTGTGCACCAGCGTACAATGAGTTTGGCTGAAGAGGAGGCATGTTCACGTACTCTTGGCCATGTATTATGTTTTTTTAGTAGGAAGTAAAGATCATGGAGATAATTTCCTGGAGTTTCTGCGATCTAATGGAAGAATACTTCATATACAATGATTGTTTATAGACTTTTGATTGTAATCAACAACACCGTAAATTCAATGAGATCCCCTATTGTTTCCCGATAAGACTTCCATTGTTCTGCTATTCACTTGTATACAAGGCCACTTCTACACATATGGCAGAAGAGGGCGATATACTCTAGGAAATATTTTCTAGTGTCACAGCATTCACATTTTGGAATAACAAACTATGCTTTAAATTTTTACTTTTTCTACACCTAATCATCATGTTTTTCACTAGGCCAAATGTTTGGCAATTGCAGCCTTAACATATATTTATATTGGTGACGTTATGGTGACGTTGTATACAAGGCCACTTCTACACATATGGCAGAAGAGGGCGATATACTCTCGGAAATATTTTCTAGTGTCACAGCATTCACATTTTGGAATAACAAACTATGCTTTAAATTTTTACTTTTCCTACACCTAATCATCATGTTTTTCACGAGGCCAAATGTTTGGCAATTGCAGCCTTAACATATATTTATATTGGTGACGTTGTGGAGATATTTATTATCAGTGAAGCACTGTAAGATTAAAAATGGCATCAGCACATACTGCACAGCAAATTAATGGTGATAAACGGTGGACATGTTGCAAGTTAAGCATTTCGAAAACGGCACGTTTGCAGCTTACATTATTTGTGTAGAGGCTAGGAAGTAGTCTTTAAACATTTAGAAAGAGTCAGCATACATGAGTAGCACAGTCCCTTGTCTGTCTGTATTTCCACTATTATGATCTATCTGTTAAAAAAAAGACATCTTAGTTTATCACCATAACAGTTGTGACCCTTAACTCAGGCAACTAAAATAGGTCTTTGCTATATAAAATCCTGAATATACTACAGTCTGTCAGCTCAAAAAGCATTTTTTTTAAAAGGTTTTTGTTATACAATAAGTGTTTAAAAGTATTGGTCACTTTATCTTTAGTTTAGCAAATGTGTTGGGGACATGATTCTCTGGCACTTACTATACTATATGAGTATTACAGGTTTTCCTCCTGCACCTGTTAGTACAGCCTTCAGCAGTTACTCCACTGCTCTCCTGTCTAGACAATGACTGCTGATGTATGGATATCTGACCAGACCTGACTCCTCCATGTTAGAGCCTGTGCAGACAGCTGTAAAAGTCGGATGAGTGCTTTCTGTCATTTTGATGGATAGCACTCATCCCCATGTTATTTGATGGGGATGTGCACATGTTCAATTTTTTTTCTTCTTGGTTTGAGGAAAAAAAAATTGCAGCACAATTTCCCTCCAATAATCAGATGGCAGTCGCCCATTCATGTCTATGGGTCCATGGAAAACATTGGACCGTACTCAAATGACATCCGATTGCAGTCTGATTTTCACAGATACACTGAGTGAAGAAGATGGAGAAACTTTTTTTTTTTAATTCTCCACATCCAGAAAATCAAATCACACTTTACTTGGATAAGAATACAGTAATTAACCAGTAAGCATGGGTTTGTAGCAAACAAGTCATTCCAGACTAAACTTTGATGGAATCACTGACTGGGTGGATGAGGGAAATGCAGTAGATATAGTATATCTTGACTTCAGCAAAACATTTGAAAAGGTATCTCATACTATCCTTATTTAAAAAAGACCTAGTTCGTGATTGACAAGGCCACGGTTAGGTGGATTCATAACTGGCTCAATGATCGTACTGAAAGAGTGGTAATAAATGGTTGCACATTCAATTGGAAGAGTATTTCAAGTGGGGTACCACAAGGCTCTGTTCTTGCCCCAGTGTTGTTCAACATTTTTAAAAATGATTTTGATAACCCAACTGAAAGTAAACTAATCAAATTTGCAGACGATGCAAAGCTAGGAGGGATAGCTAACACTAGAGAAGACAGAGAATGAATTCAGAAGGCTCTAGATAAGCTTGAACAATGGGCAGTGACTAATAAAATTATATTTCGCAGGCAGAAATGCAAGATCCTACATCTGGGCAAGAAAAATGAAAATGACATCTATAGAATAGGAGGAATAGAATTAAGCAACAGCACATGTGAAAAAGACTTGGGTATACTAACAGATCACAGACTGCACTTGAGTCAACAGTGTGATGCAGCAGCAAAAAAGACAAACACAGTTCTGGAATGTATAAAGAGAAGCATAAAGTCTGGATCACTTGAAGTAGTTATTACCCTGTACTCCTCCCTGGTCAGACCTCATCTGGAATACTATGTCCAGTGATGGGCACCATATTTTAAAAAAGGCGTAAAAAAAACTGGAACAAGTTCAGAGAAGAGCTACCAGGATGGTGAGCTGACTGCTAATATGTCCTACGAGGAACAGTTAAGGATCTGGGAATGTCTAGCTTTCGAAAAAAGCCTAAGAGGAGACTTAATAGCGGTCTACAAATATCTGAAGGTATGTCACAGTTTAGAGGGCTCATTCTTATTCTTATTTTTACGTGAAAACACGAGAAACAATGGAGTGAAACTGAAAGGGATAAGATACATATTAGAAAAAACTTTGACAGTGAGGGTGATCAATGAGTGGAACTGACTGCCACGATAGGTGGCGAATTCTCCTTCAATGGAAGTCTGCAAACAGAGGCTGGAGAGACATCTGTCTGAGATGGTTTAGTGAATCCTGCATTGAGCAGGGTGTTGGACACGATGACCCTGGAGGTCCCTTCCAACTCTAACATTCCATGATTCTATTAGTCTAATCATAGTCTGATCAGAGTGTAATTAGCATAATGATAATAATAGCAACAATTTTCTAGGATGAGAGAAAAATGATCTTTTGACCCTAGCCTTAGGCTCACCTGGTAATGTGGATATACAGTCTACAGTCCCAGGGCATTGGTTTAGTAGGTTGAAAGGCACGTGGAACAGCAAGGGCTTGGACACATAGGAATCCACAGAACCAGGAGGGCATACAAAGAGCAAAATGACAAGCTTAAAGCAGCACACCGCGGAAGGTAGATGAGCCTCAGTTTTGCAAGGATGAATGCACAATATTAACAGAGCCTAATAACAGTTTGTAACACTTACTGCAACTGATGGTTAACCAGGAGGTAGCAAAGAGATGGTTAACCAGCAGATCTGAGAGTATTCAGCGATCACAGGAGTTTAGCAAAGATGAATGCAAAATGTGAACGGATGGTGGAGCACTCCAATTAACAACGAAACAATGCTAAGACAAGTATGTGTGTTTAAGGGTGCTTGAGAAAGCCTAGGAAGAGGGAGATGATGTCACTGAGATTCAATGAGCATATTTTAAAACCCGACGTTGAGCACAGTTAAGGGCGATGAACATGATGAAAGGAAGTGGAGCCCTGTCCAGCTGGGATAGGTGTGTAACACTCCAGCTGAACAACCCAGCACACGTGAAAGCTGTTTTTCAATAGGCGGAAGTTGATGGACAAGTCTGGTGATATGCATTAGCAATTTGTTGAAAGGAAAGCAGCGCAGTGTGTGAGGAATTCTGTACTAACAAGAACCTGTCATACTTGTATATTAGTAAGATTCACAGTATTCTGTCCTCAATATATTTATTCAAATAAAGAAACATTGGCACCTTCAGACAATTTTGTGAAGAGTAAGCACACTTACTCCACAATTTTCAGAAGTCATGTATAAGTGAATGGAGAGAGACATGCATATGCACCATTTCTCCATTCCTGATTGCTGTCATTGGGAAAAACAAAATAAACTTGTAGTTATGATACCTTTTAATGACTAACAAAAGTAAAATAATTTATGTTACAAAGCAAGATTTCGACACTTCTTATAGGTCTCTTCCTCAGGCATGGTATAACAAAGTTTCTGAAGAAACACAAGTATATGCATAAAAAAACAAAAGAACAGAGGCATGGCATAATAAATAGACATTTAAATAAACAAACTGAGCTCAGAGAATAAATCCTTAATTGGAATAGATTAGTGGTGTGAAAGTTTTATAGTCTCATTATCCAAGTAAGATCAGAGGCCTGGTGCCCTCAATGTCTCTGGAGCAGATTCCCCAGATTCTGTAGCAAGTCATAAATCCTCATGACAGATTTAGTCTGGTGTAGAGGGAAACAAAGCCTGGAATAAGTTTGTATTCCCAAACCCTTTGATGTTTTTGTGTTTTAAAGTTGCCTTTTAATATGATAACTTTCATATTGTTTGTTATTTCCTGGACCACAGAAATTTTTGGCCACCAGTAAAAGTTTTATTTTATTATTTTTAATTGTGTGGCGATAAAACCTCATCCTTGCTCTCGGTTTCTGTCCTGTTTTTCTTACATAGAGACCCCCAATAGGACATATAGTTCATAGAATTAAGTACTCCACTTTGGAAGAGGAATGTGTGAATTTCCCAGGTATCTCATAGTCTTGCTGTGTGTTAGGCTGTGGTTCCACGGTCCGGAACCACAGCGCTTTGGACGGAGCGGAAATTCCGCTCCGTCTAAGCCCCGCCCCCTTTATGACGCGCGTTCTTTCCGGAGGTGTTCAGGACACCTCCGGAACACCTCCGGAAAGAACGCAGGGCTACATAGCCCTGTGTGAAATTCTGTTGCGGCGACGCACCGTCGCCGCAACACGCGAGGACATGCTGCGGTCTGAAAAGACGCGCCGCATGTCCGTTTACGCAGGTCTGCCACCTGCGTGTTGTTACGCATAGTGGAGACGGGATTTCTTGAAATCCCCTCCACTATGCTGTAACATCTGGACGCTGCGTGTTTGGCACTGCGCCAGCGCACAGCGCCAAACACGCAGCGTTTACTGATCGTGGAAACTCACCCTTAGGAATCTGTATCCTGTCTTTGGTCTCTTTGGGCATTGTACTTAGGATCATGCTATTTCTTAAATTTAGGAGGTTGCCTGTACCACAACAAGGGAGGGTCTTTGAATATTGTCTTTACTGGACATTCTTTTGTAGGATGTTGTGTAGTTTTTTAGCTGTTTTTCTCAATACCTCAAGCTGTGGGTTGTAGGTCACCACAAGAAGTACACGATTATTTTCCTCTTTGTCTTCGTACTGAAGTAATTAACTTCTAGGGATCCTTGTGGCTCTAATGATCTGATCATCGATGGAGGTGGGGTGGTAGCCTTGGTTTAAAAATATCTTTTTAAGATGGGTTAAGTGTTATGAATGTTTTAGAAATGAATTCTGAGCAGAAGCTCCCTCTGGTGGTTACAAACGGTACTGAACCATTCAATGAGGATTGTCAATCAGGAATCACTGACTGGCTGGATATAAGGGAGGTTTCCCCCCATCATGGTTGCCGGTGATCAATTGTTCTTGTCTCAACGTTGTTTCTTGGTTCACTTGGAAGCTTGCTGAGTCTTGCCTCTTCTCCTGCTCTCAGATAAGATATTTTCTGTTTTTTTGTTTTTGTGCTTGCCATTTGAAATTTTCTCTGCATTTCTGTGAGGTTGGCCAGGTTCCCCTCCTCGGGGGCTTGGGCGCCTCTCGGTTCCTCTGGAGACACTGTTGTTTGTTCATTTGCCTTTTCCAGTTTTTTCTGTGGCTGCGGCTTAGTTTTGTTACAACAGAGAACTAATTTAGGTGGTAGAGGTCGTGTGATCTCAGGTGTTTTTGCAGTTAGTAGCGTTGGCTTTTTTTTAGGGTTTTTTTTGGATTGCAGTAAGTATCCTATCTTTCCTTTTCTGTCCAGGCAGATTGGGCCCCAGCGTTTTCTCATACTATTTTCTGTCTGTGTCTGTATTTCCTCTTGTCTAATCGCCATTACATGTTTTGGGGCTTCCTATGTTCTTTGGGGATCTGCTCCGGGGCAGATAGCTTTCCTCTTTCTATCTTTAGGTGTAGTTAGTCTCTCAGGTTGTGACGAGGCGTCTAGGACCAACGTAGGAACGCTCCACGTCTGCCTTTAGTTGTGGTGGTTAGTCAGGGTACTGCAATCCAGTAGATCCCAACCTCTCTGGTGTATTGCCTTTTTTGCCTGCTCTCCTCAGCTACCAAAACATAACAGTTAAGTGTTCATCCCTCTCCATCGGGCTGGAACAGGGCCTGGCTGTAGACGATTGACTTTCAAGTGGAAGCTGTCCCATCTGAGGTATGTAGGACGGTCAATTGGTTTCTGATACACTGATGTCTGGTTTGAACCATTTTGAATTTTTATGGTGGTATTTAGAAAGTTGTTTCTGTTTTTGAGTGGTAGATTGTTAAATTTATGGTGAGATGAAATGTATTGAATTTCTTATGAAATTTTTGAAGTTCTTGTTCAGACTCAGTCCAGATTATTAAGATGTCATCGATGTAATGGAAATAGACTAAGAGTTTGATGGAGCAGGATGCTAAAAAGTCATTTTTCAGTTTATACATGAAAAGGTTGGCATACTGGGGTGCCATTTTGCTGCCCATAGCAGTTCCATTGCGATGTGGAAATAACTTTTCCTTTTGGCAAGGAGCTATGTGTGAGTATAAATCTGGTGAATCTTATTAAAGGCTCAGAAGGGATCACATTAGCTTCAAAAGACATTTGGCAGGTAGATAGTCCACCTTCATGTGGGATATTTGAATACAGGGATGCCACATCCATAGTGGATAAGATGGCATTCTTAGGGAGAGGACCTAATGTATATAGTTTGTTTAAAATGTCCGTGGTGTCCTGTAAATAGCTGTCTGTCTTCCTTACCACCAATTTAAGGATGCTTTCTACCCACCCTGAGAATTTTTCAGTGAGTGTTCCCATCCCTGAATTAATTGGCCTCCCTGGGTTACCTGGCTTATGAATGTTGGGAAGCATATAGAAAATTCCTATTCTGAGATTCTCAGGTATAATGTCGGGAATCTGTACATAGACTTCTGATGTCTCTTTTCAACTCCCTCATATTTTTCAGTTGGGTCATCATCCAGTTTGGTGTAGTATTGTATATCTGTCAGTTGTCTGTGTTCTTCTTTAAAGTAGTGAGCTGTATTCAGAAGGACTATGGCACCCCCTTTATTAGCAGGTTTAATAATCATCTCTTTGTTGTTCTTTCCCTTCTCTCCTGCACACTGATGTTAGACCTTTCCTTTCTTTCTTTTGTCCAATATCATGGACCACATCGATTGTCTAAAAGGACATATATTGGTCCAAAATGGTGTTGCGGCCAAGAGGAGGTGTCCAGTCAGATTTTTTTCTTGTCCTCTGGTCTGACTTGTGTTTGTCTGCTTAGAAGCCTGAAGTCTTCTTTATCATCAAAGAACTCCTTCAGTCTCCTGAAATATTGTTCCATGTCATTACAAAGTTCTGTTTAATCTAGAGGTTTTATAGGACAAAATATGAGACCTCTGGAAAGCACACTGAGTTCTAGTTTGGTGGGTTTGTGAGAAGACAAATTGATAACAAAGCTGACTGTACCTGTGTCCTTCCGGCAGTTTTGCTCCTTGCTGTTGTGCTTAAAGGGAATCTGTCACCTATTTTTTCGTATATAAGCTGCAGCCACCGCCATCAGGGGCTTATCTACAGCATTCTGTAATGCTGTAGATAAGCCCCCGATGTAACCTGAAAGTTAAGAATAACGAGTTACATTATACTCACCGGGGCGGTCCGGTCTGATGAGTGTCGCAGTCCGGGTCCGGCGCCTCCCATCTTCTAGCGATGATGACGTCCTCCTCGCTTCTGTCACGCTCCTGCGCAGGCATACTTTATCTGCCCTGTTGAGGGCAGAGCAAAGTACTGCAATGCGCAGGCGCTAGGCCTCTCTGACCTTTCCCGGCACCTGCGCGTTGAAGGCAGATAAAGTATGCCTGCGCAGGAGTGCGGCAGAAGCAAGGAGGAGGATGTCATCGCTAGAAGATGGGAGGCGCCGGACCCGGACCGCGACACCCATCGGACCGGACCGCCCACCAGTGAGTATAATATAACTCGTTTTTCTTTTCTTTCAGGTTACATCGGTGGCTTATCTACAGCATTACAGAATGCTGTAGATAAGCCCCTGATGGTGGTGGCTGCAGCTTATATACGAAAAAATAGGTGACCGATTCCCTTTAAGAGGAACTTAACTGGTGCTGGAATAGAATCCTGCATTCAGTCGAAGTATGTGAAGTCTCTTTTTTTTGTTGTCTTTTGGGTATGACTGCAGTGTTATATAATAATGTTGCATTTTCTGCTGTGTGTTTCCAGTAAGTGCACTCCTTAAGGGTTGTATTTCCATTTGGACCTATTTCTTGGTGCCGTAGAAAATGTGTGTATAAGGTGATTCCATAGTCTCTCTGAAGTTCTGTAGCAGAGTTGTTGTGAATAATGAGTTTTGTAGGTATTCCAAGTAGGATTCTTGCATACCTCAGGGCTGCGTTCTTGAGATAGATTTGGATTCCAGGCGTGGAACCTGTATTTATCGGACATTTGTCATATTCATCGAATACCATGCCATAAATGTCCTAAATGTGAATAACTCTTTAAAGAAAGAATAAGTGAATATTGGTAAACCATCAAAGGTTATTCTAAATAGGAGTCTACATGGTACCTATGAATTCAGTACAGATGCCCATGGTCCCTCTGCTTAAATGTATTCAGCTTGTGAAAAGCATACATGTGTCTTGTGTGTCAGTTTTATGTCTGCTACATGATTTCTACAGTGATGCTTAAAAAAATATTTAGAATTGAGAGTCCTCAGTGGTTGATACCTTTTAATGGCTAACTGAAAAGATGGTAACAAATTGCAAGCTTTCGAGACTACTCAGGTCTCTTCATCAGGCAAGACTAATACAAAATCTGAAGAATCACATATTTATTCACAACACAGCACAGAAAAAATGCAATAAATGAGACAAGTGACGTGAAGCAGAACTGTCATTATGGGAGAGGGATGAACAGTTGTGGCAATAAATATTGGACTAGTTCATAGATAAGGAGTGTGAAAGTTTTATTGCCCTCTGATTGGGGTCTGGTAATGTTTTGTGATGCTCTCACAGGGTCTTTGAAGCAAATTCCTTAATTGATGTAATAGGCAATAAATCCATGTGATAGGTTCATTCCAGCATTGAGTGTGTCAAAGGTCACCATCAATTTGTATTCGCAAACTCTCCTGTGTCTCTGAGATGTGAAATCACCTTTCAGTACAAGTAATTTCATGTCCAACATGCTATGACCGGGGATGCAAAAGTGTTTGGCCACAGGTAGATCCATTCTTTTTTCTCTTATTGTGTGGCGATGAGAATTCATCCTTGCTCTCAGTTTTTGCCCTGTCTCCCCCACGTACAGACCCCCAGTTGGACATTTTGTACAAATAATTAGGTATACCACATTAGATGTGATGCAGCTGAAAGTACATGGGATCTTGTAGTCCTGATGTGAGTTGGGGATCTTTATCTTGGTCATTATAAATGGACAGGTTTTGCATTTCTTCTGGTTGCAAGGAAAGGTTCCTGCAGCTGTTGGAGAGGACAGGGAACTTCTGACAATGATGCTTATTAGATTTGGGGGCTGCCTTAAACACAGTAGTTGGGGGTCTGGAAATATGGATTGTAATCGGGCATCTTTTTGTAGTAAAGGTTGTAGTTTCCGTGCAGCTCCCCTTAGCATCTCCAGATTTGGATTGTAGGTGACCACTAGAGGCACCCGGTTATTTTCTTCTTTAGTTTTGTAATGTAGCAGGTGATTCCTTGATATTCTGGTGGCTCTTGTAATTTGGTTTTCAATTGTTCTTGGATGGTAGCCCTGATTTAAAAAGGTCTTTCTAACACTTTTGCATCCCCGGTCATAGCATGTTGGACATGAAATTACTTGTACTGAAAGGTGATTTCACATCTCAGAGACACAGGAGAGTTTGCGAATACAAATTGATGGTGACCTTTGACACTCTCAATGCTGGAATGAACCTATCACATGGATTTATGGCCTATTACATCAATTAAGGAATTTGCTTCAAAGATCCTGTGAGAACATCACAAAACATTATCAGACCCCAATCAGAGGGCAATAAAACTTTCATACTCCTTATCTATGAACTAGTCCAATATTTATTGCCACAACTGTTCATCCCTCTCCCATAATGACAGTTCTGCTTCACGTCACTTGTCTCATCTATTGCATTTTTTCTGTGCTGTGTTGTGTATAAATATGTGATTCTTCAGATTTTGTATTAGTCTTGCCTGATGAAGAGACCTGAGTAGTCTCGAAAGCTTGCAATTTGTTACCATCTTTTCAGTTAGCCATTAAAAGGTATCAACCACTGAGGACTCTCAATTCTAAATATTTTTCTATCTACTGGCTAACACTGTACTAAGATATACATCTTAACTGTATAGTGATGCTTGACAGTTTGTGACTAGTGATGGGTGAACCCCTGAATGTTCAGGTCCAGCAGGTTCAGCTGAACAGTTAAAAAAAAAAGTTTTTGGTTCTGGGAGCAGAACAGTATCCAAACCTTAACCCAGACCCCATTCACTTGAATGGGGGTCCTGAACATCCAGTGTTTGCCACGCTGTCATGTGAATGACAGCGTGGCAAACACTGTCTCTGATCGCCGGTAAAATTATTGCCGCCGGTCAGAGAGCTGCGGATCCCACACTGTCAAATGACAATGTGAGCCCGCAACTGTGAGCGACAGTGAAAAGTTTACCTCCAATCACAGGCGTCGGCTGATGGGATTACTACTCTCATCAGCCTATATCTGCTGCCACTAATAACAGTGAGAAAAGACGGCGGCTGATGGGACCAGCCAAGCAAAACTGACAGCTATGGGCTGCAACCCTCAGCTATCTCAGCTTTAGCGAGGTTGGTTATCAAGAATAAAGGGGTCCTCATGCCGTTATTTTAAAATTATGTAAATAAATAATTTTAAAAAAATGACGTGGTGTCCCCCATTTTTGATAACCAACCTTGCTAAAGCATACAGCTGGGTGCTGGTATTCTCAGACTGGTAAGGGGCCATGGATATTGCCCCACCAGCCCAAGAATAGCAGCCTGCAGTCACCCAGAAAAGGCTCATCTATTATACTGTGGCAGTGGCAAGTGGGGTTCATATTTGTGGGGGTGATGTCACCTTTGCATTGTCCGGTGACATTAAACCCACGGCTTAGTAATGTAGAGGCGTCTATAAGACACCTATCCATTACTAATCCTATAAACACTCAGCCAGAATAAATTCCTTTTTTTGAAATAAAAAACACACTTAAACTTTTTTATTTAAAAATAACAAACAGTTATACTCACTTAACGCTTATTCTATTGAAGCCATGGTCTCCTGTAAAAAAACAAAATAAAAAACAACCATATCCCTCACCTGTCTGTCGTTCTGACCCATGCCATAATCCATGTCTGGGATAAATAGTTTTCAACTTGTACAGCTGCCAAGATGCGACTGTCCAGGCTGAAAACCACTGATGAATGGGATGCTGCGAGCTCAGCCTCAGTGAGTAATAGGTCACTGAAGTTGCGTTCCCAGTCATGCCCCTGAAGTGCGTTGACCTTGGTGAGGTCACTGCTAGCACAGTGAGAAATTTCTCACTGTGAACTGTGATGAACTCACCTGTAAGGTTCTGTGTACATGTTCCGGAAACTCAGTTTGTTCATCAGCCATTTTACTTTCTGTCTTGCTGCAGCTATCTTGCCCTCAGTCAAAATGGAGTTTCCAGCTTGCATGTTCCCGCCCTGATTCTCTCCTTTTGCTTCTTAAGCAGCCACAGCTGAGCAATCAGTGCTTCAGAATCTAGCCTGCAGTGAACCTGTGACCTGACTCCTAAAGCCTTGGACCTTGTACTCCAGCTATTCCTACTGAGGAACTCTGAAGCACTTGTGGACTCTGAACCCTGCTCTTTGAAAGACCCACGTTTGCATGGACTTACGGTAACAGAGAAGAAGATCCTGAACCTGTTGTGGAGAGTGATTGCTGAGCTTAGATTACTCTGGCCTGCTGTGTCTCCTGCTTCTGTGTCTGCAAGCTGTGTGACTATTTTTTCCAACTTGTATGAAGTAATACAAGACTTTCTATATCAAACCTGTGTCTCATGTATTTTCATCGCACCCAAGCACAAGACGCTATATGAACTGTACTACATACATTACATCACCGTTGCACCGTGAGACATTTTCTCATGGTGCTAGCGTTGATCTCACCAAGATGACAGCTCAAGAAACACCCGCTGTCGGGGTGCCGAACCCAAACAGTTAAAGGACTTCCTAGTGAAGTCTGTGTTCGGGATCCATGCCCGAACAGTAGGTGTTCGGTACAGACCCCGAACTTTACTGATCGGGTTCACCCATCTCTATTTGTGGACCTTTCAAAATTTCACATATTTCTGCATACATTTGACTTAAAACTACAGCAGATTTCTCCTGAAACTTGATAGAGAACCAAATCAAAAAAGTGTAAAAGATTGGATTTTTTAATTTCTTAAATGAAAATGATCCAATATCACGCCCGTGAGTGGCAAAAGTATGTGAACCTTTACTTTCTGTATCTGGTTTTACCCCCTTGTGCAGCAATAACTGCATCTAAACATTTTCATTAATTGTTAATTAATCCTGCATATCAGATTGGAGGAATTTTAACCCATTCCTCCCTAAAAACCAGCTTAAACTCTATTATATTGATGAGTTTTCTCCCATGAACTGCTCATTTCAGGTCCTTTCATAAAATTTCTGTAGTATTGAGGTCAGGAGTTTGACATGGCCATTCCAAAACTTGAACTTTATTATTATTATTATACATTTATATAGCGCCATTTATTCCATGGCGCTTTACATATGAAAAGGGAAAAATATAGACAGGTACAATAAACATGTGCTAGACAAGGGACACACAAGTACAGAAGGAGAGAGGACCCTGCCCGCGAGGGCTCACAGTCTACAGGTTCTCCTTATCCATTCTTTTGGAGAATGACTTGAGTTTCTGGTCGTTTTCTTACTGTATCACCTACATTCTCTTGAGATTCTTCTCATAAATAGATGCACTGTTGTTTTCCTTTAGAATTTGGTGGTATTTTTCAAAATTCATTGTCCCATAAATGATAGGAAACGGTCCTTGCCCTGGTGCACCAAAACAGGCCCATTCCTATATGTAACCCCATCTTAATGGTGTATGATGATCTGGCTTGTGGCATTCTATGATTCTACACAGCGTTTTATAATGAGTTTTTCTGACGTCGAGACATGTTCACATACTCTTGGCTGTGTGGTACCATGATTCTACCACCACCGTGTTTCACAGATAGTATGAGGTTTTTATACAGTAATACAGCGTTTTCCTTTCACTAAACATATCGCTTCCAATTTAAACTGAAAAGCTCTATTTTGGTTTCATCCATCCAAAAAACATTGTTCCCAGAGCTTTTTTAGCTTGTCAAGCTGAATTTTGCTGCCAATCTGCAATTGGCTAAAGTTCTTTTTGCGGAACAGTTGCCTTCTCCTTGCAATCCTGCTGCACACATCATTATTGTTCAGTGTCCTGATGGTTTATTTGTGGTCAGTATCATTAGCTAATGTGAGAGAGGCCTATAGTTGCTTAGAGGTTACCTTGGGTTCCTTTGTGACTTCGTGGACTATTATCGGTTGTGTTTTTTTCGTGATCTTTGTTGGTCAGCTACTCCTAAGGATGGTAACAATGGTATTCAATCTGTCTGACCATGGATTGACAGAGTACAAACTCATTAAATATTGTTTTGTAACCTTTTTCCAGCCAGTTGAGCATCAAAAACTCTTTTCCTGAGGTCATCAGAAATCCCCATTATTTGTGCCATAAAACACTTCCACGAGTGTTGTGAAGATCAGACTTTGATTCATCCCTGTTCTTAAGAGTCACTGCATTGTGTGAAAAATCTGATTTTAGTTTTAGGTCAGATTTATGCAGAAATATGGAAAATTCTGAAGGGTTTACAAACTTTAACACCAATATATGTGTGCAGTGTGTGACTGGTGAGTAAAGGGAAATACTCTGCTGTAAATTTTCACCAGAAAATTTCAAATCAGAATGTCAGCACTACAAATTGCAACAATATTCGGGTATTAAAGGGAACCTGTCTACTAGATTGTGCACAGTAACCTACAGTGTCAGGTCGTTGCCGTTATACTGATTAAAATGATTCATAATGAAGACTGCTGACTGGTCACTGATCCCTTACTGACCTGACCCACTCACTAACATAATGAATATTTTATATACATACTGAAAAAAACAACCCCTCTGCAGGCAGGTGCCAGCCGTGGCACCTGCATAATCGCATGTATACTGTGTTTATAGCTAATATCGCTGCGGTTATCCTGTTATCTAAAAAATAAAAATCCAATTGAAAATGGTGCTTGCCGCGCCTGCACAGTAGCAGCTATCGGTGTATATAGAGGTGATATGATAGCTGCTATTGAGCAGGCGGCGCTATCTTGGAGTGGGAAATTTATTTTTTTCTTCTCTAGCAAGATGGTGCCTGCGCAATAGCAGCTATTGTTGATCGCCGATAGCTGCTATTGCACAGGCACTGGCTGCGCCATCTTGGAGGAGAATTTTTTTTTTCCTCTACAGATGGCTCCGCTATCAGATCACCTCTATATACGCCGACAGCTGCTATGGCAGGCTCCATTTTAAAATTGATTTTTTTTTGTCAGTGTGTCCCCAGGCCGTGGGAGTGCATTGCAGTCACAGGCATAGCTGTGATTGCAATGCAAAATAAAAGTGAGTATTGATCTTAGGCATGCTATGTGTCCAGGGCAGATATAAGAAAACCTGTTCTGGGCTTTTATTTTTGAAACGGACTACAGGATGGCAGTGGGGCAATCCTTATTCTCCCCGAACCCGGGTTTTCCATGTGGCCTATGGCCACAAATTCTTTTGGTAAAATCCCTTGCAACAGAGGGTTGGGTGTGTCAGTGTGGAGTTTGCAGCAAGCAGAGCAGATGGCTCTACAAAAGCTCAACCTGTGTGAGGGAACACAGAGCCAAGCATTGCGAACTCCTGGCACCCTGCAGTGTGATATGGTGGTGCAGTCGCCCTCGGTAACCGGACGCACTTATGGACTGTCGTGTTTCCCCGCTGCGATCCGGAGGATACCGTGTGCTGTGCACTGTGTGAGTTTTGGACATTAAACACGTTTTGCTTTGAACTTTGCTGGGTCACTGCCTCATCACTGCACAGCATGGATACCTCTGCACTACATATTGTTGGAGAATGCGTGCAGTGTGAACTGAGGCATACCCCAAAGCGTGCTGCATGTCAGTAATTAAGCCGGCAGTGCTACAGCTAAAGCCTGCTGACAAGATTGAGGAGCTTTTGAAGTAGTTGGTCCTTGCGCAGCAGCGGCAACATGAGCAGCACCAGCATCAGCAATGGCAGCAAGAGATATGTAATCAGCAGCAGCAGACAAATAACCTGTTGATGCGAGAGGCGGCCCCACCAGGAACCTCAATCTGTTTGGAGGCTCGGTATAAAGTTCGGTCAGCGCTGAGGAAGATGGGTCCTGAGGATGACATGGAGGCCTTCCTCACCGTCTTCGAGCGCACAGCAGAGCAGGAGAGCTTGCCGATCACCCAGTGGGCTGAAGTGGTGGCCCCCTTCCTGACAGGAGATGCCCAGAAGGCCTACCTGGACCTTAGTCAGGACGATGCCCTTGACTATGGGAAGCTGAAAGATGAGAACCTTGCCCGACTGGGGGTTAATACATATGTGCAGGTTCAACGGGTATTCCAATGGTCTTTTGCGTCCCGCCACGTCTCAGGCATATGACTTGTTGCAGCTGATTAAAAAATGGCTCCAGCCTGAGACCATAAATCCTTTCCAGATGGTAGAGAGGGTAGTGGTCAACCGGCTGGTGAGGGCTCTGCCCGTATCCATACAGCATTGGGGGGGCCAAAAAAACACAGGGGCGCAAACTGCAGCTTTTTTTTTGGCCTGGGGTTCAGGTGAAGGTCCAGAGGTACTGTGACACGTGTCTGGAGTGCCAACTATCCTCACCCAGTCACCGGAGTCCATTGGTACCTCTGCCCATCATAGAAGTACCCTTTGAGCGGATAGCAATGGATCTGGTAGGGCCTATCGTGAAATCCGCCCGTGGCCATCAACATATCTTGGTCATAGTGGACTACGTCACACGGTACCCCGAGCCACATCTCAGCAAAACTAATATCCCGCAAGCTATTTGCCATGTTTTGTCTCCTTGGGCTACCAAAGGGGATCTTTACAGATCAGGGGACTCCTTTTATGTCCAAGGTGTCCAAGGAGCTATGCAAGCTGCTCTGGATCAAACAGCTATGCACGTCGGTGTACCACCCACAAACCGACGGGTTGGTAGAAAGGTTTAACAAGACCCTCAAAGCCATGCTCTAGAAGATGGTAGCCAAGGATTGGAGGGATTGGAACATGTTATTGCCCTATCCAATGTTCGCTATCCGTGAGGTACCACAGGTGTCCACAGGTTTTTCCCTGTTTGAGCTATTGTATGGCAGGCATCCGAGGGGACTGCTCGACTTGGCTAAGGAGATATGGGAACAGGAGCCAACTCTGCATTGGAGCGTAATGGAGTGCGTGGCGAGCATGCAGTACCGGATTGCGGCAGTACGGCCCATAGTAAAAAAGCATCTAATGGATGCCCGGGCCGCGCAGAGCTGCACGTACAATAAAAGAGCCAAGGTCAGGACCTTTTAAAGAAGGGGACCGGGTGTTGGTATTAGTGCCCACCCCAGAGAGTAAGCTCATGGCTAAGTGGTAAAGGCCATATGAAATATGGGGAAAGGTGGGAGAAGTGAATTATAGGGTGTACCAACCTGGGAAAAGGAAACTCGAGCAACTATACCATGTTAACCTGCTAAAAGCCTGGAAGTATTGGGAATGTTTGGTTATGGAGGCGACTCTGGTCGTACCAACGGGGATCCCTCTGGTACCGGCCAAGGACACAGCAGGGGGTCAGGTTAAAATAAATGATGCTCTCACAAAACAGCATCAGCGGGAGGCTCCGGCTTTGGTGCAGCGGAATATGGACGTATTCTTAGAGCTGCCAGGGTGGACCTTTGTGATACAACATGACATTGTCACTGAGCTTCAGGTAAGGGTACGGATGAAACTGTACCGAGTGCCAGAAACCCGAAGGAAAGTCATCGTGGTCGAGGTGAAGCAAATGCTCCAGTTGGGAGTGATTGAGGAGTCCCGAAGTGAGTGGGCCAGCCCCATTGTCCTAATTCCAAAACCAGATAGGTCATTATGCTTCTGTAATGACTTCAAGAAATTAAATGAGGTGTCAAAATTTGACCTCTATCCCATGCCACGGGTGGACGAGCTAATTGAGAGACTGGGGGAGGCCCAGTACTTCACCACTCTCTGCCTCACAAAAGGTTACTACTGGCAGGTCCCATTAACAGAGTCAGCGAAAGAAAAGACCGGTTTTATAACACCAGAAGGTCTCTATCAATATGTTGTCTTGCCTTTTGGGTTATATGGGGCACCGTCTACATTCCAGAGGCTGATGGACATAGTGTTAGAACCCCATCGGACATACGCGTCGTCATATTTAGATGACATTGTAATCTTTAGTGCAGATTGAAACACCCACCTGTCCCAGGTACAAGCAGTACTGGAGTCTCTCCGGATCACGGGGTTAACAGCAAACCCAAAGAAATGTGGGATACGACTCACAGAAGCCCAGTACTTAGGTTACGTGATTGGCCACCAGGGTTATCAAGCCCCAGGTAAATAAGATCGAGGCTGGCTTTTATTTTTGAAACAGACTACAGGATGGCAGTGGGGCAGTCCCTTTCCTTCCCGGCCCTGAGGATTTCCATGTCACCGGCGGCCACAGGTTCTTTTGGTAAAGAGAGTTGGAGTATCAGTGTGGAGTTTGCAGCAAGCAGAGCAGACACCTCTGCAAAAGCTCAACCTGTGTGAGGGAACACAGAGCCAAGCAGAGCGAACTCCTGGCACCCGGCAGTGTGATACGGTGGTGCAGTCACCCTCAGCAATCGGACGCACTTATGGACTGTTGTGTTTCCTGGCTGCGATCCGGAGAATACCGTGTGCTGTGCACTGTGTGAGTTTTGGACATTAAACACGTTTTGCTTTGAACTTTGCTGGGTCACTACTTCATCACTGCACAGCGTGGATACTGCTGCACTAGACAGGATAACCTTAGCCATATTAATTATTAATCACGAACCTTGCCCTCCTAATCAAGTGTGACATGAAGATCGCTGATCTTGAGGAATCGGGGCTGTAATCTTGCAGGGGGTTTAGCCTCTATAAAATTTGCACATTTCGTGTTTAGTCTCCTGCATAATGGAAGAAGTAATTAGAAGTTTAATGAAACATACTAAGTAGGATGCTTGGTGCTCCATTCCTTTCTGCCCACTGTCTTTTCATTCCCCACTTCCCTCATTGGTGATTGACAGTGCCTGTGCTTGACTTGCCTGTGTTACTACTGCAGACAGTGATTACTCCAGGAAAACCAGTGCTGTCAATCACCATTGAGGGAGGTGGGGGCATGCAACACCAATGGGTGAAACTCTACACGGAGCCTTTTGGCAACATCAAAGGTGCACCGAGCACCCTTATTAGCATGTTTAATTAAATTTCAGTTTCTGAAGAACAGAGACAACCATGAGAGTTCTGAAGGTGCAATTTTTCTAGAAGTTATATGTCCTACAGGGCTATGTATTTAGTTTATATAGTCAGTTTGGGCAGACAGACTCCCTTTAATGCTTGATATGTGCTCGATTGATGTATGCTAGAACTGTACTCCTAGTTTTCATGTGCACACATAGCCTTTTAAAAATTATGTTAATACATTGCGGTAAAAAGTGAGCTTATGGTGGCTCATATTATGTCATTTATTCATTCACCCTTTGAATCTATAACATCCCGCAATATTGATATAATCAAGGAAACAATATGGAAAAGCTTGTGTAATGATATATCCTCATGTGTAAGCCAGGCCCCTTAATCATTGATGGGTTTGAGAATCACAATATTCGCTTCTCTTTCCTGACATGTTGAGAAAGTGGTGTCACAGCCAATTGCCTTGAGTGTTTAGTCAGCAAACGATCAAATATTTAAACAGTGTTAATTCCCAGTAAGGTGTGGAAAGACGTTCTCGGCTCTCGTCAGCCGCATCTGCCCGGAAATGTTACGATTTTCAGTCACAACTGTCTTACATGTTCTGCAGAACTCAGTGATGTCGGAGACAGAATCAGGATTCCTCATCCTCACTGTTATCTTAGAGCCGTAATGGAAGGAATAAGCTATCGGTTTCCATTCTCCGTAGCAGAAAATGCTTAACTCAAACTCATATTGAACTCTCTGTAAGTTTGAACTTTTCCAATAAAGGTGGAACACAGAAGTTCTGCAGAATACGGGCATAACAAATTAGTATGCACACAAGAGAAGCCACAGAAATTGATGTAATGAATATAGCATGACTCCATCAATATGTATATCAGAAGCAATGGAAACCGTAACATTAGGATGACACAACGGGAAAACACACAAAGGAAAGATTGAAAGGGGGGAAGGAAGAGTAAGGGGATGGGTTGGGGGAGACATAGATCTTATTGAAGACCTACTGCAGGGAATAGAAAAAGAATCGTTATAAAACCTGAGGTGCAGTAAATTCAAGTATATAACTACAAGATTATATAAAGTAGAGCCACAAAATAATGTTAGTAAGGCTAGGGTCGCACAATAGAATTATGTCTCATCCGAGATAGTCAGGCCGATTATGCTAATCACACTCTGTGGTCAAACTGTGATTATAGTGTGATCCGATTTTCTCGGATGTAGAGAAGATGGCGAAAAAAAATTCAGTCTGTCCGCGAAAATTGGATATCATCTGAGTGCCGTCCGATGTTTTCCACGGACCCATAGACTTGAATGTCCCAGTACGATCCAAATACTGAATGCAAATTGAGTATGCTGCAGGTTTTTTCTACTCTGTCCATGGAAAAAAATCAGACATGTGCACGGCCCCATAGAATAACATTGGTCCAAGAGTGAGCAAATGGATCGCACTGACTGAAATACTGTCGTCTGCACGAGTCCTTTATAGAGTCATTACAAACAGAGTGATGTATTTCAAGTGTTTATTTCTGTTTATGTTGATAATTACGGCTTACAGCCAATTAAAACCCAAATGTCATTATCTCAATCAATTAGAATAATTAACAAAAAACACCTTCAAGTGCTTCTTAACCATTTAAAAAGGTCCAGTCTGTTTCAGTAGGCTCCACAATCATGGGGAAGACTGCTGACTTGACAGATGTCCAGAAGTCAGTCATTGACACACTCTACAAGGAGGGTGAGTCACAAAAGGTTATTGCTAAAGAAGCTGGCTGTTCACAGAGTGCTGTATACAAGCATATTAATGGAAAGTTGAGTGGAAAGAAAAAGTGTGGTAGAAAAAGGCGCACAAGAAACTGGGATAACTACGGTTTTGATTGGATTGTTAAGAAAAGGCCATTCAGAAATGTGGGGGAGATTCACAAGGAGTGGACTCCTGGAGTCAATTCTTCAAGAGTCACCTCACACAGACGTATCCAGGACATTGGCTACAAGTGTCGCATTCCTTGTGTCAAGCCACTCATGACCAATAGACAATGCCAGAAGCGTCTTACCTAGACCAAAGAGAAAAAAAAAACTGTACTGTTGCTCAGTGGTCCAAGGTGTTGTTTTCAGATGAAAGCAAATTTTGCATTTCATTTGGAAATCAAGGTCCCAGAATCTGGAGGAAGAGTGGAAAGGCCACAATCCAAGCTGCTTGAGGTCTAGTGTGAAGTTTCCATAATCAGTGATGGTTTCGGGAGCCATGTCATCTTCTGGTGTAGGTCCACTGTGTTTTATCAAGACCAAAGTCAGCGCAGTGGTCTACCAGGAAATTCTCTCTGCCGACAAGCTTTTTGGAGATAAAAATTTCATTCTCCAGCAGGTCTTGGCACCTGTCCACACTGCTAAAAGTACCAATACCTGGTTTACAAACAACAGTATCACTGTGCTTGATTGGCCAGCAAACTCTTCTGACCTTAACCCATAGAGCAGGGTTCCCCAACTCCAGTCCTCAAGGCCTACCAACAGGTCATGTTTTCTGGATTTCCTTAGTATCACCCAGGTGATAATTGCATCACCTGTGCAATACAAATGAAATCCTGAAAACATGACCTGTTGGTGGGCCTTGAGGACTGGAGTTGGGGAACCCTGCCATAGAGTATCTATGGGGTATTGTCAATAGGAAGATGAGAGACACCAGACCCAATAATGCAGGCGAGCTGAAGGCTGCTATTAAAGCAACCTGGGCTTCATGTCAGTAGGCCAACATTTTGGATTTTAAAATCATTTTTCAAGCTGGTGTTATAAAGTATTCTGATTTACTGAGATAATGACTTTTGGGTTTTCATTGGCTGTAAGCCATAATCATCAACATTAACAGAAATAAACACTTGAAATTGATCACTCTGTTTCTAATGACTCTATATAATATATTAGTTTCTCTTTTTGTATTGAAGAACTGAAATAAAATAACTTTTTGATGATATTCTACCTGGCCAATGTTTCAACCTATATGGAGTTCTTTCTCATGGACATCGGTATGGTGAGAGCCGTGATAGAGATGCCAAGTGAAGTCCTGGGCGGTTAAGTGGAGGGTGGAAGTGCCCCCTTTAAGATGTTGTCATATCCTTTACCTTATGGTTCCATAGTATTGAAATATTGTACCTGACTGACCGTTGCTCTCTGAGCTTCAATAGTTTCTATGGATCATCTTCTCTTCTAGGACTGTTTAAAAGTTTATAATGCCCACATGAACATTGAGTAGTATAAATCACATTTAAGGTGTGTGCACACGACATCTTTTTCAGGTGGACAAATACACTTCAAGAAACACCAATGTTTTTCTCCTGAAGTGTCTTTTATAGTGGTTCCTGGTCATTTCCTGTGCACTTTTTCTTAATTTTTTGTGTTTTTCCAGCTTTTTTGTGATGTTTTTTTTTACTGATGTTTTCCATTTTTTAATTTATTTTTTTCTCCATTCAAGAAAAATGAAACCGCTAGTGGTTTTTCAAGTAAAACATTGGCAAAACACTTAAGACACCTGGGTCCCTTTTGAGCCTTCCGAAAGACTTTATAATAAAAGTATAGAGCGTCTTCAGAGCAGAAAATACATGAAGAATGGTCAGGTAATTTTTTTTTTTTTTTAGCTGCTCAATATCTTTGGAAGCTTAAGTAATTAAAAGTCTAAATTGATGAACAGAAGCCATATTTAGATAGAAATGGACGTTTATTCTTTTGAGCGTTTAGTTGGCACTTTTTCAGTTGGTTTTTGGTGCGGAATCCGCCTAAAAAACATGACGTATGCACATACCCTTAATGTCCATTTGCACATAATGGAAAATTCCTTAGGCTTCGACTCTTAATGGAGCCACAACAGCTATGACTGATCCGTTAATTACCGTAATAGATCACTGGATTTTTTCATCTCTTTTACTTACAAATGAGTCCCAAAAGTGTCATATGGGGAGCTTGCACTTTTGACGTAAAGAATTGCAATTGAAATACGATGAAAAAGGGTAAAACACCAGAACAGAATATTAATAGAACACTCTGACCTTGAAAACTCTTCAGAAATGTGAATGTCCATGTGTAATAATGATTATAAATATTATTGGCCAATTACTTGGAGATATCGCTCACTTTTTTAACATAGCAAGTTCAGAGAAGAGTTACCAGGATGGTGAGCGGACTGCAAAGTATGTCCTACGAGGAACGATTAAAGGATCTGGGAATGCTTAGCTTGCAAAAAAGAAGGCTAAAATGAGACTTAATAGCTGTCTACAAATATCTGAAGGATTTCACAGTGTCAAGTGATCATCCCTATTCTTATTTGCATATGGAAACACGAGAAGTAATGAAATAAAACTGAAAGGGAGAAGATACAGATTAGATATTGGATAAAACTTTTTGACAGTGAGGGTGATCAATGAGTGGAACAGGCTGCCATGAGCGTTGGTGAGTTCTCCATCAATGGAAGCCTTCAAACGGAGGCTGGACAGACATCTGTCTGAGATGGTTTAGTGAATCCTGCATTGAGCAGTGGGTTGGACACAATGACCCTTGAGGTCCCTTCCAACTCTAACATTCCATGATTTTATGATTCATGTTTGTGCTATATCGTATAGGAGAGGCGGCAGAGCTATCCATAAACTCACCGTGCAGCTGATTTTTCTGTTTTTGTTGCTGTATTTCTATATGAATTTATCCATCAGTAAATCATTCTTGCATACAGTCAGTTGGCGACACTGACAAAAGCTCTGGTTGCATTAACAAGTAGTGGAAAATCCGCATAGAAGAAAGTGACAGCCATTCATAAGTTGGTTATTTAACTGCATGCGTCAGTGATAGTTGTTCCTAATGACAACATCTGGTTACAGAACAGAGGACAGGAAACATAGGATCAGGTTCCTGCCTGTCTGATTATATGACAGCTGACCTCTACGGAAAACTGTGTTCCTTAGTAAGACAGATAGAAATTACTCAAGTCTGGGTGAGAATCCTTTGAGAATTTATTTCATCAAACCCGTAACCGGCTCCACTAGCTAGGCTAGACTTACGTGTAATCTTTATATACATCACTGCAAGTACAGGAAAACCCAAAGAACAGCATTTATAAACTGCCATAGCTGAGTGTCTGCAATATTTCATGCACATAAATGACAATAGTGAACTATCTATTTTTTCTTATAGTATAGGTTTATGATACGCTCAGACCTTCTGAAAAACAAAAGCATAAAATTGTACATTTCTGCTCAGTTACTTGACTGCATGCAAGTGTGTCTACATATGTAATAGAAACTTTGTAGCTCTCTCTTGTTTCACTTAAAGACATTCTCCAAGAATAGAAAAGAATAAATAATGTAAATAGCATCAATAGAGTTGCTGAGGATCGATTCGCAGGATCCAGTCCATAGGCCACTTCAGTAAACACTAGACGTAGCCCCGAAAAACTCCTACCTGATGGTATCCACAGCTCTTTTTTATATTAGCCGTCCTAGAGCAATGTCACATGTTCAGCACACTGTTACGATGATGTTGTGCTAGGCTGGCTAATAAAAAGAAGAGATACAGATGCTAGGAGGCAAGAGGCAGTTTTGAACGCTCCCGTCTAGCAGCCATAGATTACTGACTTGGCTGATGGACTGGATCCTGGGAATTAATTCCCACCAAGTCTAGTCAGCATACATTCTTAAATACCTTTTAATTGGCAAAGCAGATTTGTTTTTTCCTTTAAGAGGACTAGAGATGGGTGAACCCGAACAATAAAGTTTGGCGTCCGTACCGAACACCTACTGTTCAGGCACAGACACCGAACACAGGCTTCACCAGGAGGTCTGTTTAACTGTTCAGGTTTGGCCCCACCAAACACCGGGTGTTTGTCGCGCTGTCAAGTCAGGGCGGCAAACACCACTTCCAGTCAGCGGTAAAATCATTACCACTAGTCAGACAGCCGTGGTTCCCATACTGCCAAAAGACAGCGTGAGCCCGCAGTTGTGATCAGAGGTAAAAAGTTTACCTCCTATCACTACGCCTGCTGCCGCTAATAACAGCGAGAGCAGGTTGCAGTTGATGGGAGTATTCATCAACTGGCGCCTGGGCTCTAAATAAATAATTTACAAAAAACGTTGTGGGTTTCCCTGTATTTTTGATAACTAGCCAGCAAAGCAGACAGCTTGGGGCTGCAACCCTCAGCTTTCAGATTTAGCAGCTTATTCATTGGTTGTTACACTTAAGCTTTCATCTCGGTCATTGTGGTGGGAGGGGGAGTACATCAGATCTGATTGTGATTACAAACATGTCTGCAGCTGTAGCTTTCCTTAAAATGTTGTCAGGTCAATTTTATTCACTTCCCTCCCCACTGACTGGTGTGAGATGAAATCTGAAGGTGTAATCACACTTATCTGTGCTAGATCACCCTTCCCCCATATTGTTTGCCTTGAGATGAAAGCTGGAAATTGTAATCACACTCACCTCTGCTGTATACCACACAGTATCTGCAGAAATCAGGGCTGGGAACAGTGCTTTCCACCTTTACATCTCACAGGCGAATGCAGGTTCTTCTAATCTTCTGGTGGCTCGTTCTTCTTTCCCTGCATGAGGCTTCCTGCCTATGATTGGTCAATACCATGCAGGGTAAAAGTACACCCCCTGTGGAAGGTCGGCTCACTTAGCTGCTTCCCGAGGTAGACACAGGGTAAAGTCTCTGGATGGTTTATTACTTCATAAAGCCCAAAATAGTAACAATAATAGCCTTTCTGGCACAAATAAAAATAAAAAGTCCATACAAAGTCCTTCCCAGTATGGCTCCCGTCTTCTCGGCCAAATACACATGGCAGCTTTCCATGGAGCTTCAGCCTGGAGGCTTCCTTCCTCCAAGACAGCACAAACAGAAAAAAAACACTGGCTGGACATTTAACTAGGTGAAGATATGGTGAGTAGGCGTCCTGCCCATCTCTGACCTACTGACCGAAACCCAGACCCTGGAAATCACTGGTTTACTCTCAGCACATACAATGCTGGAGGGAAACTTATGCGTTTCCCATGACACAGAATAACAACCTTTGCAACACATATCTCCCATCACATACAGCGCCAGTGATGCTGTCACAGCCCCCAGTGAGTAATCTTTGCTATTGTCCCCGCAGTCTTATGTCTTATTTCCACAACGGAGGGGAGAAATTAAAGACAAAAAATACATTTTACTCCTCTCTGAAGCTGATGTTCCTTGATGTGGCTGTTTGATATGCTCAAACTGGTGAAAGAGCCTCTTTAAGGAGATAATCACTATGTAATTAAAATGATCTCCGTCTTGCTAAACTGACAGAATTTTATGAAATGTTGATAGGACAAGATCCTGTGAGCATGTGCAGTAGGAAGCTCCGCTGCTGTGACCTGGAGATAACTCATAGCAGCTCCCTGCCAATCTATCTCCAGTTCACAGAAGGTTATCACCAGGTCACAGCTACTGCACATGCTCACAGGCACCTGACTCAACTGTCTAGATTTCTGTCAATATCAGCAGTCAATTTAATGTATTATTATGATTATTCACCTAGACAAAATGAATGTGATTTGCTAATTATCGGACACCTTGGACCACTGAGCAACAGTCCAGTTCTTTTTCTCCTTGGCCCAGGTAAGACGCTTCTGGCGTTGTCTATTGGTCATGAGTGGCTTGACACCAGGAATGTGACACTTAGGAAGCCTTTGCAGGTGCTTTTTGCTAATTCTAATTTACTGAGATAATGACTTTTGGGTTTTCATTGCCTGTAAGCCATAATCATCAACATTAACAGAAATAACACGTGAAATAGATCACTCTGTGTGTAGTGACTCTATATAATATGAGTTTCACTTTTTGTATTGAAGAACTGAAATAAATTAACTTTTTGGTGATATTCTAATTTAGTGAGATGCACCTGTATGTGCATCAATAGCAACTAATTTATCTTCAGTTCTAAGGATCTCTAAGAATATCTGCATACGCTGTTGGAATATTCAAAGCCTTTTTTTATGCAGTGGATTTTTATTTTTTTATAATTAGTGTCAGTTTTCATTTTGTATTAAAATGATTTTATATGATTTGATATGCCAGTAGATTCTGTCTGCTGGGTCTCCCACTGATCTTGGGAATAGAGGTAACACCATCTCTCTCCAAGCAATCCTGGCAAGATATTGCAAAGTTTTCTCATACTAAACTTACCGCACTTAGGTTATGTTGACATCCTTTTTTTACAGAGATATATCAGGAGCATTCCCCGACATTTACTGCTGATTGCAGCCTCCAATATATGTCACTGTGGATGCTTATGTCCAGTGCATGCACCAGGAGCTTTCCCAGTGCATGTGTCAAATGTGTCATGAGCCTTAGAAACAAATTTATTTATTTATTTGGCCCCTATTTAAAAGTTTTAAAGCACAATACAAAATTAATTAAGACTGTATCTTGAATTTAAGGCAGATTTTGGCGGTATTTGGTCCAAGTTCTCCCCATTAAAGTATACAGAGACTGTATGGATATTTTTGTTCTCCTCTACATCTGCGACTGCCATTCATCTCTGCTACATCAGTTAACCAACTTTGCTACACTAGCATATGCTGTTTTGCATCAGCCATCGCTGTCCATCTGGAGCTTTGAGGATCCATCTCACCAGATGAGAACTTGTCTCAGTGTTGCCGATAGTAGCAGAGAGTGTGGTTGTTGTGCACAGATCCCAATAATGTGGAGAAGGGACAAAGCATGTAACAATGTTATGGATGGCAGAGTCAACAGGCAAAGGAGGAAAGCACATGAAAAGGAAATAAGTGCAGGATAGAATATATATGCCCTAATGAAGACCAGTAGAACCCCAGATACACACAGACCTTACATCCAGCCTATATTAGTGAGAGATACACTCTCACGAAAGAAAAATCTCAAACTTGCATCAAGCTGCAAAGATGTAAAAAAATCAAGGAATGAAGATTGCAGACTGTAACTTAGTGCAATGTTACTAACTAAAGATAACCACCAATTAGAGATGGGCATATTTATTTGAGTGTATTTGAATTCTACTAGAACTTTATGACGATCCACATTATGGTCAATACATATTTTTTGTAATTCGCTCTGCGCTAATTCAGCAAAACGGAGGCCAGCTGTGTTCACCATCTTGCTCAACAATGGAGTGCGGGCAAAAAGGTAAAAAAGAAAAAAATGATAGTCTTCTCGCGATCCCCTTGATGGCCAATCCCGCTGCTCCCTGCCCCCTGTGTTGTCCTCCTTGCCTTCTCCAGCCCAGTTTTCACTCTAGGATGGGGCTTCTGGCCTTGTTCAGGCCTTGGAGTTCACTGCGCATGCTCGAAAACAAAAGCCTAAGCCTAAAGTGAACACCGGGTCAGAGATGTGATGAGATGGAGGTGCGGAGGACTGAAACATGGGCAGAGATGGCTGGAAAAGTGAGGGAAATATTTTTTTTTTTCTCTTTTTAAGCCTTTACCTGTCGCTTAGCTCTCTGGCCACCCCATTTGTTCCCTTCATGTTGTTCAGTCTTCCGTCCCTCCGTTGCAGTGATCTCTAGCCCAGTGTTCATTTTAGGCTAGCACTTCCGGATGCGAACAAGGCCTGGAGTTCACTGCACATGCTTTGGGGGCCTAGTCATGGTTGGCATAAACAACCCACTTACATACATTAATTGCTTAGAATGGACCTGGTGGATCTGTTAAGCCATACATGATACGGTTTTATTAACCGCACCAAAGTATCTACTGTTTTTATGGGAAACCAGCAGGAAAATTCACTTAGAGCAATGCTCACTGGGAAAAAGATGCAGATACTGTAGCTCTCCTCCAAAAAAGAAAGTTTTCTGTGTCATTTACATGCCTGTCCTGTAAGTCATGGACTAGTTCCTGGCTCTCATCACTGAACTAATGTCTCTGTCTTTTGTATCAGGAAAGAACTGATTTGTAGGGAGAGATTTAATATCTGTCCCTTCCTTCATTACTTATTAAAATCTTAATTAGACCTTACTTCTTAAATGAAGCTGGAGAAAGCATTGTTTTCAATAAAAAGGAGAAGGTCAAACAAATGAAGGATGAGTGGCAAATCTTGGCATTTCCAGTTCCACTGAACATTTTCGTACGGGGCTTCCTTTAAATGAGGTGTAAATAACTGTCGGCACATAATGCATAAATCATTTATACATGGGCCTACCTGTCATGTCACATGCAGAGAGATGCCTTAATTGGCTTATAAATGTTTATGCTAATTATAAAATTTGTGGTGCCACATAGACATGCCTGTAACAGCCAAACCAAAGCATCCATATATCACAGTTTAGATATTTAATATTTCTGGTTGGAGTGAAATTAGCCTTCTCGTTAAAGAGATGCAAATTGTGTGAACTGAACCCGTGATGTGGATTTTCCTCCTGTCACTTACAAAGACTAGTGGGGCAGAACAAATCGCAATTATATATCATCTGCTTTGATTCGTGACTTGATATATAAAACATTGCATTCGATCTATGTGTAATCCACAGTGCCGGAGATAAACAGAACAGCCTTGTCTACCCATTTTTAATCGCATCTTTGTAAATGATACTTGAACTGACTCTTTGTATGTAGAAAGCTTGATTGAAGCAGCACACAGAGGACAATATGAAGGACATTGGGTAACCAGCAATTACAAGAGTGGCAATATGCGCCATATGAAAGAAGATGACAGTGTGCAGAGGAAATAACATCTTGAAAATGTATAATGCCCTTTGAATCAAAGCAATTCCAGTGTTTATCCTAGAAGTGACTCTTCCATCAATGGATCATTTTGATCACTAAATACCTAATTGTGGCAAATGTGGTTCTTTTTCATTGGTCCATTGCCCATTAAGTAGTTGGCAGACAGGTAATACATATTCAGGGTTACTGGGTGCTAGCCTGAATCTTTATTTTTATGGACACCAAACATTTGTGACAAATTGGAAAACTGGATTAAATTTTATGGGTCAGATGTTTTTGATTTTCACTAAATTTTTCTTTACATTTGTACCTTTTTTTGAAGTCTATGTTATGTATTCATATGTTTTTTTTTTGTTTTTTTTATTGTTCTTTTTTATTTAAAAAGGTGCAAAACAAGTTAAAGGGAACTTGATATTAGATTCCTGCTGCCCAACCACCTACAGTGTAAATCACAGCCTGGCTGCACATCTGTAGACAGGTATGTTTTTCTCTGAAACACCCCGGCCGGCTTTTCCCTGCACTGATCTAGATGATTGACAAGTCTCTCTTGTGTTCACGTAGTGAGAGACCTGTCAATCAGCTAGAGCAATGCGAGGAAAAGCCGGCTGGCCCTTCAAGTTATGTTTCCTATGAAATGCTCATTGTTTGGGCAGTATAAATTGACTTTAAAGACAAAAATAATGAAAATTTTTTATTTGACACAAAATTCATGAACCATTTGTGCTATTTTGAAGAATTTGGTCAACAAATATGGCAAGGCAAAAATGAAATGTGATTTCAAAAAAGCAGACGATGAATTGGGCCTCATGGCCCAATTCATAATTTTCTTAGAACAATTTTTGTTCAAAAGAAAAGGTGCAAAAGACAGGTGCTAACGAGTGTTTATTCTCTAATCCGAGAGCATGGGGTCAATTATGAAAGTCACTCTCTAATTAAACTGTTGCAAAACAAGGTGAATTTATTTACAGTCCGTGGATCAACAGCTAGTGCATAAAGTTTTGATCCACATGGACCTTGATCAGATAAATGCTGTGTTGTTGAAGTGAAAGATAAGTAGTCAATACTGTGATTTGGAAATCGTCAGCACACTTTTCTAGTAACATTTTCATGGATCTAATATAATGTAAAGAATGCATTAAAGAGGACCTGTCGCCAGGTCAAAAGTGGTCAGTTCTTGCTCTTATTTTATTCATTTTGCTCCACTGAATATTCAGTTTTTTATTATTTTTTTTTCTAATCCATCTTATTATTTCAGAGATATGGCCCTGTTTATATAGTGCACCCAATATGCTAATTTTTATTGTCTTTACCAACGGGGCATGGCACACATAATTCTATTTGGCCATGTCTTTAGGTGGCTCTGCATTATTAAACTGTGAGCAACTCCCCCTTGATAAGGACCATAAAGGTTAATATTTAGGGAGTGCTAAAAATGAAGGTCCATATCTCTTGAACAATATGCCAGCTAAAAAAAACCCTGAATACTCACAGAAGCAGATGGCAAAAAATAAGAGGAAAAATAATAAATAAAAGCAAATATCGACCTGCTGGTTTGTTCATTCTGCTTTTGAAAGATTGCGGTAAGGCTCTGAGCACATTTATCCTGTGCTCTACGCTGATCACTTACATCGTTGTTTCCGTGTAAATCTCTGAACTATGTGATTCAGACAGAACCCCCGGTGGAAGATTCCCTTTAACGAGGCAGATAAAGACACTGTAAACACTTTCTGGCCTATGATCCAGTGGTGTCCGTCTTTTTAAACGTGCATAAAAACGTGGTCGGCCACAGTTTTGTGCACCTCTGAAAAGAATGACACCGCTGAACAGAGTAACGGTGCTGCCTCATTATAGTGAATGAATCTGTGGGGAGTTTCATCTGAAACATGTCATTCTGAGATTTAGATGGAAACCCTGATGTAATTGCTCAGTGCAGTGCACAGGATATATGTGTTAGGGTTCGAGTTCCCGCTGCTGCACAAGGGGAGTCTCGAACCAGCACCGATGTGGTCTCCCATTCATCTCCGGCCGCAGTGGAGCCTGCTCTGCAGAGACGTCGGTCCAAGCGTCTTGCCCACTCCAGTACTGTGCAGTGACTTGCTGCTGCCTTTCCTGGATCTGCTATTATAGCCAGTGCTGGAGCAGACGTCTTTGGGACAAAGTCCTGCGTTTTCCCTTCTGAGCATGCCCAGAGTGAGATCTCTCATTGGAGATCAGGGGTCACATGCTCAGGTGCTACGGCAGCTCCTATTGGTCCGCCAGGAAGGCCCTGTTACTACTGGTGTTCTGGAGCAAGTTTCATTGGTCCTTGTTTCTGGCAGGTCCTGTAGCTGTTGCTATAAAAGGGTAGCATGGCTGGGCCGCCATGCGCTAATATCAACCATTGTATGCTATGCGCCAGTGTGGTCATGCGTGTTTGTGGTTAGGGACCCGGCTGAAATAAGCCACTAGAATACCGACTTAATCGGTGAGGAGTTTGGTGTGCTAGCTGGTCAGGGTCGGCGTCCTAGATGCCCTAGATTACCGGCATAACCGGTGAGGAGTTTTGATTGCCGTATTCAGGGTCTGGCGTTCAGACGCCATAGATTGCGGGTGACTCCCGCGAGGACATTAGCACATGATCACGCTTTATGTACGCTTAGCACTTAACTGTGTACCTGGGTGCCTGACAGGACACAGAACTTTTCCTCAGCGGCCCTGTGACGTAACAGGGTTCGCTTTCAACGCTAGACAGCGCCCTAGCGTGTTTTCTTTGCGACTCAGTTGTGTTTAGTGAGTTCGCACACATCGCCATATAGCGCTGTGGCTCTCCTTCTAGCGGCTCTGTTGAGTAACAGAGTTCGCACTTATTGCCACAGCGCGTTACGGCATTTATGTTGGCGACTCTGCGGGATAACAGAGTTTGCCTCTTACGCCATTTTTACTAGCAGCAGGCACCGCTTGCACGGTGGACCCCGGGCTGCGAACGCACCTATCTACATCATATATTTGGTGCGTTCCGCAGACCCTTAACATAATATTAGCGCCAGGGTCTGGCTAGTAAAATGGCGGATGACCAGCGTCTAAGGCAGTACATCCAGCAGCTGGAGGGTAGGTTGGCGGCTCTTGAGCGCACAACCTCAGCTGTGGATGTTACCGCAGTCGCTGTTAAGGCTGCTAGCGTGGCTGCAGCCAGTTTGTCCTCTGCCACCTCTGCCCCTACGTTATCCCACCTCCCGCTTCCTGACAAGTTTGCCGGTGACAGCAAGCAATGTCGGGGATTCGTGAGTCAGTGCTCAATTCAGCTCGAGCTTCTGGCTGCACGTTTCCCCACGGATCGGGCACAAGTGGGTTTTGTATTATCTCTACTCTCGGGCAGAGCGTTGGAATGGGCAACGCCGCTGTGGGAGCGAGACGATCGTGTGGTGCGGAGTGCTTCTCGGTTTTTAGAGGCTCTGAAAAAGGTATTTTTAGGACCTCAGGTCACGCACGACACTGCGCTCCAACTGCTGGCAATGTCACAGGGCTTGTCCATGGTCAGCCAGTTCTCAGTCCAATTTCGGACTTTGGCCTCTGAATTAGAGTGGCCAGATAAAGTTCTTATTCCAGTGTTCTGGAGAGGACTGGCAGATCATGTAAAGGACGCTTTGGCTACCAGGGAGATTCCTGCCACACTGGAGAAACTCATTTCTATATCTACCCGCATCGACCTCCGTTTTCACGAGCGGAGGTTAGAGCGGACCCAGTGTAGGCAGAGGTTTCGGCTGGCACCCACCTTTGCCAAACCTCTTGAATTTCCCGTTCGGGCGTCCGACTCCCCAGAGACCGTGGAGACTTCTCGAGTGGAATCTAAGTCTCGGACCACTCGAGTATCCGTGGTCTGTAGAGTGTGCCAGCAGCCAGGACATTATGCCAATAGATGTCCCCAGCGATCACGTACACGTTCGCGTCTAGTGACCATGGGAGGAGGTTCACTAGAGTCAACAGCATTCGCCTCCATGCTGTCCTTTAAAGGGACAATCTCTTTTGGTCAATCCACTCTAACAGTTGAGCTTTGTGTGGATTCTGGAGCAGAGGGGAACTTTATGTCCTCTGCTTTTGCTCTCCGTCACACAATACCTCAGGTGATGCTCACCAAACCGGTGACTGTTCGAGTGGTGAATGGCTCCATACTGCCCTCACAGATCACACATCAGACAATCCCTCTCACATTAGCTATGTCTCCTTCCCATCAGGAGATTATTTCTTTCCTTGTCCTTCCTGAGGGTATAGATGAGGCTCTGCTGGGAGTACCCTGGCTTCGTCTTCACTCCCCACATATTGAGTGGTCCTCTGGGAAGATACGGGGTTGGAGTGAGTCTTGTAGAGGTAAATGTGTGAGGGAGTGTGTTCAGGTTGCTACTACAGGGATACCCGCAGATCTCACTTCCCTGCCCAAGTGCTATTGGTCCTATGTAGATGTGTTCTCCAAAAAGGCTGCGGAGATTCTTCCGCCTCACCGCCCCTATGACTGTCCTATTGACCTCTTGCCTGGAGCAGAACCTCCCCGGGGAAGGGTCTATCCTCTCTCTCTCCCGGAGACGGAGGCTATGTCCCAATACATTCAGGAAAATCTGGCAAGAGGGTTCATCAGGAAGTCAGTGTCACCTGCTGGGGCAGGGTTTTCTTTGTGCAAAAGAAGAACGGAGAATTACGTCCCTGCATAAATTACAGGGGTCTTAACGCCATTACCGTTAAGAATAAATACCCGCTGCCTTTAATTTCTGAGCTCTTTGATAGGCTTCGGGGAGCAAGGGTATTTACCAAATTAGACCTGCGGGGTGCTTACAACCTGATTCGCATCCGCGAGGGGGACGAGTGGAAGACGGCTTTTAATACCAGGGATGGGCACTATGAGTATCTGGTGATGCCCTTTGGGCTCTGTAACGCCCCAGCCGTTTTCCAAGACTTTGTTAATGACATCTTCCGGGATATGCTTTCCACCTCGGTCGTGGTCTATCTGGATGATATTCTCATCTTCTCTCCAGATATTGACTCCCACCGGAAGGATGTATGCAGTGTCTTCGACCTCTTGCGGGCAAATTCCCTTTATGCAAAGTTGGAGAAATGCGTGTTTGAGCAGGAGTCTTTACCATTCTTGGGCTATATCATCTCCGCCCAGGGATTGGCTATGGATCCTGCCAAATTACAAGCTGTGATGGACTGGCAAGAACCTCATTCCCTTAAAGCGGTGCAGCGCTTTATGGGGTTCATTAATTATTATCGCCAGTTCATTCCCCATTTCTCAACTTTGGTAGCTCCCTTGGTAGCCCTCACCAAGAAGGGAGCAAATCCCAAATTGTGGTCTGAGGAAGTCTCCAAGGCTTTCATCTCAATTAAGTCTCAGTTTGCTAGCGCTCCCATTCTACGCCGCCCTGATGTTGATAAGCCATTCATTTTGGAGGTGGATGCCTCATCCGTTGGTGCTGGAGCAGTCCTCTTTCAAAAGGATGCCCAAGGTCGAAAGCATCCTTGCTTCTTCTTCTCCAAGACCTTCACACCAGCGGAGAAGAATTATTCCATTGGGGACAGGGAGTTGTTAGCAATGAAATTGGCTTTCTCTGAGTGGAGACATCTGTTGGAGGGGGCTCGCTTTCCCTTCCAAGTCTTCACTGACCACAAAAATCTGGTATACCTTCAGACAGCCCAGCGGCTAAATTCTCGCCAGGCCAGATGGTCCTTGTTCTTCTCCCGGTTTCATTTCACACTGCATTTCCTCTCGGGAGAGAAGAATATTCGTGCCGACGCTCTCTCTCGCTCTGTGGTGTCCTCTGAGGAGGAGGTGGAGGAGCCTCGGCTTATTGTCCCCACAGAGAGCCTGAGAACAGTGGCCCCGGTTTCGCTAGAGTCTGTGCCCCCGAGCAAGACTTTTGTACCTACCAACTTGCGACCGGAGGTACTCTCTTGGGCACATTCGTCCAGGGTGGGTGGACACTTTGGGGCAAAGAGGACATCTGAATTGCTGGCGAGGACATATTGGTGGCCGCATATGGTCCGTGACGTTGGGGACTATGTTCGGGCGTGTGTCTCCTGCGCCAAGAATAAGTCTCCACGACAACGGCCAGCTGGGTTACTTTACCCTTTGCCGGTGGCAGACAGGCCCTGGGAGATGGTTGGAATGGACTTTGTGGTGGGCTTGCCCAAGTCTCGGGGTTGCACCATCATTTGGGTAATCACCGACCATTTTTCCAAAATGGTGCATTTGGTGCCGCTACCACGGTTACCTTCTGCACGGGCTCTGGCAGCGTTGTTCGTTAGGCACATCTTCCGTCTACACGGCATGCCGCACAAAATTGTCAGTGACCGAGGTCCCCAGTTTGCGTCTCGGTTCTGGAGAGAGCTTTGTCGTCTACTCAGTATTGAGTTAAATCTCTCTTCAGCGTACCATCCTGAGACGAATGGGTTGGTAGAGAGGGCCAACCAGACCTTGGTCACCTATCTACGACATTTTGTCTCGGCCAGGCAGGATGACTGGGCATCCTTGCTACCATGGGCTGAGTTTGCACTAAACAATGCTGTGGCTGATTCCACCGGACAGACTCCATTCCTCCTAAACTACGGTCAGCATCCGCGGGTTCCGATGCCCTTGCCTGTGTCTTCCGCCGACTCCAGGGTGGCAGACTGGGCTGTGGAGGCACGGGACATTTGGGACCGTACCCAGGATGCCATTCAGGCATCCAAGGAGAGGATGAGGTCCTCCGCCGACGCACATCGGCGCCCCGCTCCAACATTTGCTCCTGGGGACATAGTGTGGCTCTCCGCCCGTAACATCAGGCTGCGAGTTGAGTCCACTAAGTTGGCACCCCGCTACCTGGGTCCTTTCAAGGTCCTCGAGCAGGTTAACCCTGTGGTATACCGTTTGGCTCTTCCACCACGCCTGGGTATCTCCGACACCTTTCACGTATCCCTCCTGAAACCCGTGCTCATGTCCCGGTTTTCTGAGTCATCTGCCGGGACATCGGGTTCATCTACGGATGACCATGAGGTGAACGCCATCGTAGGGTGTAAGGTGGTACGGGGCAAAAAGTTTTATTTGGTGGACTGGAGGGGCTATGGGCCTGAGGATAGGTCTTGGGAGCCCGCCGAGCATGTTCACGCTCCGCAGCTCATCGCTGCCTTTGAACGCAGCGAGGCCCAGAGAAGGGGGGGCCCTAGGAGGGGGGGTAATGTTAGGGTTCGAGTTCCCGCTGCTGCACAAGGGGAGTCTCGAACCAGCACCGATGTGGTCTCCCATTCATCTCCGGCCGCAGTGGAGCCTGCTCTGCAGAGACGTCGGTCCAAGCGTCTTGCCCACTCCAGTACTGTGCAGTGACTTGCTGCTGCCTTTCCTGGATCTGCTATTATAGCCAGTGCTGGAGCAGACGTCTTTGGGACAAAGTCCTGCGTTTTCCCTTCTGAGCATGCCCAGAGTGAGATCTCTCATTGGAGATCAGGGGTCACATGCTCAGGTGCTGCGGCAGCTCCTATTGGTCCGCCAGGAAGGCCCTGTTACTACTGGTGTTCTGGAGCAAGTTTCATTGGTCCTTGTTTCTGGCAGGTCCTGTAGCTGTTGCTATAAAAGGGTAGCATGGCTGGGCCGCCATGCGCTAATATCAACCATTGTATGCTATGCGCCAGTGTGGTCATGCGTGTTTGTGGTTAGGGACCCGGCTGAAATAAGCCACTAGAATACCGACTTAATCGGTGAGGAGTTTGGTGTGCTAGCTGGTCAGGGTCGGCGTCCTAGATGCCCTAGATTACCGGCATAACCGGTGAGGAGTTTTGATTGCCGTATTCAGGGTCTGGCGTTCAGACGCCATAGATTGCGGGTGACTCCCGCGAGGACATTAGCACATGATCACGCTTTATGTACGCTTAGCACTTAACTGTGTACCTGGGTGCCTGACAGGACACAGCACTTTTCCTCAGCGGCCCTGTGACGTAACAGGGTTCGCTTTCAACGCTAGACAGCGCCCTAGCGTGTTTTCTTTGCGACTCAGTTGTGTTTAGTGAGTTCGCACACATCGCCATATAGCGCTGCGGCTCTCCTTCTAGCGGCTCTGTGGAGTAACAGAGTTCGCACTTATTGCCACAGCGCGTTACGGCGTTTATGTTGGCGACTCTGCGGGATAACAGAGTTTGCCTCTTACGCCATTTTTACTAGCAGCAGGCACCGCTTGCACGGTGGACCCCGGGCTGCGAACGCACCTATCTACATCATATATTTGGTGCGTTCCGCAGACCCTTAACAATATGTGATTCAAAATGTTAGATAAAATGTTCCCAATAAAAGCTTCAACTCAATCCACAAAAAAGCAAGTCCCCACTCAGGTCCGCCATCTATCAATGGAAATTTTGGGGGCTTCCACATTACTAGTAGCACAAGGGCTCTGGAAATGCGCTATGTCTCCTCACCCCCCAAAAGAAATCCAGAAAATTTGGCACTCCCAAGTCCTAATGCCCCTCTCCCTTCTGAGTGACACAGTGTGCCTAAACACATTTAGTGTCCATATGTTTGGCAATTTTTTGACAATGAGAGCCACTACAATGTTCTGTGGGCACTACACTGGCAGATTTGTAATTTTCACTCAGCAACATCCCCTGCTGCTTGTTTCTGTAATACACCTTGGAGTCAAAATTATCACTACACCTGTTGATAAATTCCCGGAGGGGTGTAATTTCCAAAATGGGGTCACTTGAGGGGTTATTCTGCTCTTCTGGCACTAAAGGGCTCTGTGTATGAAGTCTGCAGACAATTCTACGATAATTTGTTCTCCAAGATTCAAATAATAGCCCTCTTTCCCTCCCGAGTCTCGCTGTGTTGAGGTATTTTCATATTCAGCAGAAATTGTGTGACAAATTTTGGTGCCATCTTAACCCATTTCCCAGTGTGAAAATGTAAAATCTGTGGCTGAAACAATTGTTTGGGGATAAAAATGTAATTATTTTTTATTCACTTCCCAATGGTATAAAATTATGTGTCAATATAATCACTGCGCTCTTAGATAAATTAATGTAGAGCTGTCGTTTGTAAAATTGTGTCACTAATGGGGAAGTTGTGCTATTTTGGCACCTCAGGGGCTCTTCCAGAGAGTTATGGCACCATCAAACCATAACAGCAATATCTGCACTCTAAAATGGCGCTCCTTCCCTTCTGAACTTTCCACTGTGCCTGAAAAGTAGTTCCCGATTACATGTATGGTATTGACACACTCAGGAGAAATTGCACAACAAATTGTGTGGCCATTTTCTCTTATTAGCTCTTAAAAAAAATAAAAACAAGGAGCTGAAACATATTTTTGCGGTAAAAATATATATATTTTTTTTCACCACCCAATAGTATAAAATTCTGTGAGGCACATAAGGTGTGAAGATGAATTCATTGAGGGTGTAGTTTGTAAAATGGGGTCGCTTATGGGGCTCTGCCAATGTGACATGGCACTCTCAAACCATTGCAACAAAACCTAAACTCCAATATGACGCTCCTTCCCCTCTGAACTTTGCACTGTGCCACATATGGAGTATTGATGTGCTCAGGAGATGTGTAACAAATTGTACCATTCATTTTCTCCTATTATCCCTTTTGAAAATTGAAAACTTGGGGTCAAAGCAACATTTTACTGGAAAAAGTGGTAATTTTCCATTGACTCAGTCAAATGTTATACAATTCTGTGAATTGCCTGAGGGTTAAAAATGCTCACTACACCCCTAGATAAATTCCTCAAGAGCTGTAGCTTCCAAAATGTGTGGGTTTCTGCTGGTTTTGCATGTCAGGGTGTCTTCAAATGTGACAAGACATTCGCAATCTATTCCAGCTAAAATTGCTCTCCAGAATTCAATTGGCGCTCCTTAGTTTCCGAACTTTGCCGTGCGTATAAACAGGAGTTTTCCACAACATATGGGGTATCGTACTCTGTTGAAATTGCACAACAAATTGTACTGTCCATTTTCTCCTGTTACCCTTCTGAAAATTAAAAATGTTGTTCTAAACCAACATTTTGTGAGAAAAATATATTTTTCATTTTCACGGCTCAACATTATAAAATTCCGTGAAGCACCTGCAGATTTAAGGTGCTCTCCACAGCTCTGGATAAATTCTGTGAGGGGTATAGTTTCCAAAATGGGGTCACTTGGGGATTTCCACTATTTAGGCACATTAGGAGCTCTGCAAACTTGACATGGCGTCCTCAATCTATTCCAGCCAAATTTGAGCTCCACAAGTCCAATTCTAATGGTGCTCTTTCCCTTCCGAGCCCCGCTGTGCCCCGAAACAGTTTTTTCACACATGGGGTATCGTCATACTCAGGAAAATTGCTCAACAAATTGTATTGTCTGTTTTCTCCATTTTTTTCCTTCCACGTTGCTTTAATTTTTGTGAAGCACATAAAGTGTTAATAAACGTCTTGAATGTTGTTTTAAGCACTTTTATGTGGGCACATTTTAAAATAGTGTCACTTTTGGGTATTTTCTATCACATAGGCCCATCAAAGTCACTTCAAATGTAATGTGATCCCTAAAAAAAATGATTGTGTAAATTTTGATGGAAAAATTAGAAATTGCAGATTAAATTTCTAAAGTGACTCTGGTCATAATTGAAAAATTTGGCCTGGTCATGAAGGTGAAAACAGGCTTCAGGATATAGAAGCTAAAGGTTTGACTGTGGAGTGCCTGCAGTAAAAACTGTGGCTGATACCACTGCTGTTGGAGCCCTAAAATAGCAGCAGTAGAGTCCATATGCTACTTTCTCCTATCCTTGGATCTTGTAGTAGATCTCCTAAGTAATGCCTTGGTTCTTTGGTAGATCTCCTAAGTAATGCTCCCCATAGTTTCTGTTCTGAAAAGTTTGGCAACTTCCGATCTGTGCAGGAACCAATAATTGAGTAAATTGTCCTGTCTTGCTTTCACCCCTGTTAATGCTGGTGGATTGAACAAAATACCAGCCTGTTTAAACCACCATTAACTCCGCATCTTGCCTAATTCAGAAGATTTTTTTCCTTCTGCTGATCTTGAAACCTTCTGTAATAAAGGTATCTTTTCACATGAGCAGAATTAAAGAAAACCTGACAAAATTCATGTTGCCCAAACCATGGGAACCATAAATCAGATACTGGCTTGTACAATTTTGAAGCATTTCAGAGAAAGCATTCTTTGAAAGGCCAGCCTATTGTTCTTGGATGACTAGTCCAAGAGGCCGGTCCCCGGTTGCTTCTTCTTACTCCACTACCCAAGACTGACAGGTCTCTAGCTACACATACACATAGGGAGAAACCTGTTAGTCTAGGGGAGCAGGGAGGTCAGAAACGTTCTATTAATTATTTGAGAAGCATAGTCCCCGGAGGGCTTTTCGGAGTGTAACAAACTACTGTAATAATGCTGCTGGTGTCTGTTTACTGCTGCCCACGGTTCCCTAATTTCCCAGAATATAAGTAAAACAAATGGCTGCTCTTTGATTTTACACATTACTGTAGTCACTATTCCCGACCATGTATAAAGTAATTATAACTATCATGGTTATTACATAGGTGAAACCATTTGTCAGGTTGACATTTCAGAATATGTCAGTATTGATGACGAGCTCTAATTGAATGGCAGTCTGTTCTGCGTGCTGCTAAGACTTTATAAATTGTCATTGGATGTCAAGGAGCTGTAGAAACGACTTGGGTCGATATAAATGTCTCACACGTTATAGAGTTTATGTCAATTAAATGAAACTTGGAAAAAAAATCAACTTCGCTTAGCTTTAGAATACACATTTGTTCTTACAAACTTTGAAAGTATTTTATATGTATATGTGGCTGAATATTTATATGTATCAATGCCTTATATTGCATACACAGGGATACTGGAATGTAAAAATTTCTTATCTACTTAATACATGGATTTCCCCTAAGGAAAAATTAAAAAAAAATACATATTTACATTTTATATCGCACAATTAAGTGCAATGAATACAACATTGCTTGGATACTTGGATACAACAGTTTCAACTCTACTGGGACGGCTCTCTTCAAGATGTTGGAGAATTTCTGCGGAATTTTTTGTCTATTTAGCCAGAAAAGCATTTTTGAGGTCAGACATTGATGTTGGACGAGGGGGTCTGGCTTACAATCTCCGTTTTTATTCAAAGATCTTAAATGAGATCTAGATTAGGGCTCTATGTGGCTAGTCAAGTTCTTCCATATCAAACTCCCCCAACAATTACTTTATGTACCTTGTTTCAGCATCGGGGCACGAAAAGCATCACAAAGAGAACAGCTGTATTTACCAACACCAGGTTACAATACTAAATACCAATTCTGGCGCGCAGTGTGAATATATTTGATGGGCGGGTCCCCGAGTATATTTGGTCCGCGACCTAGGCGGCTCTCCCGTCCGGCGTCGTATTTTCAGCAGGCCTTGCACTTTCAACTAGATTGACATCCTAGATTCCAATATGGTTGAAAGCAATGATGGAGAAAGAAGCGTCACTCCCTCTCCCATCATTTTCCATCTGTTTCTGATGTCTCAGCACAGTGGGCACTATGAGATCTTTACAATGCGCCTGTTGTACCAATACGTGCATAGGATCTGAAGAAACCATGAATAGACTAGAGCAGCGGGGGAACGGGCAGAGGTGATGTCATTATACTGTGTGGTGCACTGTGTAAGGTCTTTTATACTGTATAGAGCACTATGTGGGGCCCTTTATACTGTTTGGAGCAGTATGTGAGGCCATCATACTGTATGGAGCACTATGTGAGGCCATTATACTGTATGGAGCACTATGTGGGGCCATTATGCTGTATGGAGCACTATGTGGGACTGTTATACTGTATGGAACACTGTGAGACCATTATACTGTATGGAGCACTATGTGAGGCCATTATACAGTATGGAGTACTATGTGGGGCCATTATACTGTATGGAGTGCTATGTGGGGCCCTTTATACTGTATGGAGCACTATGTGGGGCCACTATGCTGTATGGAAGACTATGTGCAGCCATTATACTGTATGTAAGGTAATACAGGGCCTGTTATACTGTTTGGAGGGCTTTGTGTTGTATGGAGCACTTTTTGTGGCCATTATAGTGTTATGGAAGACTGTGTGGGGATTACAGTTGGAGAATCATACTGTGATGGTATCACCATACTTTGCTGTGCACAGTAGGGTTACCATACCGTGCGTCTGGAGTGTACTGTGGAGGAGTTTACTGGGGTGGTATCGTACTGTGTCTGGGGGCACTTTTGTTTTCATCATACTTTATTATCTAATTTATCAAATGTTGTCCATAACGTGAGTAACTGCCACTTCATACGGTAATATGCACACAAATTTGGACTTACATAACAGTCGCCGATGAAGAGACCCAGGAAGTTAAATATAAAACCAAATTCATGCATGTAAAGTCCATCCGTTCACCTTTTCTACTTCGCACAAAGACACGGTGGTTGCAACCAAAGATCTCAAATTTGGACTCATCAGACCAAAGCACAGATTTCCACTGGTCTAGTGTCCATTCCTTGTGTTCTTTACCCCAAACAAGTCTCTTCTGCTTGTTGCCTGTCCTTAGCAGTGGTTTCCTAGTAGCTATTTTACCATGAAAGAGAGTGAACCTAGAATATAAGACATATTTTCAGTAGGTGTGATGGTGTGGGGGTGCTTTGCTGGTGACACTGTTGGAGATTTATTCAAAATTGAAGGCATACTGAAGCAGCATGGCTACCACAGCATCTTGAAGCGGCATGCTATTCCATCCGGTTTGCGTTTAGTTGGACCATCATATTTTTTTCAACAGGGCAATGACCCCAAACACACCTACAGGCTGTGTAAGGGCTATTTGACCAAAAAGGAGAGTGATGGGGTGCTACGCCAGATGACCTGGCCTCCACAGTCACCAGACCTGAACCCAATCGAGATGGTTTGGGGTGAGCTGGATCACAGAGTGAAGGCAAAAGGGCCAACAAGTACTCCTTCAAGACTGTTGGATGACCATTTCCGTTGACTATCTCTTGAAGCTCATCAAGAGAATGCCAAGAGTGTGCAAAGCAGTAATCAAAGCAAAAGATGACTACTTTGAAGAACCCAGAATATAAGACATATTTTCAGTTGTTTCACACTTTTTTGTTAAGTATATAATTCCACATGTGTTAATTCGTAGTTTTGATGCCTGCAGTGTGAATGTACAATTTTCATAGTCATGAAAATACAGAAAAATCTTTGAATGAGGTGTGTCCAAACTTTTAGTCTGTACTGTATGTGTGTGTCTATATATATATATATATATATATATATATATATATATATATATATATATATACTGTATATATATAAAATATTTATATATATATATACAACTCTAGCAAAAATTAAGAGACCATTGCACAGTTTTATAAAAATCAGCTTCTCTACATGTCTGACAGCCATTCCATTCTAGTGTCAGTTGAATTCCAACCAGAATACACCTCATTCTACTTAATGTGCTTCTGATTAGGTGATCATCACCTGAACCAAATCTTATTTAACGAAGGAAAGTATAAAAAACACTGCTGTGGTGTTCACAATCCTCTTGCAATAGGACAAGCTGGATGGCAAAACAAGTGCTAGTAATATCCCAAAAGTAATAGGAATGAAAAAATATAATTTGAATAGAAGTTGAATAGAAAAGTCTTGAGTGAGGAAAAGAAGGGCTCAATTCTGGCTTTACTAGCAGAGGGATACAGTGAGCATCATGTTACCTCAATCCTTAAAATTTCTAAGACGGCAGTCCATTACAACAAGGTCAAGCAGCAGAAATTGGTGACAACAAAGCTACAGACCGGCAGAGGGCGAAAACGACTCTCCACTGACCGGGATGACAGTCATCTTATTCGAATGTCACTCAGCAACTGCAGGATGATATCAAGGAATGGCAAATGGCAGTTGAGGTGAAGTGCACGGCAAGAACAGTTCGTAACAGGCTCCTAGAGGCAGGGCTCAAGTCATGTAAAGCTAGAAAAAAGCCTTTCATCAATGAGAAGCAAAGGAGAGCCTGGCTGAAGTTTGCCAAAGACCATAAGGATTGGACCATAGAGGACTGGAGTAAGGTAATATTTTCTGATGAGTCTAATTTTCAGCTTTGCCCAACACCTGGTCGTCTAATGGTTAGACGGAGACCTGGAGAGGCGTACAAGCCAGTGTCCTGCACCCACTGTTAAATTTGGTGGAGGATCGGTGATGATCTAGGGATGCTTCAGCAAGGCTGGAATTAGGTAGGTTATTCTTTGCGAAGGACGTATGAATCAAACCACAGACAAGGTTCTCCTGGAAAAACAGTTGATTCCTTGTGCTCAGGCAATGTTCCCCAACTCTGAGGACAATGCGCCATGCCACACAGCTAGGTCAATCAATGTGTGGATGAAGGACCACCACATCAAATCCCTGTCTTGGCCAGCCCAATCTCCAGAGCTGAACCCCATTGAAAACCTCTGGAATGTAATCAAGAGGAAGATGGATAGTCAAAAGCCATCAAACAAAGAACTGCTTACATTTTTGTACCAGGAGTGGCATAAGGTCACCCAAAAGCAGTGTGAAAGACTGGTGGAAAGCATGCCAAGACGTATGAAAGCTGTGATTTAAGAATCATGGTTACCTCACAAAATATTGGTTTCTGAACTCTTCCTGAGTTAAAACATTAGTATTGTTTCTAAATGATTATGAACTTGTTTCTTAGCATTATTTGAGGTCTGCAAGCACTGCATTTTTTTGTTATTTTGACCATTTCTCATTTTCTGAAAATAAATACAAAATTTATTGCTTGCAAATTCGGAGACATGTCAGTAGTTTATAGAATAAAAGAACAATTTACATTTTACTCAAAAATATACCTATAAAGAGAAAAATCAGACAAACTGAAAATTTTGCAGTGGTCTCTTAATTTTTGCCAGAGCTGTATATGTTAGATACAAAGAAAATGTATAACTTCTTGTTCGTCAGTTACACCTCAACGCATTTCCCCAAAATGTAGGTTCAACAGGAAGCCGGATAATCAGAGAAGGAACCAAAAGATGAGAAGTCCAGCATATTATTGCATTATGTCGCAATTATTACTACTCATTTCACACTGTCATTGTGTGATTTTATTTTTTTCTTTTTATTCTCTACAAATTGAATACCCTTATTCTCTGGGGCTGAAAAGATCCCATGGCATAATAAACATAAAATATAGAAAAAAAATCCAACTAATACTCATTTCACCCCTCACCTTTGCATGTGCTTCAAAAGGTCACAGCTCTCCATTCCACGATCTTACAACATGCATGTGCCCTAGGCTTAGTTGCGCACTCTAGGTCGCAACGCTCAGGACATCTCCGAGCATGCGCTATGCAAGCTCGTGGTATCATGACGTGCGACCTTGTGACACACACCCTAGGCCTGGACATCCAACATCACTAAACTCGGGAAACATGGTGCAACCATAAGTCCTGGTGACATGAAGATACACGAAGATCATAGGGGAGAGAAAGCGGTAGAGGTGGCTGGCAAGGCGAGCAGTGTGATATTGGTTTCCTTTCTTTAACCTTTTGCTGGCCCTCTATGGTACAGCTGGCTGCCGTTTTGCTTAATTCCACCGAATTTATCAAAAATACGCATTCTAGTTGTGTAAGATTCTGGTAGAATATAATTCCACTCAATTACATTCACCCAACTCTAATTCCAGGTATAGCTGAATTAGTAGTATAATACTGGTCATGAGATTAAGCAAAAGATAAGGATTAAATAATAGTATAACGCATACAGTATGTGCAATAACTGGGAATCACTGACCTGTAACCAGTCAAGACTAAATTTTCAATTTCAGATCAGCAAATTTCCCAGTCCCTCCGCCGAAGAGTGTAATATATCTTTCATGTAACGGCCGCCAATTAAGCTGCCAGTATTTCCATATGAAGTTTGACACACACACATACTTAGGGCTAATCACATTAGATGGATCTCCCGCATTTTATGAATTCATTTACATCACCTTGAACATTTAGCTGAAGAATTGTAAGAAAGAAAGGGGAATGTTCTGACCTTGTCATTCAAACAAATGTGTCGCAGGGCGGCTTTTTTCCCTGCTGGATTTCAGGTTGCACTGGGCGTAGCTGACATGTTTCATTACTTTTGACAAATGGAGAATGCTTTTATCTTCTAGTTTAACTGTAGTGTGCCCTTTGTCTGAGCACAGTACAGGCGTACAACACACATGAGGATTTCAACAATCTGACAGCTTTTAAATCGCACACAATGCTGGAACAAGTTAGCTATATAATACATCTGATGATGAGATTTAATGAGACCAAATCTGGAATGATAGACACCCCACAAGTTTAGAGGTCAGTATGCTATCCATTGCTGGATTTTATATGGCTTTAAAAAATGTAGAAATGAATGTATTTTATTGATGCAGCAGATATGGATTTGCCAATTGTACTCAATAAAGACCTGTAATTTCAACCACATGTGCCACAGACAGGGCAGACTCTAGTTGCCTGCTTGCCCTCAGATGACAGTCACAGTAGGCCACTATTGTGTTATGGCTTGACAAATGTAAATCCAATTTACAGGGAGTCTATCAGTGCAAACCAAACACTCTGTGCACCCTTGGTGTGGCCAAACATTTAAAGGGATCCTGTCACCTTGTTTTTCAGCTATAAGCTGCAGCCACTTGCTTTCGTGGCTTATCTACAGCATTCCTTAATGCTGTAGATAAGCCCCCAATTTAACCTGAAAGTTTTATTACACTCACCCGAGGGCGGTCCAGTCTGATGGGCGTCGCAAGTCATGGTCCGGTGCCTCCCATTTTCATACGATGTCGTCATCCTCCTTGCTTTGTGTTGCGGCTCCTGCGCAGGCGTACTCATCTACCCTGTTGAGGGCAGAGCAAAGTACTGCAGTGCGCAGGCGCTGGGCCTCTCTGACCTTTCCCAGCATTATAGAATTCTGTAGATAAGCCCCGAAAAGCTGTGGCCGCAGCTTGTAGCTGAAAAACGAGGTGACAGATTCCCTATAAGTGCCCCTCCCCACCTACTTGTTTTGCATCTATCCTCAAACCCCAATAAATAAGCTTATATAAAGCATAATAATACAAATTCTGGTTAACCCCTTTATAGCGTAATTCTAATTACACTATAAAGGGGTTGTCCAGTCCCAAATTATTTTTAAATAAACAAAATTTGAAAAAAAAAAAGTAATTCTCCGGTTAGGCCATGTTCCCAGAGGCAAAAATGTTCTGCATTTTTTTCTGCAAGTGTCCACATGAAAATACACAACAGCAATCTGGTGTAATTGTTTTGTTTTTGCTGCATTTTTTTTATTTGCTTTACCTTTTTTGGTGCATTTTGATGCAGATTTGAAGCAGTATTTTTTAATATGTTTTCAGTGCTAGGAATATACGCTTAAAAATACAACTGAATTATTTGCGTGCGATTATTCGGGCTCCTACTGTGTAGAGGGAAGAATATGCACAGATAAACGCACAGTTCAATAGCGTCTTTAAATGCATGAGTTGTCTTCAAATCACTTACCCTTGAACTCAACAGATTTTCCGCAAAAAAAAATCTTAGTGGAAAAAAACACAGCATTTATGTTATATGGAAACCTGGCCTTACTACTCCTTTCCCTGTACTGCCTGGGTGACTCCTCTGTCTCTGTACTTCCTATTCTCTCTGGACAGGTAATTGACCACTGCAGCCAATCACTGACTGCTTCATCACTTCATTCCATGTGTCTAAACTGAGAAGAAACTATAGAACTGTTCTCTGCACTTTTTGTTTCATCCAGATTAACCTATTAACACGTCAGCCTGATTGGCTGCTGCTAGTGATCGGCTGCAGTGGTCACATGCCTGTCCAAACTGAACAGGAAACAGAGTCTGATGGGACATGTAGGCAGCATTGGCGCAGCAAGAGATCGATAAGGTGACCATTATTTTTTTATAGCAATCCAAGTGCTGAAGAACTGCTTTAAAGTAACATAACTTTCATAATATAGTAATATTATGGTGTATCATATAGTCAAATTACGCACCTCTGCGTACGTTTTTCTATCCTAAAAGAAGGAGAATACGTTGGTCTGCAATCAGAATTTTAACAAAAAAAACACCTATATCCCAAGATTTAAAACCTTGTTCCCCGTTTGCCATGAAAACTCGATTTATATAAACTCCGTCACTGGATAATTCCGCAAAGAAGGCACAGTTGGCAGATATGCGATGCGTACTGTTATTCCAAAAACGTGAATTTACCCTAAATTGTCTTCCGGCAATGTATCTGCGCAGTATAAATTGACGGATGAGCTTATCAGTAGATGTGCCATACCTAAGCTGATTTCTCTGCAACATTTTTCCTCCTGCCAAATATATTATCCAAGGATATTTCAAGTTGACTAAACTGTGAAGGGAGGGAGAAGGATACAAGAACACAAGTCTTAGTTATTTGGCGGTTTCTTTACATTTATTTTATTGATAATTCTACTGCAGTATTGCCAGGTTTACTGTTATAGCTGTATATATTATAAGGCAATATACGGTGAACGTAATGTGATGTTCTGTACCTAAGGCATAAATCTCATCGGATGACAATAAACACTTTGTGGTAGCTCAGCTGTCATCAGACACCATTATTCTGACTGATCTACCTCTCACATATTATTAATGTGTGGAGGAAATAGGCCGCCAGATACGTACAACTATAGATTAACCCCGCGGCCGTTTGAAACACTTAGTCGTATAGAAACAATATTTACAGTTGCCGCCGAGGAATAGGTGCAAGTTATGAATTACACGGAGCATTTATTGGACGTCTTGACTAACAATCGTAGTGTCACATTAAAGTGAGTCTAACATGGTTTGAAAGCCAATACCATCATTTTATTGCATATAAAGGCAGGATTTATATTTCCGTAATACCAGTGAACGTCCAGTATTTGTCAAGATCGCTGTCACATTTTAAGGCTCTGCCAGCGCCATAACACAACTTTAAGGTATCCCTGCTGTCACCATGATTTCCCCCAAATGTTTTCCCATGAGGTTAATAGAACAAGCACCTCTAATCAGGCAGAAATAATTCTAGCACTGTACAATTTCTCTGCTTTAAAGTGAGACAAAGGCGCCTATTAAAATATCAAAAGGCTGATATACGGTAAAGTAAAATACAGAACGCCGTCCAATGGAGCCAATTCCTCACGAAATGCACCATTCTGTTAACTACCAGTTGGAGGAGAGAAAAATTGGGTCCCCTCTCAATAACTCACAGCAGTATTTTTGTGAATCTTCAGGAAAAAAGTATGTCACAAGATTGTAAACAGATTATAGGGCCGATAGTACGAAGAGGAATATGTACTTCATAATTCTTGAAAAAAAATTGCTGCAATGTAAAATGTTTTTAAATTGATCACAACTTTAAGTAATATTATTACAGGGGTTGTCTTTGATTTTTTGAAAGTTTCCTAAGAGCTTGAAATGTTAAACAAATAAAAATATCAGTATTTTCACAGATTCATCATGGATCCATCACAATGAATATACCGTTTCACAAACCTTTTTTTTTAACAGGTGTCCAGAAAAAAATAGAAAAATGTTGAATTTTTTTTTACTCTGATCCTTGTTTGCTGAACGAACTCGTAAATGCAAGTTAATGACCCAGTGAAAAAAAAGGGTAGCATTATACTGTCTGTACTTTACTATTCAGTGGGTAGGAGAAGCTAAAAATTTTATTTTCTTCTTAAGAGATGAACGAATGAAACAATGATTGTAAAAACTGACACACAAACCAAAATTAGGTTCAGCACACTGAAAAAAAATCACGTGTGACGCGTGAAGCTTATGTTACTCTTCAGATAAATCTGCTGCTATTCCAGCTTCGGTGGTCACCGCTTTTCCGATAAATCTTATTAGCCAGAATTCATTACTGATAGATTCACGCGGGCCATAATTTTTCTGCTACTGACAAACCCTGCACAAAATCCACATCTTACATGTTTATTTTTTTTTATAGTGTTTGCAATTCTTCAGCATTTGTGGGACAAATTTGCAAGTAAATCTGTATGTATTTGTTAGAGACTTCATAGAAATTGTGAAATCTGTGCCAATTATAAGTCAAATCAGCATTAAATCTGCATGTGAGATGCTTCGATTTTATGGCCAAAGGGGTCCTGGAATTTAAAGTCTGTATGAATCCATCGTAAAGGGTAGAAGACCCCTTCTCTAAAAATATCCAATCCAATGTGGTGAAAAGCTGATCTCAGATGGTCTGGATTCTGAAAGCCCTGACTGGGCATATATTTACTCTGTAGGGACAAAGTACTATTACATGGGTTCATAAAAAGTGTGGTTCCAGTCTGGTATCCCATTCTATTACTTCCATAGGTCATATTAATCACTTTACTAAAGAATATTAATAATATAAAGAATATACAAGGTTATTGTGCTTGCTGCTATTTTTCATTTTCAACTATATCATTTGCCCGTTTTTATAGTAGATAGAATTACTTCGAACATATTGTGTTACGTCAAAGTTCAAAACTTTTCCATTGATATTGGTGAATGTCATCTTTTATTTAATATTACCTTGCATTTCGATATATAATTATTTTTTAAGTATACATCAGCTTGTAACCAGTCGTATAGTATCTTACGCTTCAATTTTTGACAGAGTTTGAATAAAGTTTTCATAATCTCAGGAATGTCTGTCACATGCGGGTAATGAAAAAGTACAATAGACCCCGAGCATTTCGTACTGAGTTGTTGTTCAATATAATATGTGGTTGAAATTAACATGCAGGGCGAGAGCGGCCCGCTTTCCACTTGTGAACCTGTTTATTATATATGTGAATTTCAATTTACACTTCATATAAAAGAACATTATGTTCTTAAGTGGGCAGAAATACAGCTTGAAGTCAATGCTAAATGTTAGGATCCTAATGAAAGAATATAAATGGGTCTGGGGACAGATAATCTGAAGGATACTGAATAGGAAGTATAAATAGTTGCGCACAAAAAAGTCTCTGCATGGCGAAATAATGTTCCAACGTTATCAATAATGCAATCAAATGTATCACAGTGAAAGTTTAAAAAATAGAAAGTTTTACTTGATATTTATAAAAAACCTTAAATGTGTATCTCATGAAATAAATAAGTAGCTAGGTAAATATCTGAGCCGTGAGCCTACTTAAGTTTGCTTGGAAGAATACATTTAGGGGCTGATTCATAAAACATTTTCCAAAAATAATGTAGAAAAAAACGTCGGGACTATGTATAAGGGACTTCTGAAACGATAAGTGTCTTTGCTTCCTATACCATATTCATGATGAGGATGTTTGATTTCTGATACCTTATTGGATGGTGGGAACTTTTGACACCACACCTTGGGTTACATATGCTTTATTCTGATACCATATTGGATGAGGGAGTTGAATGATACCATATGTTATGGTGGAAATCTCTGATACCAGATTGGATGGTGGAAATTTCTGATACCATATGGGATGGTGGAAATGTCTGTTACCATATTGGATGGTGGAACTCTGAAATAAGGAGCACTATTGAATTTAATACTTTAATGACACCATATTGATGTTGCCTTTCTGATACCATACTGTTGGTTGCTCTACATAGAGGTGGTACCCCACATCATTCATTTAACAGGGACATTGAGGTGATGTTTCTACCTGCATGCCTTGCTATGCTTTGATATCAAGATGGTGGTGTATAATATGGGAGCAAATATTTATATGTATTCCATGTTTAGTACCCCCAATAAGAGGGAAAATATACATCGGTGACCCTCTGGAACTCCACTATTGGAGATCTCAGATCCTCTACTACACACAATTATACATCTACATTGTGTATTTCAGACATTTCCATCTACGTACGATATATGTTCATATCCTGGGGATTCTTTCGGAACCAGGTTGTCTTCACTCGGATACCCAACAGACCTAGTTGGGGAACTTGATGCACTTACATTATAATATTTATTTCCCATTTTCTATCTGTTGTGTCTTCACTTTGGGCTAGGGTGCAATAGAGTGAGTAAGGAAACCGACGTTGAGCGGGAGCGCCATGGAGTACAAATTATGTTGCCAACCTCCGCTGTCAGGAAGGGAGATAATTGTCACGCTGTTACTGCATAGAGGAGGTCTGGGGTCTATGCTGACCCTAAGCTGGGGTCCTGACTAATCCCTCTACCTGGAGGTACTGTTGATGGTACAGAGGTCCAGGCCGCCAGCGTAATCCCTACCTCCTGAGGATCCCTGAACCTCAGTGATCCAGTCCTGAGAAGGACCCTGATCACAACACCGGGGACTGGTAGGTATATGCCTAAACACAGTAATAAACGAACGAGACAGTACAAGGGGTAAACTAAAATCCACCTTGCATACAAAAGTCATACCACAGGAAACAGAGGGGACACCAACGGGTACGGAGATAAATGATAAAGCGAGGAGGGGAAAAAGACCACACAGGTACTCTTAACTTCAGCCTTCACCATACAACGATCCGCTCTGCTGGTCTGCATGAATGCTTTCACCGACACTTCCCCAGCAGACAGGCAGGTATTTGAAGGAAACCAATTACCACAACATTAATTGCAGCTGAGCGAGGCTGGTCTAGTCCAGCACAGAGAGAGGAAGAATTAACTCCCTCTCTGCCGAAAAACACCCAGCACCAGAAACTCAGCTGTGAGAAGTCAGGGTGTGCAATCGCGACGATCTTCGCAGCGACACACCCGTGACAGTACCCCCCCTTCTACGAGGGGCCTCCGGACCCTCAGGGCCGGGTTTATCTGGGTGAGTAGTGTGGAAGGCCCGAACCAATCGGTCTGCGTTAATATCCGACGCAGAAACCCACGTCCTCTCCTCAGGACCATACCCCCTCCAATGAACAAGGTACTGAAGGGACCGGCGATTCAGACGTGAATCGATGACTCTCGACACCTGGAACTCCAAGTTACCATTGACCACCACAGGAGGAGGAGGTAAAGGTGAAGGTATCACGGGCGCCACATACCTCTTAAGCAACGATCTGTGGAACACATTATGAATTTTAAATGTAGGAGGGAGGTCAAGACGGAATGCAACCAGATTAATTATAGCACTGATCTTGTATGGCCCGATGAACCTGGGACCCAGTTTCCAGGAGGGAACCTTAAGTTTTATATTTTTGGTAGACAACCATACCAGATCGTTCACACTTAGGTCCGGACCAGACACTCTCCTCCTATCAGCCATACGTTTGTATCGGTTCCCCATAGTACTCAGATTATTAAGCACTCCTCTCCACACTGAAGCAAGTGACGACGAAAATCGTTCCTCCTCAGGAACCCCAGAAGAGCCCCCCCTATTGAAAGTACAAAACTGGGGGTGAAAACCATATGCCCCAAAAACGGGACTTACCAGTGGACTCGCTCCGCCTATTATTTAGAGCAAATTCCGCCAGAGGCAAGAAAGAAGCCCAGTCCTCCTGGTTCTCTGACACAAAACACCGGAGATATGTCTCCAAGCTCTGGTTCAGACGCTCTGTCTGACCATTGGTCTGCGGGTGAAAAGCCGATGAAAATGACAACTGCATCCCCTGCCGTGTACAAAATGCTTTCCAGAATTTGGACACAAACTGAGAGCCCCGATCCGACACCACATCGGAGGGTACCCCGTGAAGCCTTACAATCTCCCCAATAAACACCTGCGCAAGAGTTTTAGCATTAGGAAGAGCAGGAAGAGCGATAAAATGTGCCATCTTGCTGAACCTGTCCACTACAACGAGTATGACTGTTTTACCCGAAGATGGCGGGAGGTCCGTAATGAAGTCCATAGACAGATGAGTCCACGGACGCTCCGGGATCTTCAAAGGTAAGAGGGTCCCCGACGGACGGGGTCTTAGAGCGCGCACAAACCTCGTAGGACGCGACAAAAGTTACCACCTCCCTATGTAAGTTAGGCCACCAAAACCGGCGCGAGAGGAGATCCTCAGTTGCTTTACTCCCTGGGTGTCCTGCCAAAGCTGAATTATGGTGTGCCTCGATCACCTTTTGTCGCAACTGATTTGGAACAAACAGTCTCCCTGGAGGTCCTACAAGGGCGTCCCCCTGAGCCTCCAATACCTCCTCCTCAAGCTCAGAGCATACTGCCGACACCACCACCCCCTCCTGAAGGACCGGAACCGGGTCCTCTGTATTCCCAGCCCCTGGGAAACAGCGAGGTAAGGCATCCACCTTAACATTCTTTGAGCCAGGACGATATGTGACGACAAAATTAAACCTGGTAAAAAACAATGACCACCTAGCTTGTCTGGGATTCAGACGTTTAGCGGACTCTAAATATAGCAGGTTTTTGTGATCGGTAATGACGGTGACCGGGTGGACTGCCCCCTCCAAAAAATGACGCCACTCCTCAAAAGCCAACTTAATGGCCAAGAGTTCCCTATTGCCGACATCATAATTCCTCTCAGCGGACGACAATTTTTTAGAGAAGAAGGCGCACGGATGCCATTTACCAGGGACGAACCTTGTGACAATACTGCTCCCACCCCTACCTCGGAAGCGTCCACCTCAACAATGAACGGCTGTGACGCATCAGGTTGAATAAGTATGGGTGCTGAAGCAAAACATTTTTTCAAAGAGGAAAACGCTTGACAAGCCTTGTCAGACCACTTTGAAAAATCCGTCCCTCTTTTAGTCATGTCTGTGAGAGGTTTAACTATGGACGAAAAATTACGAATGAACTTCCGGTAGTAGTTAGCAAACCCCAGGAAACGTTGTAATGCCTTAAGATCCTCTGGCAGATCCCACTCAAGAACTGCCCGCACTTTCTCAGGGTCCATATGAAAACCGGATGCTGACACCAGGAACCCTAAAAACTGAAGTTCCTGTACGGCGAACACACACTTCTCCCATTTGGCGTACAGTTTATTATCTCGCAAGATCTGTAACACCTGCCTAACATGCTCCTGATGAGACACAAGATCCGGCGAGTAAATTAAGATATCATCCAGATATATGACCACAAACTGTCCCATTAGGTGGCGAAAGATGTCATTTACAAAGTGTTGAAACACCACGGGGCAATACTCAGACCAAATGGCATGACAAGGTTCTCATAATGCCCCTCCGGAGTGTTAAACGCCGTCTTCCACTCATCCCCCTCCTTCATCCTAATCAGATTGTACGCCCCCCTGAGATCCAACTTAGAGAACCATTTGGCACCCACGATCTGATTGAAGAGATCGGGAATAAGTGGGAGCGGATACGGATCTCGGACCGTAATCCGATTAAGCTCACGGAAATCCAGGCAAGGGCGTAGGCCTCCATCTTTTTTTTTCACAAAGAAGAACCCCGCGGCCACCGGGGAAGATGAAGGTCTAATATGCCCCTTAGCCAGACTCTCTGAAATATAATCCTTCGTGGCCTGTCTCTCAGGACCAGAAAGGTTATACAACCTAGATTTCGGTAACTTGGCCCCAGGGAGCAAGTTAACAGAACAGTCATACTCGCGATGAGGAGGTAGTTCTTGACACCCTTTCTCCGAGAATACATCCTCAAAGTCCACCAGAAATGGAGGTAAGGCCCTAGGAGCGACCGCCCCAATGACCGTATTCATGCAGTTCTTATTACAGAATTCACTCCATTGGCTTATCTCTCTGGATTGCCAATCAATAACCGGGTTATGCTTAGTTAACCAAGGAAGACCCAGCACTATAGGAGTGGGAAGACCCTCCAACACATAACAAGACAAGAGTTCTTTATGTAACGCCCCCACTTGAAGATCTATGTTATGCACTGCTTGCAAAAAACTTCCCTGACCGAGAGGTCTGGGGTCGATCGAGAATATGGGGACGGGTTTAGTCAACACACTCAATCGCATACCTTGAACCCGGGCAAAGCGAGCATCCACCAAGTTAGCCCCGGACCCACTATCCAGAAGAACAGATATCCTCTCAGTTCTCGCACCCACCACCACCTCCGCCGGTACGAGAAACTGAGACGAACTTAGGGACGAAATACTTACTCCCAGATTGCCGTCCACCACACAATCTGGGATCAATAGTTTTCCGGCGACTTCTCACTCTGCAAAGGACGGGATGGACACCCCTAATAAAATGTCCCTTTTTTCCACATAGGAAAATGTGTATCTTCGTACCGTTAGCCAGTAGTAGAAAAATATTTGACTAGAGCCTCAGGGTGATACCTTTATGGCTAACGAAAGATGTAACAAATTGCAAGCTTTCGAGACTACCAGTCTCTTCACTTGTCTACTATTCATTTTCTGATAAGTCTGCTTCATGTCACTTGTCCTACCTATGCATTTTTCTGTGCTATTTTGTGTATAATATGTGATTCTTCAGATGTTGTATAGTCTATGCCTGATGAAGAGACCTGATAGTCTCGAAAGCTTGCAATTGTACATCTTTTCGTAGCCATTAAGTTCACCACTGAGGACTCTCAAGTCTAAATATTTTCCTTTTTTCCACAGAAGAAACAACTCCTGTTTTGTGCGCCCCACGATCCCTCCCGGAAGATGTCCCCTAATTGCATAGGCTCCTCTGGACTGGCCAGGGAAACCTCCATATAGGACCCTGAGGAAGGTGGAGTCATCACAGGGCAAGTTACCCGCACCTCTCCGAAGACGTCTGTCAATACGATAGCAAGGGCCATAGCGGCTTCCAGTGACGTGGGAGGGTCATACTGTGCCAGCACATCCTTTAATTTGTCAGATAAACCTTGACAAAACTGGCTCCTAAGAGCCGGGTCATTTCACTGGGTGTCGTGGCCCACCTACGGAACTCCGAACAGAATTCCTCTGCCGGACGATCTCCCTGCTGGATCCTACGTAACTTAGATTCAGCAAGGGAGACCCGATCCGGGTCATCATACAAAAGACCCAGAGCCGTAAAAAACCCATCCACTGACTGGAGAGCTGGGGAGCTCGGGGGAAGAGCGAACGCCCAGGATTGGGGGTCTCCCTGTAGGAGCGAGATGACAATCCCCACCCTTTGCTCCTCACTCCCAGATGACCGAGGTCGCAGCCGAAAGTACAATTTACATGCCCCCCGGAAAGCAAAAAACATGTCCCGCCCCCCAGTGAATCTGTCAGGGAGAGCTACTTTAGGTTCAGGTCCGGCCTGCTCCGGGGGGTACAAAACCTTGGACTTAACGTCCACCAGCTCCATGGACAAACTCTGCAACTGCTGAGCTAGACTGACTACTGGATCCATGGTGACTGGAGAAAATCTTTATTGGTCGGTGAAAATGTCACGCTGTTACTGCATAGAGGAGGTCTGGGGTCTATGCGGACCCTAAGCTGGGGTCCTGACTAATCCCTCTACCTGGAGGTACTGTTGATGGTACAGAGGTCCAGGCCGCCAGCGTAATCCCTACCTCCTGAGGATCCCTGAACCTCAGTGATCCAGTCCTGAGAAGGACCCTGATCACAACACCGGGGACTGGTAGGTATATGCCTAAACACAGTAATAAACGAACGAGACAGTACAAGGGGTAAACTAAAATCCACCTTGCATACAAAAGTCATACCACAGGAAACAGAGGGGACACCAACGGGTACGGAGATAAATGATAAAGCGAGGAGGGGTAAAAGACCACACAGGTACTCTTAACTTCAGCCTTCACCATACAACGATCCGCTCTGCTGGTCTGCATGAATGCTTTCACCGACACTTCCCCAGCAGACAGGCAGGTATTTGAAGGAAACCAATTACCACAACATTAATTGCAGCTGAGCGAGGCTGGTCTAGTCCAGCACAGAGAGAGGAAGAATTAACTCCCTCTCTGCCAAAAAACACCCAGCACCAGAAACTCAGCTGTGAGAAGTCAGGGTGTGCAATCGCGACGATCTTCGCAGCGACACACCCGTGACAATAATTTAGGGAGATGTAGGGACTAGTGATGAGCGAGTATGCTCGTTGCTCGGGAAAGCATGCTCGGGTGATCTCCGAGCATTTGGGCGTGCTCGGAGATTTAGTTTCTGTTGCCACAGCTGCATGATTTGCGGCTTCTAGACAGCCTGAATACATGTGGGGATTTTCTTACAAACAGGCATTCCTCACATGTATTCAGGCTGTCAAGCATCCGCAAATCATGCAGCTGCGGCAACAGAAACTAAATCTCCAAGCACGCACAAATACTTGGAGATCACCCGAGCAACGAGCATAATCGCTCATCACTAGTAGGGACCTGTTGGATGTACAGTACAGACCAAAAGTTTGGACACACCTTCTCATTTAAAGATTTTTCTGTATTTTCATGACTATGAAAATTGTAAATTCACACTGAAGGCATCAAAACTATGAATTAACACGTGGAATTATATACTTAACAAAAAAGTGTGTAACAACTGAAATTATGTCTTATATTCTAGGTTCTTCAAAGTAGCCACCTTTTGCTTTGATGACTGCTTTGCACACTCTTGGCATTCTCTTGATGAGCTTCAAGAGGTAGTCACTGGAAATGGTCTTCCAGCAATCTTGAAGGAGTTCCCAGAGATGCTTAGCACTTGTTGGCCCTTTTGCCTTCACTCTGCGGTCCAGCTCACCCCAAACCATCTCGATTGGGTTCAGGTCTGGTGACTGTTGAGGCTAGGTCATCTGGCATAGCACCCCATCACTCTCCTTCTTGGTCAAATAGCCCTTACACAGCCTGGAGGTGTGTTTGGGGTCATGGTCCTGTTGAAAAATAAATGATGGTCCAACTAAACGCAAACCGGATGGAATAGCATGCTGCTGCAAGATGCTGTGGTAGCCATGCTGTTTCAGTATGCCTTCAATTTTGAATAAATCCCCAACAGTGTCACCAGCAAAGCACCCCCACACCATCACACCTCCTCCTCCATGCTTCACTGTGGGAACCAGCCATGTAGAGTCCATCCGTTCACCTTTTCTGCGTCGCACAAAGACACGTTGGTTGGAACCAAAGATCTCAAATTTGGACTCATCAGACCAAAGCACAGATTTCCACTGGTCTAATGTCCATTCCTTATTTTCTTTAGCCCAAACAAGGCTCTACTGCTTGTTGCCTGTCCTCAGCAGTGGTTTCCTAGCAGCTATTTTACCATGAAGGCCTGCTGCACAAGTCTCCTCTTAACAGTTGTTGTAGAGATGTCTGCTGCTAGAACTCTGTGTGGCATTGACCTGGTCTCTAATCTGAGCTGCTGTAAACCTGCGATTTCTGAGGCTGGTGACTCGGATAAACTTATCCTCAGAAGCAGAGGTGACTCTTGGTCTTCCTTTCCTGGGGTGGTCCTCATGTGAGCCAGTTTCTTTGTAGCGCTTGATGGTTTTTGCAACTGCACTTGGGACACTTTCAAAGTTTTCCCAATTTTTCGGACTGACTGACCTTCATTTCTTAAAGTAATGATGGCCACTCGTTTTTCTTAGCTGCTTTTTTCTTGCCATAATACAAATTCTAACAGACTATTCAGTAGGACTATCAGCTGTGTATACCCCAGACTTCTGCACAACACAACTGATGGTCTCAACCCCATTTATAAGGCCAGAAATCCCACTTATTAAACCTGACAGGGCACACCTGTGAAGTGAAAACCATTTCCGATGACTACCTCTTGAAGCTCATCAAGAGAATGCCAAGAGTGTGCAAAGCAGTCAAAGTGTTAATTCATAGTTTTGATGCCTTCAGTGTGAATTTACAATTTTCATAGTCCTGAAAATACAGAAAAATCTTTAAATGAGAAGGTGGGTCCAAACTTTTCGTCTGTACTGTACATATCTACCTCCTTTAATTATTTGGGTGATCCCAGACACCGCCCAATACACCTTAGTGTTGTTTGTCCTTATATGTGCTGTTGGTTAGTAGCCTTTTATGCTTTTAGATAAAGAAATAAAAGTTAATTTTTAGGGATCAGTTCTTTCTCACGGGTTCTCCGTCTTTAGACTTTAACGAGTCTTGTAATTTGACTTATACTGATTTGGCTTTTATCCTAAGTCATATTACAAGACTCGTTAAAGGGTTGATTGTGACTTGTAGGATCGCTACTTCCAATAGGTGGCGCTATAGAGTACAAGTCCTCTTTTTTTGAAGAGGCAATTTGCATATTAAATTTCCCAGAGGAGCAATGCACAGCGAATAAGCCTCCTTACCTTGACACGCCAGAGCTGGTATGTCACGCTCCACAAGGAGAAACCTTACCCTAAGACTCAAATTAAAAAACATCTCAACTTTGTGTAATTTACTATGTATTGTTATTATTATTATTATTGCACCATTGATTCGAGGGTGTAGTCCATGTGTAAAGGATTACATACATATACACTACCGGTCAAAAATTTAGGGTCACTTAGAAATTTCCTTATTTTTGAAAGAAAAGCAGTTTTTTTCCAATGAAGCTAACATTAAATGATTCAGAAATACACTCTATACAGTGTTAATGTGGTAAATGACTATTCTAGCGGCAAACGTCTAGTTTGTAATGCAATATCTTCATAGGTGTATAGAGGCCCATTTCCAACAACCATCACTCCAGTGTACTTATGGTATTTTGTGTTCGCTAACTGTGTAAGAAGGCTAATAGATGGTTAAAATACCCTTTAAAACCCTTGTGCAAGTATGTTAACACAGCTGAAAACCGTTTGGTTGATTAGAGAAGCTATAAACCTGACCTTCCTTTGAGCTTGTTGAGAATCTGGAGCATTACATTTGTTGGTTCCATTAAACTCTCAAAATGGCCAAAAAAAAAGAACTTTCTTGTGAAACTCGACAGTCTATTCTTGTTCTTAGAAATGAAGGCTATTCCATGCGAAAAATTACCAAGAAACTGAAGAATTCATACAATGGTGTGTAGTACTCCCTTTAGAAGAGTGCACAAACAAGCTCTAACCAGAGAAGAAAGACAAGTGGGAGGCCCCGCTGCACAACTGAGCAACAAGACAAGTACATTAGAGTCTTTAGTTTGAAAAATTGACGCCTCACAGGTCCTCAACTGGCAGCTTCATTAAACAGTACACATTAAACGCCAGTGTCAACATCTACAGTGAAGAGGCGATTTGGGGATGCTGGCCTTCAGGGCAGATTGGCAAAACAAAAGCCAATATTCCTCTGTCCAATGTCTGTGTTCTTTTGCCCATATTAATCTTTTCCTTTCATTTAAGCCAGTCTTAAATATGGCTTTTGTTTTGCCAATCTGCCCTGAAGGCCAGCATCCCCAAATCGCCTCTTCACTGTAGATGTTGACACTGGCGTTTAATGTGTACTGTTTAATGAAGCTGCCAGTTGAGGACCTGTGAGGCGTCAATTTTTCAAACTAAAGACTCTAATGTACTTGTCTTGTTGCTCAGTTGTGCAGCGGGGCCTCCCACTTGTCTTTCTTCTCTGGTTAGAGCTTGTTTGTGCACTCCTCTAAAGGGAGTACTACACACCATTGTATGAATTCTTCAGTTTCTTGGTAATTTTTCGCATGGAATAGCCTTCATTTCTAAGAACAAGAATAGACTGTCGAGTTTCACAAGAAAGTTCTTTTTTTTTGACCATTTTGAGAGTTTAATGGAACCAACAAATGTAATGCTCCAGATTGTCAACAAGCTCAAAGGAAGGTCAGGTTTATAGCTTCTCTAATCAACCAAACGGTTTTCAGCTGTGTTAACATACTTGCACAAGGGTTTTAAAGGGTATTTTAACCATCTATTAGCCTTCTACACAGTTAGCAAACACAAAATACCATAAGTACACTGGAGTGATGGTTGTTGGAAATGGGCCTCTATACACCTATGAAGATATTGCATTACAAACTAGACGTTTGCCGCTAGAATAGTCATTTACCACATTAACACTGTATAGAGTGTATTTCTGAATCATTTAATGTTAGCTTCATTGGAAAAAAACTGCTTTTCTTTCAAAAATAAGGAAATTTCTAAGTGACCCTAAACTTTTGACCGGTAGTGTAATGCATATATAAAATTCAGTAAACACACAGTGACATAACTGATACAGAGGGGGAGAGGACGCTGCTGTCATGGGTTTACAATCTACAGGGTAGAGGAGAAGGAGGAAGGTGATCGGAGGTGTTGGATCAGCTTCAGTGTTCGAGGAGGCTGCAGGATTATTGCAGGCATTAGGCTTTCCTGAAGAGATGAGTATTCAGGTGGCGTCTGAAGATTGAAATATGTGAGACAATCGGACTTGTTGAGGCACTGAATTTCAGAGGATGGGGGGTGCTCTGTAAAAATCCTGGACATATACAGAGGTTTGAATATGGATCAATACAGTCAGGTCTGAGGGATGCTGTGATCAGTGGTGCTGGGCAAAAGCAAACATAGCTATGAATGAGACAAATCAAAAGGTAGTGATGGTAAAATGGAAGAAAATATTACATGAGATTGTATTTCTAATGTGCACTTAAGGAGCTGCATTTTGAGCAGCTGCATGCATAGACCACATACAGAAATTACTAGAAGGTCCGTGCCAAATTTTCAGAATTTTCTTTTTAATTCCTCAGTATTTTACTGTGTGTCTTGTTTTGTATTAGCTTCAGGAACAGTTCTGTGTCCAGATTGAGAAAGAAATAGCCTTTCCATCCTTTCTCCCACCTGGAAGTCCACCAGCATTTCAAGGACTAGTTAGCAACTGAATAATGTCTAGTTGGTTAGTTGCATGTGTTTAGTTGATTTATATATATATCAATCAGGGGTACTAGTTACAAGTGAAGGAAAAAAACTGAGGGATCAGATTACAGTTGTTGCTTGTAAAAGTCTATGGAGAGGAAAGGGGAGGAGTAAGAAGCTAGAGACCAAAGCAGAGAAGCTTTGGGTTTGCACCCTTATGTGTGATTATTCTGCGAAAAGCTGTGTGTGTTTCGTTGTATCTGCACAGCGCAATGTTGTGAAGTAAATTGTTTTTACCATCATTCTACTGTTTGTGTTTTACTTCTGGCTTGTTTAATTCTAAAAGCATTTTTTTTGCACTTTGTTCATTGAAGTATAGAAAATTGCATATTATGATTGCTTTGTCTTATCTATTTCCCGTGGCTTGAAACATGTACCAATCAGAAGTCATTTCGCATTCATCTTAGTTTGGAATAATTAGTTGGCTATTTTACATGAAAAGGGACATTAACAACAAAAGATGTGTCCTTGCATGACTTTTCCTGGTAATATTGTTTCAATAAATTAAAGCAATTTCTGAAGGTCAATTACATTTTGCTTGTAGCCTGGTGTCAATGGAGCATTACCATACCTCCTACTAATATAACAAGCCTGTATTCCATTTTCTAAGAGACAATTATAAAACAATATATATATTTTTTATTTTAAACCAACCATACAAAAAGACAACAGGACCTGCCAACAGCATGATGGGGATCAGCTTCAGTGGTTTTCTAAAGCTGGGATGAAAGCAGATTATATGTTACGATGTGTTCATACTTCCCAGATTTAGTGGAACAGTCAGGAAGTACTGACTTATACAGCGCTGTGAAAAATTTTATTTTTATTTTTTTGCTAATTTGTCATATTCAGAGTCTCATATCATCCAACTAATATTAGTATAAATTGAAGACAACACAAGTGACACAGAATGCCTCTCTAGATTTATTCATATAACTTATACTATGTATGTATAAAAAGAATTACCCCCTAAATTCAGTAACTTCTTGTCCCACCCTTACCAGTAACAATTGTAATTAATTGTTTGTGATGACTCGCATCGCTTTGGAGCTATTTTGGACCAGTCTTCTTTGCAGGAGTATTTATATTGTCCATTGGAGGAGTCTTGAACTACTTGTTTATGGTCTTACAAGGTCAGCCATTCAAAGGTGGTTTTTTTTGTGTGCTTCAGATCATTCTATTGATGCATCACCCAACTATGCTTGAGCTTTGGATCATGAAATGATTGGGACGGATATTATCCTTCAGGATTTTTTGATAGGGCAGCAGAGTAGCTCAGTTGCTTTTCATTGCTGGGGTCTTTGGGTCAACTCCCACCAAGGGCAACATCTGCAAGTAGTTTATATACTCTCTCCATGTTTGCGTAGGTTTTCTCCAGTTTGCTCTCATCATCCAAAGACATGTTGATAGGGAATTTAGATTGTTAGCCCCAGTGGGTACAGTGATGATGTGTATATAGCTCTCTGGGAATTAATGGTGTTATATAAGTGAGTGGAATAAATAAATAGCATAATTCATGGTTTCATCCAGTATGATAACATGTTGTTTAGGTTCTGTTGAAGCAAGTAGCCTCACAGCATCACAGTACTACCTATATGTTACTGTTATAATGTTCTTATGGAATTTGGTGATAGCATTAAACCATTCTTAAAAAAACTGAAGTCTTCCAAAAAGTTTTATGTTGGGTTACTCAACCTAATATTATCCCAAAAGTCATGAGGGTCGGATAGATATTTTTGGCAAATGCTAGAGAAGCCTTTTTGGTCAGCAGTAGCTTGGGCTTTACAATTCTACCTGTGAATGCAATTTTTGCTCTTTGTGGAATCAAGAGAATTATCCTTGAAGGGGTTGTCCACTATTAGGACAACCCCTTTTTAAACTAAACGTTCAGCCCCAATAAAATAATAAAGCCTATACTCGCCTCCTGTGCCTGCGCCGTTACCACGGTGTCGGCACTCGCTCTCACTGGGGCTGTGATGCGGTGTTGTGACACGTGACCAATCAGCGCTGGCGTCACTGTCTCCGCCTTCGTATGAACTGAACATGAAGAGGAAGTCAGGGCTGCAGCTCATCCCAGACGTCCTCTTCATGTTCAGTTTGTCCGAATGTGGAGACAGTGATGTCATCGGTGACTGAGCGCCAGGCATCACTTGTCATTCCTCCACATCACGTGTATACCACCGCATCACAACCCCGGGACTGTGAGTGCCGACACCGCTGGAACGAACCAGCACGGGAGGAGAGTATAGGCTTTATTATTTTATCGGGGCCAAACATTTATTTTAAGAAGGGGTTGTCCTAACTTAGACAAGTGAGCACTGGAGTTCCTTGAATGGTTACCTGGATTCTTTAAAATTAAACAAACCAGAAGTAAACACAAAAAGTAGACAGATGGTAAAAAACATATACTTCACTCATTGTGCCATGCAGAACAAATGCAAACTCAAATAACTTTTCTTTTCAGCAAACTAACTACAAATATTGGTGCAAACCACAAAACGACCGAGAACCTGGATAACTTGATGCCCTCTTAGTGAAGTTTTGGATACACTACTCACTCCTTGTAAAATTCACCACAGTTCCAAGTTTTCCCTATTTTTGGATAATAGTTTGTATATCTTTCAAGACTGGTATATTTCATTTACTGTGTTTCTCATTTGTATTTGAATTTCCTAAGAAAGTGGTGGCAATATGTGCTGATTCACATTGCCAGATCGGTTCTATATAAGTAATTTATTTTATATTTATTAGGTCTGGCAGTAATAATTGCTCTGAGAATAATAAATACTAAGGAGATAAATCACCAAATTTGCATATGTTGTCAACTATTTAAGCTTAAAGTTATAGAAACCAAAAGTGAAGTCACAGTGTGAACAAATGCAGTATAGAGCCACGTGGATCTTCTACCAAACATTTATAATTTAAGTGAAGACAACAGTATCCTAGCAAAGGAGCATATATGTAAAAAGTCCACCTACATCTCAAAATAAGAAATATGCAAATACAAAACTGCCTACTAGTGATGGGCAACCCCCCCCACCGATGATCGGGATCGGCGGGTTCGCCCGAGTTTTTTTGTAAATTCGAACTCGGAGCCGGAGATGACGAGAACCTGCGTCCGATCCCCAGCTTGGACTTTACAGATATTGGATGGGGCGGGGGGATGTAAAACAAAGCATAAAATTAATAATAAACATTATAATTATACTTATCTGTCCAGCGACGCGTCCTCCCATCCCGCTGTCTCCCGGCCGCATCTTCTTCCGGGGCCGCTCATTAACTTCCAGCGGTATTCACTGCACTCTGCAGTCTTCGGCTTTTTCCGGCAGTGTTCGTGCGGTGATGTCAGAGTTCACCTGAGTTCATGGCTCGGCACGAACATTGCCGGAAAAAGCCGAAGACTGCCGAGTGCAGTAATACCGCCGAAGTTAATGAGCGGCCCCAGAAGGAGATGCGCCCGGGAGACAGCGGGATGGGAGGACAGATAAGTATAATCATAATGTTTATTATTAATTTTAGGCTTTTACAGGCCCTGGACCCAACTATAACACGTGTTTCCCATGGAAACCCGTGTTCGGAACCTTGTGACTGAACACTAAGTGTTTGGTACGGGTCCAGAACTTTACAATTCGGGTTCGCCCATCCCTAGTGCCTACTTGTCTCACTTAAAACATAATGGAGAGAGGGCATACACCATATGCTGCAGACAACAGGCATAGACTATCAAGACTAATGAAGATGGTCTCAAGACACATAATAGTGTCAAGGAACAAAGATCAAAAACCTTTGGATATTATGGTGATGTCCCAATTCAACAGATGGTTGGAGGAGAGTAGGACTGCAAGGTGCCTGCCGCGTGTCGCCACAAGACCTGTGGCTTTATAGGGGTCTGTCAATTGGGACCTCACCGTGATAAGGTTTTAGATCTTTGTTCCTTGAGGTCAGAGGGTCCTTCTTTTCTCTCTCACCTGTGTACTGTAAAGTCTTATGTTCAGCAGGGTTCTGTCTCTCCTTCCCCCCACATGTATTTTCCAAGCAATTACAAGCTTTCCAGCATTGAGATGAGTGTGAATTTATTCGCCGCAAATCAAACTTTGGGGGAAAATTCGGTGAAGGCAGCAAATCCAAATATAAAAACATCCGCTCATTTCTATTTTCAATATTTACCCCTAACCTCTATGCATCCTATACTTTGTCTTCTCCCCTTCCCCAGTTGAGCTTGGACTTTTTTTTAATCCTATTAATTATATGACTATGTTAAAATAAGACAGATAGTTGCAAAAAGAGTCTGTTGCTAACTGAGATCTTTTAAAATTACTTTCCCAAAACCCAAGAATCAGCCTAGTCAAGATATTCTTTAATATTATTTTATTTTCAAAAAAGGGGAAACGTATCTGTAAAGAATAACAGTTTTATTAAAGAAGCGGCACAATTCAACAAGGTAATTTCGATGACTATTTTTCAGAGCTATTCTCACTTCTTTAAACACGTTAACCTTTCCTTAATTATAACAAGGACAGCTTACTTAGGGTATGCATTGATTTAAAATATGTTCCCATTTACAAGCTCCTGAAAGCCTTACTGAAGTCTCTGGGCATTATTGGCAATATATTGTCTGAAGCTTTATGGAAACAATGCTAAAACATAGCACAATGTAAATCTTGTACAGAGAGAACAGATAAGAGGTGATGGTAACACTGCAAGGAAATGAAAAGAGGTTTCTTTTCTGTAGACTAATTAAGTGTACTAGAGTGGAACACACAGGGAAAAAGGGCAAAGGGATTAGAAGAAAGAAACAGACAAATGCATAGCGTGTCTAAAGTGCTGATATAGAGCTGGGATTCACTATGCAGTGCTAGTAGATTAGGTGGTTTTATCATTGTTATAAACCATTGATTTTGCAAGAGAGCTAAACAGTAGAGCATTTAAAGGCTTATGGTGACACCTGCTCCTAGAATGCTGGTAAGAGGTGACTAATTTATAACTCGCAGTATTTTTTTGTAATTTTTCCAATACTTTGCAATCTAGTTTTTATATTTTTGCTATTTAGTTTAAAATATATGTTTTATTTTTCAAAAAGTATAAAAGAAAACAAAACAGAAATTTTATCGGAATATTAGGACACGGTAGGTAGAACTTGAAAACTAAACTGTGAGTATCTGTATTTATCTTACTATATTTTATGTTTTAAACATTACATACAAATTCTATTGATGTAGTATGGTCACCTGATCTCTATACACATTGATATCATTTTTGAAGAATGTTACTTTGAGGAGGTGAGGCCGCTCCCTACATTAATACATCTAGAAGTTCTGCGAGCAGCGTCAGGGAACAGGAAGCAGAATTCGCCCAGCCACTGCATGCGCTCTTGGCTGTACAGACACTGGCAGGAGTCACAGTGCTTGCTTTGGGAACCCCGCACTGACAATCTGATGCAAAGGAAGGGCCCCAATATGCAAATGAGAAGGACTAATGGTGCACCAACATTACATAGTTTCATAGTTACATAGGTTGAATAAAGCCCTAGGTCCATCAAGTTCAAACTTTCTCCACCAACATTATTTAGCACTGTACCAGTAACAGATACAATACAAGTATGGCTGTTATAGCGGCTGAGTCCTCTGCAACAATGTACAGCCAATTTCAAATGCATTTTAGGAAAGACTGACCCCATTTAAATATATTATCTGCTTTTCTCTAAAAAGTACCACACTGTTGTCCATAGACTATCCTTGGCATTCATGCACAGTCTGGCCTTTGAGTTGAAATACCAAACACAACTTGTGATGAAGGAACAGCCACCATCTTGGATACTGGCCTGCTACCAGCTGCCATTTTGTCTGTTCACAGAGCCACAGGCAGCTGGCTGCTCCTGGCCCCCATTGCCTGTAGGCATATTAAAGACAACAGGTTTAGTCTCCACTGTGAATAAAAAGGTCTATTAGTATGCTAAATAGATCAGGCCCAAAACAGGACTTCAAAGCTTTAGCCTGGAGCCATGCCAGCATGGGGCCTGGAGATGCCTGGGGGCTTCAATTAGATTACACCTGTCTGCTAGACACTGAAAAACATCCATTGTCTCTCCCAGCCACTGCGACTCCGTTCTAGGATTATGAATTATGAGCACATCTTTCTAGGTACAGACTCATAAAAAATATCTGCGTGATCCTGCGGACCTCGGGCATCTGACAGTGCGACTCCCGAGTCGGTCATGGCTCGGGGACCTGAGATATAGAGATTGGGTCACCATGGAGGGCCAAATGGGCCATATTTGATCTCCACGCGACAGGAAAAACAAACTGCATCCACTGGTACCTCTCGTGTCCTGATCCGATTTATCCTGGAGAAAGTTAACACCTTTCTTAGATATTGGGAATAAATTCTGCAGGGAGCTGAGGGTGGAGATTATTAGCCCACCCTCTGACACCGAGGGGAGGGACCTAGCAGGTTTAAGAACTGTGAGCGGATGGCAGACTCTATTCTCAGAAGAACAAGACGATGAAGATCTAAGAAGGAACAAGGGACAGATCTGCCAAGGGAGCAGCGACACACGTTTTGGGGACTGTCCGGCAACTAATATTCGTACCTGTGGTTCGCAGAGCTCCCGGCGTCCACATGCAACCTACAGCGTGGTAACATTGACCTTTAGCTAATACCTCTAAGCCTTGTACCTTATTGTAATATTTTGCTCTGACTGCAAATCCACTGTAATTCCATTGTATAGCTTACTGTATATTTCTGTAATTATCTAGTGCGCTCTTAAGGCAATTAAACCATAAAATTAATTTTGGGCTGATGCTTTTACTCTGATCACGAATCTTAGAATACCCAGAGGGTAACAGGACATGCTCCCCGGCGGCCATTTGCTCTAGGTGCAGTTCCCTTACTGACCTGAGAGACAAAGGGGCCACCGAGAGCTGTGCTTGTGTAGTTATGTCACATTGGTGACGTGGGAAGAACCGGGGGTTTCCTCCACATAACTTATGGGCAAGGGTATGGTTACACGGTTCGGAATCAATGCGCTTTGGACGGAGCAGAAACCCCGCTCCGCCCAAAGCCCTCCCCTTTCTGAATGTGCGGTGATTCCGGATGTGTTCATTGAACACATCCGAATTTCCGCACCCCTACATAGGACTGTGTTATTTACCTTGCGGTGACGGCAAGGTAAATAGACATGCTGCAATCTAAAAAGATGCGCTGCATGTCCAATTTAGTGGGTGTGTCACCTGCGTAATCGGACGCATAGTGAAGATGGGATTTCATAAAATCCCCTACACTATGCAGGAACATCTGGCCACTGCGGATTAAACGCTGCGGTAGGATGCAGCGTTCAATCAGCAGCTAATACTGAGTGTTTCCTGAACGTGGAAACATACCCCAAGTGTGGTGTATTTCCTGGAGAAAGATTTTCTTTTCGCTAATCTCCGCCAACCATTAGCAGGTTTAATTTTTTTTTCCTATAATACTACTTGCGTTTTTATTATTCAAAAAGTATGGTACTTCAACAGCTGTAAATTGGCAAATGAGGTCCCAAGACTAGTTATTTCCTATAAGTCAGAGACCCGCAGCTATCGGGAGTTTATGGCTATAAATACTTGAAGGATATAGGTGCTTGAAAGTTTTTGAACCTTTCATATTTCTGTATAATTTTAACGTAAGCTTACATCAGATTTCATACACATACAATTTGATAAAAAAAATTGCACTTTGTCATGATCCAGTATCTCATGTTAGTGAGTGACAAAAGTATGTGAACCTTTGCTTTTAGTGTCTGGTGTGAGTCCCCTAAGAAGCAGTAATTGTACCTAAATTTTTCCGGTAAATATTGATTAGTCTTGCACATCGACTTGGAAGAATTTTAGCCCATTTCTCCCTATAAAACCAATTCAACTCTGCTTTGCTGATGTTTTTTTTCCCCCATTTACTGGCTCTCTTCCAGTCCTTTGACAAAATTTCTGTATGATTAAGGTCAGGATTTTGACTTGGCCATTCCAAAAACGTTAATTTTTTTACTTTAATCATTCTTTTGTAGAACAGCTTGTATACTTCTGGTAATCATGTTGCTGCATGACCTACGTTCTCTTGTGATTCAGGTCACGGAGAGATGCCATGACATTTTCCTTTAGAATTTGCAGGTATAATGCAGAATTATTATTATTATTATTATTAATTATTATAGCGCCATTTATTCTAGGGCTCTTTACATGTGAATGCATTGTTCAATAAATTATGGCAAGCCATCCTGACCCAGATGCAGAAAAAATGGCCTAAACCATGATACTACCACCACCATGTTTCACAGGTGGTATTAGGTTTTCATGCTCTAATGCAGTTTTTTTCTTTCAACAAACCTCTTCTCATTTAAACTAAAACGCTTACTTTTGGTCTCTTGCGTCCACAAAATATTGTTCCAATATCCTTCTGGCTTGTCCAGTTGAGCTTTATTAAATTGTAGATTAGCAGCAATGTTATTTTTGAAGACAGGTGGCTTTCTCCTTGCAGTCCTGCCATGCGTATCATTGTTGTTCAGTTTTCTACTTACGATGGGACTCATGAGCATTAGCTAATGAGAGAGAGGCCTTTAGTTTTTTAGTAGTTACCTTTGATTCCTTTGTGATCTTGTAGACTATTATATGCCTTGCTTTTGGAGCGATCTTTGTTAGTCAACCACTCCTGAAAGGGGTTATAGTGATCTTGAGTGAAGTCACCACTATTCAGGCCTTCTGGCCCACTCTGTGTTCTATGCTTGAACCAAAAGTCTCTTTTACAATGTAAGTAAATGGGGCGTCGTTCTTATGCTCCATAGGCTTACATTGTAAAAGTTACTTCCAGGTCACGCAGAGCACAGTGTAGCGGTGGTTTCACTTAGAATAGGAACGGAGTGGCCCTGGATGCTAGAGAATTTAATATATTCACATACATGACAGTACACTGCATTAACAATGTACGGTATCTTGAATTGACCTTTGTGCCACTACATAGTAACTATGCCTAAAGGGAAGATAAAAGTTATACATTAATGATGGATACTTGAAAGGCAATCTGTACTATTTTTTTTTTTAATAAACCCAGTTGCAAAAGGTTACTATATCTTTTCAGTTAAAGGTGACTGATAAACATGTATATTGATAAAGTGGTTTATTACCGGTATATAGAAAAAAGGCATTTCAGTGGGTAAGTCGAATTAACTTTTGGGCTTTGTCACTCTAAAAAAAACTTTTTAGCTGGTTACAGTATATCTACTAAAATATAAAATCTATCTCTTGAATCTTTTTGTGTTGAGAAGAAGTTAAAACTTTGTGGATGCAGATCAGATTTATTAGACTCCAGCGTGAATCACCAGTGCTGGGTAAAACATTTGCTCAATTTCATGGTCATTAATTTTGGTATGGTCTTGTATGTCTTCATTTTATTTCATAATTTATTTAGAAACCGTAATATTGAATTTTTTATGGCCACTTCTTATCCCTTCCCCCACTTTTTTCATCATCCTATACTTCACAGAGAACATTAATAGTTTTATTATTATTTTCCTTTGTAATTCCTTGTCTTGGTCCCGTTGTTCTGTCTTTTTTTTTGTGACATTCCTAAAAAAAATAACAAAAGTCCCAATAATGATAGCCTCCTTATAACCTTTATTTTAGTCATTTACATCATAAGTAAAGCCTATGGATGAAATATCCAGCATGATTTAAAAATATAGATATCTCTATGCATTAATCTCATACTTTCTATCACTGTTGGTGTGTTCGGGAGACTCGGGTTAAGGTATGCTACCATTAAGCATACCCCCAAGTTAAGGAAAGACAGGTACTCCCTTAGCTTTAGGGGCAGTTCAGGGGCCCAGGTTCCTTGTCCTCTGCATTCCTACAACTGCTCCGTAACATTATTACCAACCAATACAGTTTTTTTTCCTTTTCTTCCCGTCCTGTGAGCCATGGCCCAAATGCAAGCCTTTGCACAATTGCTGCAGACCCTCACAGATGAGCTTAAGTTGCTGCGGGGTGAGGTGGTGCAGCAGCTACAGCAGTTGGTGGGGTTCTGGGCCTCGGCTCAGATGCAGGTTCAACCAGAATCTAAGATATCTCACCCTGACAAGTTTTCTGGAGGGAAAGATAAATTTCTGTTTTTTCAGGAGGCCTGTAAATTATATTTCAGGCTCCACCCGTTCATCAGGGAGTGAGGAACAGCGTGTGGGGATTATTGTCTCCCCTCTTAGGGGTGATCCCCAATCCTGGGCCTTCTCCTTGCCGACCGATTTTCCATCTTTTCGGTCATTGGACGGGTCTTTCACGGCTCTGGCGCTGGTGTATGAAGATCCTGATGGCGTCTCCCTGGCGGAATCCCGACTCTGTAAAATCAAGCAGGGGGACTGGCAGGTTGATGAGTACTGCTCAGAGTTCAGGAGATGGGCCACTGACACACAGTGGAATGATCCTGCCCTTAGGAGTCATTTTGTGCAGGGTCTGTCCCCAAGGTTGCAGGATACTCTGGTGCAGTACGCCGCCCCCAGGTTATTGGAGGCCGCCATGTCCCTTGCCATCCGGGTGGACAGATGCCTCAGGGAGAGGCATACACCAAAACTGCCCCCTGTTCTCCTGGTTAGGGAGGAGGACACAGTTGAGCAGTCAGATGAACCTATGCAGGTGGGAGCAGTTGGTTCCCAAATGGGGTTGCCTGCGGTTCGACGTGGTGTGGGGGCATGTTTTTTCTGTGGGCAGACTGGTCATTTTATTGGGGTATACCCAGCTCGCCCCAAAACATCTGTGCCATCTAAGAAGCCGCATCCCCCTGGTCATGTGGAGGGAGGCAACCAGGGAGTGTATATTTCATCCACTTCTTCCCCTCAGTGTACCCTGTCTGCGAGAGTGGTGATTGTAGGGGTATCTAAGGGTATACCGGTGCTGGTGGACAGTGGAGCAGGAGTAAATTTGGTGGATGCTCACTTTGTCCGGACCAATGGCCTGATGTGTAAGACGCTAGCAAAACCACTAGGCGTCCAGACCATTGACTCTGTCCCACTCAGCCAGGGGAGTGTGACCCAGGTCATGCATTATATACACCTGCGTATAGGAACTCATCATGAGGAGTCCCTGTCATGCTTTGTCTTGGAGGGTATGCCAATACCCATCGTTTTAGGCCTCCCTTGGCTGACAAAACACAACCCTGTCATAGATTGGCATTCCAGGGAGGTAGTCAGCTGGGGTCAGTCGTGTGAGGGCTGCTGCCTGGGGGCTACTGTCTCTGCCGTCTTTCCCTTCCACTTCTCCAGTGGGGGCAGCAGAGGTGCTGCCAAGGAGTAGGGGCAAGTCTCAACCCTCACCACTAGCCAACTCTGTGAGTCGGAGCCCTCTTGGGAGGAGGGGTCAGGGGAGGATGGTGGTTTCCTCTGAGAAATGTGAGTGTGGTGACACGGGGGATGCCTCTGTTGTCAGTTCCTCAAAGAGTTCACCGTCTTGTGGCAAACGCGTGTGTGGCAATGAACATTCAGGTCCGGACCTGTGTGTGAACGAGTATGTATGGGTGTCCACCAAGAACATCCAGTGGAAGTGTGCTGCTGGGGCCTGGAGTTCTCAGGTGATCGGGCCGTATCGGGTGCCAGCCATTTTCGGCACAGGGACTTACCAGCTGGAGTAACCCCCAGTTATGCCCGTACAGAACTCATTCCTCAGGTCGGCGCTCTGGAGATTTGTGGTACCTCCGGAGCATACGTTATGGTCACCTCCATCTGTCCGCGTTTGCCATAGACCTGAGTGTCAGGTGACTGCCGGGTGAACCCTGGTGGATCATATACCGTAGGTGGTATATGAGGTGCGATGTTGAGAGCCCTCATTAAAGGGGGGGTACTGTCACGATCCACATTTGGATCTGTGGCATTGCTCTCTGCATGTTGAAACCGTGTTTCTGTCTGGCCAGCGGGGGTTAATTCCTGTCTTTGCCCCGGTGGCCGCTGGTGGAATTGCATGTCTGTTTACTTGTCTGGAGTAGGTGGGACCACTCCCACTTCCTTTATAAGGTCACCTGAGTTGTCAGCTGGTGTTGATAATATTACTTCCTATGGAGACCAACCTAGTTGGAGCCAGGAGCTGCTGAGCGCAGTGGTGCTTCTTCTGTTCCCCAAATTTAGTGCCTTACTCTGCTGTGTGGAGCTAACAGCAGAGAGAGCTAAGTGTTTGTTGTTTTGTTTTTTTACCCTTAAGTGTCTGTCTTTCCTTTTGGTTGTGTTTGGTGTTTCTCACATTATTCCCTGTCTAACCTCTGGGGGAAGGGTTTGGTGGGTTTAGCTCAGGGCTAAACAGGAGACAGGGACAGGTCGGGGACTTGGGCCTTGCTAACATTAAGCATACCCCCAAGTTATTATTATTCATTTTTATAGCGCCATTTATTCTATGTCACTTTACATGTGAGAGGGGGCGAGTATAGACAAGTACAATAAACATGAGCAATACAGGACACACATAAGTACAGAAGGAGAGAGGACCCTGCCCGCGAAGACTCACAATCTATAGGGTAAGGAAAGACAGGTCCTCCCTTAGCTTTAGGAGCAGTTCAGGGCCCAGGTTCCTTGTCCCCTGCATTCCTACAACTGCTCCGTAACAATCAGACATTTCTGAATGCATTGATACCAAATATGAGTATTTCTTTTATTTTTATTGGGGCAAAAGGGGGTGACTTGAACTTTATTGTATTGAATTATTAACTGTATTGAATAGTCGTCTTAGGGGACTTGAAATTATGGTTGTCCAAATATTGTTCTATACATAGGGCCAGGTCATTGTTCACAGGAATATTGTAAATACAGGCATGGGGGTCATTAGCAGACCCCCGGCTGTCATGACAACCTATTGGTGATCACATGACTCGGGTGCTGATGGGCAGGATGAACGATTTGCTTCCAACTGGCGTGTGTTAACTGGTTAACAGACACAGGCGGAGAACCTCCCCACCTGCAGCTGTTAAAAGCACATGATGACTGATTAAATCAGTCATCATGTGTGGCAAAAGATGTGGGCTCGCGAGCCTGCCTCAAAGACAAGGACACAACATATGACGTAAATATACATCAAAAGTCGTGAAGGAGTTAATGTTGTGAGGGGGCATTATTATAACTAATAACTATTTGGGGCACAAAAGCATTTTTACATTTTTAATATGTAAGGGAAATAAAGTAATTGTTACCATATGGAAGCACAGAGGGCTATTATTATAATCTAAAGATGTAAAGGTGGCATTATTCTCATGCTGAGGCACAGAGGAAGCATGATTACCATCTGGAGGCACAAAAATAAGCTATTGTTTCTAGTTATAACGCCCCAAGGCATTATTACTACGTTAAATGAATGTTAAAATCTGAATTAAATAAGGTAATAAAACGTAGATAATCTGCGCTGCTGGTACCGTAGGTAGAAATGTAGATTCAGGATACATAAGAGTATGATTGTGCTTTTAATTAGTGGACGCGTTTCAAAGTTTTCATACTTCTTCCTCAGGACATAACCACATGTCTTTATGCCTCTACAGTCATGGCCAAAAGTTTTGAGAATGACACAAATATTATATTTTCACATGATCTGCTGCCCTCTGGTTTTTATGTGTGTTTGACAGATGTTTTTATCACAGACAGAAATATAATTGCAAACATATGAGTAACAAAAGCTTATATTGACAGTTAGAATGAGTTAATGCAGCAAGTCAATATTTGCAGTGTTGACCCTTCTTCTTCAGGACCTCTGCAATTCTCCCTGGCATGCTCTCAATCAACTTCTGGACCAAATCCTGACTGATAGCAGTCCATTTTTGCACAATCAATGCTTTCATTTTGTCAGAATTTTTAGGTTTTTGTTTGTCCACCCGTCTCTTGATGATTGACCACAAGTTCTCAATGGGATTAAGATCTGGGGAGTTTCCAGGCCATGGACCCAAAATCTCTTTGTTTTGTTCCCTGAGCCATTTAGTTATCACCTTTGCTTTATGGCAAGGTGCTCCATCATGCTGGAAAAGGCATTGTTGATCGCCAAACTGCTCTGGTACCATTCTTTATTCATGGCTGTGTTTTTAGGCAAGACTGTGAGAGAGCCGATTCCCTTGGCTGAGAAGCAACCCCACACATGAATGGTTTCAGGATGCTTAACAGTTGGCATGAGACAAGACTAGTGGTAGCACTCACCTTGTCTTCTCCGAATTAGGCGTTTTCCTGATGTCCCAAACAATCGAAAAGGGGATTCATCAGAGAAAATAACTTTACCCCAGTCCTCAGCAGTCCACTGCCTGTACCTTTTGCAGAATACCAGTCTGTCCATGATGTTTTTTCTGGAGAGAAGTGGCTTCTTTGCTGCCCTCCTTGAGACCAGGCCTTGCTTCAAGAGTCTCCGCCTCACAGTGCGTGCAGATGCACTCACACCTGCCTGCTGCCATTCCTGAGCAAGCTCTGCACTGCTGGTAGCCCGATCCCACAGCTGAAACACTTTTAAGAGACGGTCCTGGCGCTTGCTGGTCTTTCTTGGGCGCCCTGGAGTTTTTTTTAGCAACAATGGAACCTCTCTCCTTGAAGTTCTTGATGATGCGATAGATTGTTGACTGAGGTGCAATCTTTCTAGCTGCGATACTCTTCCCTGTTAGGCCATTTTTGTGCATTGCAATGATGACTGCACGTGTTTCTTTAGAGATAACCATGGTTAACAGAAGAGAAACAATGATGCCAAGCACCAGCCTCCTTTTAAAGTGTCCAGTGGTGTCATTCTTACTTAATCATGACAGATTGATCTCCAGCCATGTCCTCATCAACACCCACACCTGTGTTAATGGAGCAATCACTGAAAAGAGGTTAGCTGGTCCTTTTAAGGCAGGGCTGCAATGATGTTGAAATGTGTTTTGGGGGATAAAGTTCATTTTCTAGCCAAATATTGACTTTGCAAGTAATTGCTGTAAAGCTGATCACTGTTTATAACATTCTGGAGTATATGCAAATTGCCATTAGAAAAAGTGAAGCAGTAGACTTTGTAAAAATTAATATTTGTGTCATTCTCAAAACTTTTGGCCATGACTGTATATTGTTGTGTGAACACAACTCTATCAGGTTAACAAAACTTTTTTTTAACCTTTTAAATTGAAACCAGATAACACCATATTTGCGCTTTTGTTCTCGCTAGCTACTTCACCAAAACCTGAATTAAGTAAGACCACATATTCCTCATTGTTATTTCCTTATTGTTAAATCTTTATGATTTTTTTTAATGAGGCAATTGCTTGTTGTTCATGTAATGTTATTAACCTAACTTCTAACAACCTATATGAATAGCTTGAAAATAATTTTGTGCAAGTTCCTGGAACTCATCGGCTGTAGACCTGGATCGGGAAGAATAGAAATAGGGATTTTCTTTAGACTAACCTCTCAGATCGATTTATACCTACATTAGATTTCTCTGGTCTGCAATAAACAAACCTGCTCAGTTCACATCAAGAATGGTGCCGTATCCATTCAAATGATAGAAAGGGGCAAGATGCAAACCTTGGAACAAGATACAGACTTGTACGCCATTAATGATAAATGAACTACATTGAGTTCTGCATATATCATTCCTTGATCTCCACTGTGGATATCTTCATTCCGAGTTTCTTTCCTGCCCTCCTATATATTTTTTGAATCACCTCTATGATTCCTGATGATATAGGGTGTGGTTTGCCATCAAATTTTTATGACAAATTAAAGGTTATATTTTCGTCTCCTGTTACCTATTGAAGCTTCCCAGAACCAGATAGGTCTTTGTGCTAAAAATATTTAATTTAATGGTTTGGCTTATTTCTAAAACTGTTAATATTATTAGCTTCAGCTTTGATTTAGCCTTAGAAAAGAGAGGTACCAAGGATTGCCAGGTACAAGAACATGCCTAACTAGTTTCCTTAGGAAATGTGCCCTAAACGCACACTTGGTTTAATTCTCTAAAGCTCTGCGCCCCTCTTAATTTTCTGCCCATATACATTAGTGGGTGCTAAAGGGGGGTTATGAAAGTTAGAATTGGACAAAGAACAGTTGCGTTCAAATGAGATGGGCAAGATGTAATAGGAACTTTGCTCTTGCAATTCAAGGAACCTCTCCCAGTTGAAAGCATGAAGGCTGAGCATAATGTATGCTTATTTTTATGGTCTGGTATATAGACCATTATCATTTTAGGAAACTATTATTTCATACAGCCATTGTATGTGAATTCATTTAGTCTTATATTTTTTAATCCATTAGGAAACAGTCCTCTTTACGATTGAAGAAGTAATAACATTCGATTTGAAGTTTTCCTTTTTTCCATTTTAAGTTTCCCTGTGTAAGGAGGTTGAGTGTCTCACAGGTAGTCTGATAGGTGGGTGTTCCTCCAGTGAACCATTGTTCATTGTGAGAATAGGGGTTCCCAGATCACCTGCTTGGAATTTTACAGACAAGGTGACAAGATAGCCATGATGCATACGGGCTGCTCTTCCATTATAGTTAATGGGATTTGTAAAACACTAGGCTATCTTCTTCTAATCAGTCGGTATCCTATATCTGATTTCAATAAGTATTTCCAAATTAACTGTTTTGCAATTCTTAGCAATAGTGAAAATGTGAATTTTGCCTACTAGTAGTGGAAGTGATAGCCAAAGTGTCTTGCAACTAGACACACACAATCAACATTTCAAAACTGTATTTTTTAAAATTTGCCTTAAACAATTTAAAAATTAAATTTAAAATCTCTAATTAAAAAAAACATACTATTTTTGGAAAAAAGTGGTTTTGCTATGTGATTGTGTGGTTTTACCTCTCAATCCAATTGACTATAGTTCAAAATCAGCTTCAAAATCAGATGCAACCTATGGATAAGTGTGGCACTGTTTTTTTTTATCAAAATAGACTTTTCTTTTAATCCTCTGCAACCAAAATAACTAGTGTTAAAGAGTTCTAAAAGCTAAATTTTGTATTATTTAGTTGTGTTAAATGGATACAAATGCTAAGCAAATCAATCTTTATTTCTAGTGCCGCAAACAAAGATATTGGCAACAGGAGGAGCTTCGTGCAATCAAGATATTTTGCAGGTACGTTATTTCTATCTTACGAGCTGCCTGTGTTTTATATTGGGTTTAGGGATGACTATTTTGAGGACACTACATAGTTACAGTATAAATAAACTCTGCTCTCAACTTGATTAGAGATGCAAATAGAAGTTTAATAAATCCATATAAAGTAGTATACAGGAAGGAACGTTTTCGGTCTCACGACCTTCGTCAGCTACCCTGTGTAGCTACTTGTGGATAAGTGGGGAACTAAATATATACGATATATTTATGGCATTGATCCTAGAAGTGTCCCCACTTATCCACAGTAGCTACACAGGGTAGCTGACGAAGGTCGTGAGACCGAAAACATTCCTACCTGTATACTACTTTATATGGATTTATTAAACTTCTTTTTGTTTGCATCTCTAATCAAGTTGAGTGCAGAGTTTATTTATACTATATATTGGGCTTGGACCCCTACTCTAGCACCTGTATCCTACAGCTGTGCATACGTACCTCTTATCACTACATAGTTACAGTCAGTGAAGTGATAAACCATTCATGATGATATTAATCTTTAAAAATAAGTATATACCGTACATTGCATTTATTCTTCTGTTAACTTATTTATGGAAAAGTAGCTAAGAAATATGGTATGATCAGGGAAGGTATTTGTTCTGCAAAGTTTACAAAAAAATAAAACATCTGTGTAAATCTCAAGTATATTAACACATCTCTAATGATTTCATATTTTTAAACCATTGCTGTCAAATTTACATCATGTATACATAATAAATACACTCCTCAACATTGAAATTACAACACCAAGAAGAAAAAGAATTATAAAAGTCACAGGACGGTAGAAATGTTAATAATATTCAAATTATGAAAATGGAAATTACATGTTCAAAACAGTTTTATTCAGTAACAAATGTGTGACTTACATGCCTTGGCTGCTTTCAGTGAGGTTATTATTGGTTGTCTGAGGAATGTTCTGCCACACTGAATGCACTTGAGTAGTCAAGTTATCAAGATCCGCTGCTGGCAGCTTTATTCGCAATTGCCAACCGATGATGTCCCAGATGTTCTTGATAGAAGACAAGTTTGGAGATGCTGCAGTCCATGGTTGCACGTTTATGCCACACAGGCTGCTCAGACTAGCACAAGAAAGATATGGTCTGCCATTATTGTTTTGAAAAATGGCTCCTGAGACACTTTGAAGGACCAAGCTTGAAGCGTCAAATAGTGTCTACACAAACCATGAGAAGGTGTTTGCACATCCAGGTACAAGTGTTCCATTGACTGCTCTCAAATGCTATCATGGTACAGAGCAAAATGGTATTGTAGGCCGGAATGGAGGACTATCCTCTTCATTGATGAGTCCTTCTTTTGTCATGGATGCAGCGATAACTAGAGATTGATCTGGAGATCATGTGGGCAACGCCATGAAGAGGCCCTCATGAGGGAACGTCACAACGATCTTGCTGCTGAGTTACGGTGTGCAGTGGTATAGTGTACTGTGGTCAGACTCCTTACAAATCCGATTATACTAACATCTCAGAATTACATTTAGTGGAAAGACAATTTATCTAAAGTGTCCTTGGAGCTGTTGTCTCTCGACTTGTCTTCATCGTGCATATTTGGGATTTCATTGGTTAACAATGCAACAGGAGCTGCCAACAGCAAATCTTGTTTATTTGCAAGTGCATTCAGCAGTGGTAGAACATTCCTGAGACAGCCATTAATAACCTTATTGATAACAGGCAACAGTGTGTAAGGGCATGTATTTTTGGGTGGGGCTCATACTTGATAATGAATAAATCAAGATTGTTTGAAAATTTTGTTTCCATTTTTACATCATTTACATATTATTATTATTATTATTTATATATCGCCATTAATTCCATGGTGCTGTACATGAGAAGGGGTTACATACAAAGTTATAGATATCGTTTACAGTAAACAAATTTACAATGACAGACTGGTACAGAGGGGAGAGGACCCTGTCCTTGCGGACTTAACATGTCTATCTAACTGTGATTTCCATAATTCCACAACTTTTCCTCCTTGGTGTTGCAATTTCAGTGTTGAGTGTATAAATAATGTGTGAGTAAATAGGTGTGCTTGGCCCTAAATCCCATAGTATCACCGTAGACCTAGTTCCCCAGACTAAACGCTACTATTCTTGTATTAGTATATTGAAGATGACAGGGAAACTTTAGGCAAAATCTTAAAGTTTTATTTTGCCTAGAGTCAAACTTGTCTCCGAGCATGACCCTGAATTTTTAGTTGCCCAAGTTACTGCAGTTATATTCTGCTCATGCCTGCTAAGTGGCATCATTGTGAGCCACCTGGACATCTGCTAAAATTTAATGCTTGTTCTGAGTCCCATGCTAACCAACAGTGGAAATAGTTTGAAGATGCCTGGAGGGCTCTTGATCATGCTGCATGGATTACGCTCCTTGGCCAGCATAAATGCAAAGCTACATGTGGCCATACTTTGACTGTATAGCTTGGCCAATAAGTCAGATGATGTCAAATTCTATTTTTATTCAGCAAGAAGAGGAAACTTTATTTTTTGTCCCTTCTGGTTGTAGCAATACATGATATGCTTTGATACACTCTTCATTTTTTTGCACTTTTTACTTAATTGCCACGTTTTGTAATTTATTACTCTGTTTTATTTATATTTTAAGATGTTGGCTTTTGTATTCTCCATCTAAGTGTTGTATTGTGTAATAAATTAAAGTACCTCTCCATTGTTTTTTTTTATTTCAGCATTTTCTAGCCATTAGTAAAGTATGTTCAGTGTGTGCGCTAAAATACTTACCGGTCTTCTGTCTTCTGCTGTTTCCAGATCCATTCTGGTCCTCTCCTACATCATGTGACCACAGTTGTGCCTAGCCTACTCTCTACATCTTCTGTGTGGACCAGTCAATTTCTCAATGTAAGTTTGTGAGACTCAGAATTAGGCCGGGATCGCACATGCGAGAAACTCGCATGATTCTCGTGCAAGTCTCTCACATGAACACCCGGCACTGCCGCCGGCACTTGGACCGGAGCGTGCGGCTGCATATATTCCTATGCAGCCGCACACTCCGGTCCGAGTAACGGGTGTTCATGCGAGAGACTCGCACGAGAATCGTGCGAGTTTCTCGCATGTGTAACCCCGGCCTAAGTCTCTCATTCACTTATGTTTGGAAAGGTACTAACTGTCCACCGAGTGATCCAACAAGAAAGAGACACTGTCATGTGATGCAGGAGAGGAAATGCAGCCGGTGCTAGAAACTAGAGAATACATCGACCGATAAGTATTTTAATTCACACACTGAACATACAGTATATTACTGATAGCTGAAATGCTGAAATAAAAAAGTTGTAATGTGAATTTAATTTGTACTAAATGCAGAAATTCAGGATCCAATTTCAGATTTATTCACATGAACATATTGGACTCTGTGTAATGTTATTTATCACAAACGCAGGATTTCATGCCATTTATTTAGTTATAAAATCTTCACACAAAAAATAAACCTTGAGATATGTGGCATATGCTTGTTACATGCTTATGCGAAAAACTTCTAGTCTAATTGTTAAGAGTTTTCTATGAAAGCTATTGCAGTTGTAGAACACAATACAAACAATGAGCACAAAATTGGTATGAATGTTCTTTTTTGTTTTGGGTACAAGTTGTTGACATACAGTACAGACCAAAAGTTTGGACACACCTTCTCATTCAAAGATTTTTCTGTATTTTCATGACCATGAAAATTGTAGAATCACACTGAAGGCATCAAAACTATGAATTAACACATGTGGAATTATACATTACACTTTACAAAAAAGTGTGAAACAACTGAAAATATGTCTTATATTCTAGGTTCTTCAAAGTAGCCACCTTTTGCTTTGATTACTGCTTTGCACGCAGAAAAGGTGAACGGATGGACTCTACATGCCTAGTTCCCACCGTGAAGCATGGAGGAGGTGGTGTGATGGTGCTTTGCTGGTGACACTGTTGGGGATTTATTCAAAATTGAAGCGGTGAGCGGTCCAGCTCACCCCAAACCATCTCGATTGGGTTCAGGTCTGGTGACTGTGGAGGCCAGGTCATCTGGCGTAGCACTCCAACACTCTCCTTCTTGGTCAAATAGCCCTTACACAGCCTGGAGGTGTGTTTGGGGTCATTGTCCTGTTGAAAAATAAATGATGGTCCAACTAAACGCAAACCGGATGGAATAGCATGCTGCTGCAAGATGCTGTAGTAGACATTCTGGTTCACTATGTCTTCATTTTGAATAAATCCCCAACAGTGTCACCAGCAAAGCACCCCCGCACCATCACACCTCCTCCTCCATGCTTCACGGTGGGAACCAGGCATGTAGAGTCCAGCTGTTCACCTTTTCTGCGTGCAAAGCAGTAATCAAAGCAAAAGGTGGCTACTTTGAAGAACCTAGAATATAAGACATATTTTCAGTTGTTTCACACTTTTTTGTAAAGTCTAATGTATAATTCCACATGTGTTAATTCATAGTTTTGATGCCTTCAGTGTGATTCTACAATTTTCATAGCCATGAAAATACAGAAAAATCTTTGAATGAGGTGTGTCCAAACTTTTGGTCTGTACTGTACATACAGTGGCATGTAATGGTTTTCACACCCCTAGTCAAAATTACTGTTATTGAGAACAGTTAAGCAAGTTGAAATGATCTCTAAAAGGACTAAAGTTAAAGATGACATATTTCCTTTGTATTTTAGGCAAAAAAATAATATTCTCATTTTTTTACATTTTAAAAACTACAAAAAGGAAAATGGGCTGAGGCAAAAGTTTAGGCACCCTTGGAGATTGGCACCCTTGGAGATTTGTGTGCTCAGATAACTTTGACCAAGGTTTCCAACCTTAATTAGCCTGTTAGTGTTATTGGTTGTCTGCTATAATCGAAGTGCTAGGTAATGCAAATTTCCCAGCTTTATAAAAACCCAGCCTCCTCTAACGTTGTACCAAAAACAGCAGCTATGGGTTCTTTGAAGAATTTGCTTAGCACTCTGAAAATGAAAATGGTGGAGGCCCACAGACCAGGATAAGGCTATAAGAAGATATCAAAGCGTTTACAAGTTGCCCTTTCCTCAGTTCAAAATGTAATTAAGAAATGGCAGTTAACAGAAACAGTAGAGGTACATATAATATCTGTAAGACCAAGCAAACTTTCAGTGAGAACTGCTCGTACGATTGCTAGAAAGGCAAATCAGAACCCCCCCTTGACTGCAAAAGCCCTTCAGTAAGATTTAGTAGAATCTGGAATTGTGATACATTGTTCTACTCTTCAGAGACACTTGCACAAATATGGCCTTCATGGAAGAGTCATTAGAAGAAAACCTCTCCTGTGTCTTCACCATAAAAGTCATCAGTATGCAAAAAAACATCTAAACAAGCCTGATGCATTTTGGAAACACGTCCTATAGACCGATGAGGTTAAAATAGAACTCTTTGGCCACAATGATCAAAGGTATGTGTGGAGAAAAAAGGGCACAGAATTTCGGGAAAAGAACATCTTTCCAACCATTAAGCATGGGGGAGGATCAATCATGCTTTGGGGTTGTGTTGCAGCCAGTGGCACAGGGAACATTTCACGGGTAGAGGGAAGAATGCATTCATTGAAATTTCAATAAATTCTTGATTCAACATAACACCATATCTAAAACATCTGAAGTTGAAAGGACGATGGCTTCTCCAAATAAATAATGATCCTAAACACACATCAAAATCCACAATAGACTACCTCAAAAGGCATGAGCTGAAGGTTTTACAGTTGCCCTAACAGTCCCCTGATCTGAAGGTCATTGAAAATCTGTGGCTAGAGAGGTGCCCAGACTTTTACATACATACCCCTGCAGTATGTAGAATTGAAGAGAAACATTTTCCACATCCTGCTGCAGATAACTTGAAATGTCTGAAACGCCAATCTTTTCTAACTTCCTGCAGATTGTATGTTTTCAGTTAGTTTATGATACGGAATGCAGAGTCTTGGAGAACTGCTTTGAGATAATTTAATGTTTTCTAATCTCTAGATTGTACAGTCATGATGAAAAGTTTTGAGACTGACACGTTTGGTTTTCACAAAGTTTGGAGCTTCAGTTTTATAGTGGCAATTCGCATTAACTCTAAATTGTTGTGAAGCAAGATCAGAAAAACCCTCCCATGAACTTTCTTTTTTCCTCCATAAACCTATTTATATGTGTATGTAGTGTAGTGTCAGTGTGTTAATATGCTCACATATCGCCATTTTCTCCGGTATCCAGCACTGGAGGCAATCTTACAAGCAGTAATGTCCTTGCCTATAAAGCCCTTTCGATGCAGAGCAATGACGACTGCACGTGTTTCCTTGAAAGTAATTACCATAATTAAAAGAAGACAATGATTTGGAGCACAAGCCCCAAGCTTATGAGATCACTGAAATTATTTAATCTGGTAATTTTGTGGCATGTTTGAAAATATGATTTTTGTAATTAAAGAAGCCCACAGGTTAACTTTTTTCTCCAAATCTGTGTATATGTGTATGTAGTGTAGTGTGAGTGTGTTAATATACTCACCTACCACCACTCTCTCCAGGATCCAACGCCGTTCTGCTCCTTTTCTCGGTGACGCCACCGCTCTTCAGACTCTCCAGGTCACATGGCACTATCCGTGACCCTGGAGCGTCAGAACAGAGCGTCTGAGGAGTGGTAACGTCACCGAGAAGAGGAGCAGAATGGCAACGGATACTGAAAAGAGAGATCAGTGATAGGTGAGTATATTAACACACTGACATTACACTACATTCACATATACACAAATTTAGAGAAAAATGTTAATGGGAGTGCTTCTTTAACCCCTTAACGACTGCCGACATACCTTTTAACGGCGGCAGTTAAGGGTACTTATGCCTCAGCGAGAAATAAGTGTATAGCTCCCCCCAGAGTCAGAATTTCTCCAGGGTCATGGCTACTGGGGTGGCTGAGACCCCAGAGAACATGATTCGATCGGTTTTACCATGGTGTTGCGATCGCTGTTTTTAGGCGTTGATGTAGCAGGCAGGAGGGCACATGTGGAGTGAGAACTTTGTGACACAGGAAAGTCCAAAGCAAGAAACATGCAGAGTCACAAGGCAGATACAGACTAGTTGCTGTTTTAGGAGTACAGCAAACAAACATGACTAGGATCCTTAATATCAAGACACAGATGTGTTTCTTAGTGGACCTTAAATAGGCTAGGCACATTATGTCACAGAGGCAGGCACACAGGGCCACTTCTAAAACCCGAAGTGGAGCACATCAAAGGGTAGTGGCCATAGGAAAAGAGGTTGAACCCCTGCCAAGCCGAGGCAGGTGTGGAGCAAAACTCTATCATGCCCTACTGGTGATATCTTCCTAGCTGTAGTGGTTAGCATCCTAAATAACTATGAACATTTGTGTCACCCCTGTTCAATGTCGGTTCTCCCTATATTCCCTTTACATGATCTGCATCAGGTCATATATAGGCCTCCTATAGGTAGTAACGCATCCTGGATGACAACCAAAAATTCATTAGTAGGCAAATATATATTCATAAACAATCAGATATGTATGATGGTAAGTAAAGTCCCAGTCAGCATATTAAAGAGATTTTCCCACGAACAAAAATTAATTTTAATGAATAGATCTTGGAATAATAATAACTTTCACTGTTAAATGTGTTTATATAAAATGTTCCTGTGCTGAGATAATCTGATACATGTGCCCCTGCTGTGTACTGTGTAATGGCTGTGTCTCACTGTATCGTAACATGGTCTGATCATACCACAGCTCCTGGGCAGCGCAGGATCCAAAAGAGAGTATACCGACAGAACAGCACGTATCACAGCTGATTCTTTCTTTGAGGTAAAACTTTGTTTAAAAACAGGCAGTGAAATGTTTTACCTCACAAAAAGAATCAGCTCTGATACTATGCTGCCCTGTCTGTATACTCTTTTGCTTCCTTCCTTACCCAGGAGATGTGGTATGATCAGACCATGTCCCTGCACAGTCTGATCATAACACATCTCCTGGGCAGGGGAGTAGGCAAAAGAGTATACAGACAGGACAGCACGGGTCTGCGGTTAATTCTTTTTGTGAGGCAAAACATTTCACTGCCTGTTTTTAAGCAATGTTTTACCTGAAAGAATCAGCGGTGATCCCATGTGGTAATGTCTGTATACTCTCTTTTGCTTCCTCCCCTGTCCTGGAGCTGTGGCATGATCACACCATATCCCTGTACAGTCAAACACATGTTTTATACATCCGTATTAAGATGGAGCTAAGTGTGCAACAATGGAATCAGTCTCCGACAAGATAATTTACTACACACAACGTTATCTTTATAGGACATTTATTGCTTTCACTGAATGTTCTAGACCTGCTGGAACCAAGAGTGATACTGGACAACTGTATTAAAAGTAACTATTAGACAGGGGGACCAAGACTCGATAGCTTAACAAATACTTCATATAATAATAAAAAAATCACTTTACTCAGTCTCTTTTTGTTATTTTTTTTTAAATGTTTCTTTGTTATATTCTGTGAGAGTTTGGTGGAAAGCTTTCACACAGCTTCTTCTGAATAGCACTTAGTTCAATACGTTCCATTAATGCATGATGGCATATTTGACATTATTAGGAAGCTGGGAAATGCAGCCCATATTGAATGCTAAGAGTTTTGCAAAAAAACAGATATTGTCAAGAGATTTCAAAACCAAACAATGAATGTATTTTTAGATGATTTTTTTTTGTTATTATGATACAGGCAATTCCCTTTAATTTTACCATATAATGTATAAAGCTTTAACATATTGATATTATATTGAGGCTGTAATGTAAAATGACTGCGAAAATTATACAAATTTACAAGAACCATATAGAGTCATGTGGCAATGACGATAAGAAAAAAAAAATCTGTTTTATATAATTGCAATTAATCGCAGAAAGAATGTTGCGATCCAAACTAATGTTATTTCACATTTCTGATACATATCTAGGTTTTGTCAGATATTTTCAATGCTCCGGTGCACACAATTGCCACCGCTAACTCTGCCTGTCTGGGATGTGCGTATCGAGCAGCTCATGGTAAGGAGGCTCATTAAAAATTACTGACTCTCTTATTGCTATCTAATCCTTCTGCAGTACACAGCTCTCTTGTTACGCTTGTCACACCAGCAGATTTCAGTCAGTCTTTTTGTGCCATATTTGTTTTCCCAGTCTAAATATGTCTGGAAATGACAAAAAGACCAAAATGAGCAGCATTGTTAGTTCTGAAGAAAATGCATAAACTATGCGGAGAGAATGGTAATTAACTGATGTTTACTGAGAAATTAACATTGTAATGCATGGTTATTGTTGGAATAAATGGCTGTTGTATTAAATGCAGGGTTGAGATTACAGAGGGAGTTTGATTACAAGAATGATACATAGAGATGAGCTGATCTTTTGACATTTGAATTTCCCAAATTTTCTCAAAGAAATTTGATTTGTGGCGAATAATTGCATAGCAATTCAAAATGACGCTGGGCCTACTCTATGATGCTTCAGCAGTGTGGGAAATGGTGCCAGGCAAGTTTTTTTTTCTTGAAAATTGCAAATTGCGAATCAAATCTCTTCCAAATTGATGGGAAACTTCAAATTTCAGGAAATTCAACTGGAACTGTATCCTTCAGCTAAATCCGCTCATCTGCAATGCTACAGTTTATCGAAACCACGTGTTAAGAGTCTAGTCACTACCTGAAGGATATTTCAAGTGTAAAAATTATACAATTTGACAAGTACTCTATGTATCAGTCAGTCTAATTTTTTATGCAGGTTATTGACACCCTAGAAAGTTCATATAAACTGTGGTGCTATTTATCATAAACTATTGGACTTGGCATTATACACCTGCTCCTTTATATGACATCATGTGCCATGCCCAGTGATGTCACCCATGTAGGTCACAAGTGCAGTTTCAGCCTTTTAACATTTTGGGGGGATTTAAGTACATCTTTTATTAAATGAACCCTTGTCCGTATGGCCTATTGGGAAATATAGATGTATTTGAAAGGGGTCTGTATTCGTTTTTGGCAAAACTGAAAGTTGCTATGTAAAAGCACATTCCTGTTTACAAATTCAACCTGTCAATTTAAAGCACCACTCCAGTAATTTTTCCGCTATAGTAGTGCGTCAAATCCAAGTCTCCTGCCCCCAGTATTATACGCCCCTTCTGGCGTCTTCATCTGTTATCGCAGCTCCCGTAGATCTATAGCAGTCTGTGACTTTCCAGCAGCTCCAGTGTTTCATGGAGCCGTGATCACTCTTAAATACAAGTCTACGAGAGCCTCTTTCTGGCTCTCATAGATTTGCCTTGAGAACTTGTGACATCGCTTCTGTGTTCCGGGACTGTGCAGGACCTGAGCGACACCGAAAAACGGTGAATATGCCGGAAGGTGAGTGTAAGACGAGGCAGTGTGCTTAGGGTAAAAGCACCACTCCAGCTCTGAAAAAAAAGAAAAGTCTGTGCTTTAACAGTTTATTCAAATACCTGGCATGTAATTCAACATTTACCCCACAGCATCTGCTGTATGGCCAGCCTTTTCTTTATGGGATAATCCCAATAACCAGCCATTAACATGTGTCTGATCAGTAGAATAAGGCACCCCAGTTCCTCATCTCCCTGTACATGGAACATTTGTTGTTGTATAAAATGGCATATTACAGAAACAGCTTTGGGCTCTTTAAGGAAAAGTACATTAGGCTGATTGATATTTCCTAATTCTCCTTTGTTATGTGATTTGGAGACCTAGTCTCAGGGTCGCTGGGTGTCCCAATGTTTGGCTCCAAGTGATCAGAAAATTATCACCTGTACTATGGACAGGGGATAACTTTCAATTCTGCATGCAAATCTTTTTCTTCCATTCTAGAAACTGACATAAAACAGATGGACCCCATAATAATCAGCGGGATGACCTTTTGCTTCTATTTGCTTTAGTAATGCAACAGATCCATTTTGCACTTGATATCTGTTTTGTCCATTTCTCTAAATAGAACAGAGAAACAGAATGTGAAAATGAAAATCTTAACTTGGCTTAATGTATCTTATTTAATAATAAAAAAAGCCTCTTCTGCTACATATCATTCACTTCTTCGCCCACCCTGTATTCTGCACTGAACATTTACTCTCAGAAACTGCTCAAATGTGTCTACAGATCTGTCTTCACTAGCGGATGACATTACAACTGTTGCCTATGGAAGTTTATGGAGTGAAAAGTTACTATATGGAGACATACAGTAAATAAAGACTGTGTATGGCAAAACTGCTAAAAATGTAGAATACAAGCCATATAGTTTCCAAAAAGAGCGTTATACCTCGTGTACACACTAATGTCAGCGTATTCCGAAAAGTCGCCTGAAATGTATGGGATACATTAAACAATCTGAGAACACGACACATAAATTAAATATGTTTATAGATGTAAAAGGCTGTAGTAATGTGCTCTACTGATAATTGCGGTAACGGTGTAGTTAATTAAGAGAAATGGGAACATTGTATAAACCTATGGGACTCAAACACAAAGATCTGTATTAATGCAATAAGTTATAATTGAGCATTCATTGCCTACGTCTCATTGTTTTATGTCATTTTGCCCCTTTATAGATGGAATAGTTGGCATGATTTATATATTCATTGTGTTCTATACTTACTTCTTTTTAATTGTTGTTTTAGAAGTGGGGATTTTCATTACATTAATTTCCTGTCGTTTTTCTGCCCTGTTTGCTTTGACTTTTGAATTCAGGATTTAATAATGGGCTTTGTGAAATACTAATAGAAAGCTACTGTGCATGCAAGATCAGGACGCGCGGAACAATGTGTGTATTACTCCTGCTTCGAATAACATTGTGATTTATTGTCCTTGGAGAAATAAGGTGACCTTGACTTTGTGTTGTCAATATTTACTTCTCGTTAATCAATCTTCACTTCTACGATATTTAAAAATGGATCAAGTACAATTAACTGTTTCACAGTGATCTACCATTCAGAAAGAAGGTTAAACTAAATCAGATTAACACGTTATGATTTTGGTTGACTGAACTTGGCATTATGGGAAATTTGGCGTCAAATGTAACCTTTTCACAATCAACAACCATTGGAAGATGAACTGTGACTATTAGAACATCCAGAATAATCAGAAGTCTAAAATAACAATAGTCTTAAAAGGGTTATCCACGTGTAACAATCTCTTGCTGTGCTAGAACATAAACTAATCTTATATTGTCTAGTTGCTTAGACCCTGCAATATGCTATAGTCTCTGAGGAACCCTTGAAGAAAATTTCCATTCAACCCCACCTCACCCACAAGCTCAACCATTAAGGAAATTGAGTTTTCCAAGGTGCACATTGAAATGCATTGCCATGCTGGGTGCAGCATGAGAGATGCTCATCGTAGCTACTATTCCCCTGACTAACAGATAAGGGCCTGAATTAGGTACTACTCTCTATTAAAGAGCTTGTCTCCCCTTATTGGGAAAAATTGCAAAGTGGTTGTCAAAATAAGCAACGTTGCAATTTACTTATTAAAAATTCTTACTGCTCTTAAGAACAGAGGGATTTTTAATTCTAATAGTTTTAAGCTTGTTGCCTAGGTTATTGGCCACCTTGCAGTCTCAAAGTGGCTGGTTACCTAGGCAAAAAATATGCACCTCTTGCAGAATCTGTGCTTTGAAGCCTGCAAACACTGCCCTGTAGTTGGCTGAATCCGTTCACTTTCAGTCCCCCTTCACTTCTCCCATGCTGCAAAGTCAAAGCCTCTACTAGCAGCCGCAGAGAGCACTCAGTCCAGAAGAGCAGTGTGACCACTGGCAGACACAGATCGAAAAGGGCCCTTGTGCAAGAAAAGTGTATGGGCCCTTTTGCAGTTTAATAGCTCATCACAATGAACAATTCCACCTGATTTCGATGTGTGAATGGGCCCCCTTGCCTCTTGGGCCCCTGTGCATCTGCACAGGTTGGTCCAATGATCTGTCTGCCCCCTTAGTGTGACTATGGCGTTGGTCCAAACTATCAGTTTTTAGGAAACTGTCCCACTCTCAGCTACTAGATAGCAGAGGTGCAATCCTGATGAAAGAAGATGAGACAAACTCTCCAACACAGAATAGCAAAAATAGTGTACCGTATTACTGCCATGTCACCGTTTAGAAATATGTATAATACAAAGATGTGTTAAGACTGAATACATTTCTTGAATGGCAAATTTGTTTCATTTTTATACTAAAAGTATTGTGCAAGAAGTGAGTGTGTGGTATACGGTGCAAAATGATTAACTAAATGTGACTTGGATATGCATCCTGGTTGTAAAACGTACCGTATATCAATGCATGGACAGGTGTAAATTTAGGGAAATAGACAGCTTTTGAGTTAAGCCCCCATCTCAGCTAGCGAGATCGCTGCTGAGTCACAAGTTTTGTGACACAACAGCGATCTCCCCAGCGATATCGCTGTGTGTGACACGCAGCGACGATCAGCCCCCCTGCTGGGTATCGCTGTCACGCGGTCTTATGATATGTGTACGATGTCAGTAAACTATTCTTAAAAGAACAACACTCTATACAACATATAGATTAGCAACATCAGCATGTAAATATAGAATAGATTTACCTGACACGATATCCGTTGAACTCAGGGTTAATCTTGAGGACTTGATACACTGTCACAGGAAAGAGGAGGACCGGGGGTCTAACCTGACCCTAAACTGGGGTCCTAACTAATCCCTCACCTTGGAGGTACTGATAATGGTTCAGAGGTCCAAGTCTCCAGCCTAACCCTGTCTCCTATCAGTCCCTGAACCCTGTAATCAGTCCTAAGAAGGATACTGATTACCACCAAAGGGATATGGGCTGATCTCTGCTAAATACACAGATTAGACATATAAGACAGACTGGAGAAAACACAGACTTGCATACACACTCAAACACAGAAGGAACATAAATGATCTGGGATATTAAACTCTAAGCAAGGTGAGCTTAAAACAACTAAGGAGCTCTTTAACTTAAGTCTATACAGATACAATCCTATCTGTGGTCTGCATGAAGAATTTCACTGGCAACTCCCAACACAGACAACCAGAGATTTAAAGGAAACCAATCAACAAATAATTAATTGCAGCCGGGAGAAACTGCACCCAGTCCCAGAACTGAGCACAGACAGAATTAACTCCCTAACTGCCAAACACAAAGAAACAGCAACTCAGCTGTGAGAAGTCAGAATGTGCAACCGCGACGATCTTCGTGGCGATGCACACATGACAGTACCCCCCCTTCTACGAGGGGCCTCCGGACCCTCAGGGCCAGGTTTGCCCGGGTGAGTTCTGTGGAAGGTCCGCACCAAACGATCTGCGTTAATGTCAGACGCAGGAACCCACGTCCTCTCCTCTGGACCATACCCCTTCCAATGCACCAAGTACTGAAGGGACCGGCGATTCAGACGTGAGTCAATGATCTTTGACACTTGAAACTCCAAGTTACCATTGACCACCACTGGAGGAGGAGGTAGAGGTGATGGTATGACTGGTGCCACGTACCTCTTAAGTAATGACTTGTGGAACACATTATGAATTTTAAACGTAGGAGGGAGGTCCAGACGAAATGCCACAGGATTAATTATGGAACTGATCCTGTACGGCCCGATGAATCTGGGGCCCAGCTTCCAGGAGGGAACTTTAAGTTTTATATTCCTGGTAGACAACCATACCAGATCGTTCACATTAAGATCTGGACCAGAAACTCTCCTCCTATCAGCCATACGTTTATAACGGTTCCCCATAGCACTCAGATTATTCAATACACCTCTCCACACTGAAGCAAGTGACGACGAGAAACGCTCCTCCTCAGGAACCCCAGAATAGCCCCCCCATTGAATGTACAAAACTGGGGGTGAAAACCATATGCCCCAAAAAACGGGGACTTACCAGTGGACTCGCTCCGCCTGTTGTTAAGAGCAAACTCTGCCAGAGGCAAGAAAGAAGACCAGTCCTCCTGGTTCTCTGAGACAAAACACCGAAGATAAGTCTCTAGGCTTTGATTCAGACGCTCTGTCTGACCATTGGTCTGCGGATGAAAAGCCGAGAAAATGACAATTGCATCCCCCGACGTAAACAAAATGCCCTCCAAAACTTGGACACAAACTGAGACCCCCTATCTGACACCACATCAGAAGGCAACCCATGAAGTCTCACAATCTCCCCAATGAACACCTGCGCCAGAGTTTTAGCATTAGGGAGGGCAGGAAGAGCAATGAAATGTGCCATCTTACTGAACCTGTCAACAACCACCAGTATGACAGTCTTCCCTGACGACTGAGGAAGGTCCGTGATGAAGTCCATAGACAAATGAGTCCATGGACGCTCCGGAAGTTTCAAGGGTAAGAGGGTCCCAGACGGACGGGTATGAGGGGTCTTAGAGCGAGCACAAACCCCACAGGACGCGACAAAAGTTAAAACATCTTTATTAACGTTAGGCCACCAAAACCGGCGAGAAAGGAGATCTAAAGTAGCCTTACTCCCTGGATGTCCTGCTAAAGCAGAATTATGATGTGCCTCAATAACCTTTTGTCTCAACTGATTTGGGACAAACAGTCTCCCTGGAGGTCCTGCAGGGGCGTCCCCCTGAGCCTCTAACACCTCCTCCTCAAGCTCAGAACATACAGCCGACACTACCACCCCTCCTGAAGGATAGGAATCGGGTCATCCATTCTCCCGGCCCCTGGGAAACTGCGAGACAAGGCATCCGCCTTAACATTCTTAGATCCAGGGCGATAAGTGACAACAAAATTAAACCTGGTAAAAAACAACGACCATCGAGCTTGTCTGGAATTCAGACGCTTAGCAGATTCCAAATACAGCAGGTTCTTGTGATCAGTAATGACGGTGACCGGGTGGACTGCCCCCTCCAAAAAGTGACGCCATTCTTCAAAAGCCAACTTAATGGCCAAAAGTTCCCTATTGCCGATATCATAATTCCTTTCAGCGGACGACAATTTTTTAGAAAAGAAAGCGCACGGATGCCATTTACCAGGGGACGGACCCTGGGACAATATTGCACCCACCCTACGTCAGACGCGTCCACCTCCACAACGAACGGCTGTGATGCATCTGGTTGGATGAGAACGGGTGCCGAAGCAAAACATTTTTTCAAAGAGGAAAAAGCTTGGCAAGCTTTGTCCGACCATTTAGAAAAATCCGTCCCTTTTCTTGTCATGTCAGTGAGAGGTTTGACAACAGATGAGAAATTACAAATAAATTTCCGGTAGTAGTTAGCAAACCCCAGAAAACGCTGCAGAGCCTTAAGATCCTCTGGCTGATCCCATTCAAGCACTGCTCTCACCTTTTCAGGGTCCATACGGAAACCGGAGGCTGACACCAAGAACCCCAAAAACTGAAGTTCCTGTACGGCGAATACACACTTTTCCAGTTTGGCGTATAGTTTATTGTCTCGCAAGATCTGCAACACCTGTCTCACATGCTCCTGGTGAGACACAAGATCTGGTGAGTAAATTAAAATGTCATCCAAATATACGACCACAAACAGCCCCACCAGATGACGAAAAATGTCATTAACAAAATGTTGGAATACTGCTGGTGCAGTAGTCAGACCAAAAGGCATGACAAGGTTCTCATAATGTCCCTCCGGCGTGTTAAACGCCGTTTTCCACTCATCCCCCTCTTTTATCCTAATCAGATTATACGCCCCCCTGAGATCCAATTTAGAGAACCATTTGGCGCCAACAATTTGATTGAAGAGATCAGGAATCAGAGGGAGTGGATACGGATCTCGAACAGTAATCCGATTAAGTTCGCGGAAATCCAAGCAAGGGCGTAGGCCTCCATCTTTTTTCTTCACAAAGAAGAACCCCGCGGCCACTGGGGAAGATGAAGGTCTAATATGCCCTTTGGCCAGACTTTCCGAAATATAATCTTTCATAGCCTGCCTCTCAGGACCAGAAAGGTTATATAACCTAGCTTTAGGTAACTTAGCATCAGGAAGTAAATTAATAGAGCAGTCATACACGCGATGAGGAGGCAACTCCTGACACCCCTCCTCAGAGAACACATCCCCAAAGTCCTCCAAAAAAGGAGGCAAAGTACTAGGCACGACCGCACTGATGACTGTGTTCATGCAGTTACTTTTGCAAAACTCCCCCCATTGGCTTATATCTCTGGACTGCCAATTAATCACAGGGTTATGTTTAACCAACCAAGGAAGTCCCAACACAATAGGAGTAGGTAGACCCTCCAACACATAACAAGATAATAGTTCCCTATGTATTGCCCCTACCCGAAGGTCAATGTTATGAACCTCATGAACAAAGCTACCTTGGCCGAGAGGCCTGGCGTCAATGGAGAATATAGGGATCGGTTTGACCAATACACTCAGATGCATACCTTGAGCCTGAGCAAACTGAGCGTCAACCAGATTAGCCCCGGACCCACTATCAAGAAGAACAGAAAATCTCTCCACTCTCGTACCAACCACCACCTCCACTGGTACAAGGAACTGAGAAGAACTAGCGGACGAAATACATACTCCCAGGTTGTCGTCCACCACACAACCTGGGATTAACAGTTTTCCGGCGACTTTTTGCTCAACAAGGCACGGGATGGACATCCCCCAACAAAATGTCCCTCTTTCCCGCAGAAGAAACACCTTCTAGTCCTGCGGCGTACCGCCAATCCCCTCCTACGAAATGATGTCCCTGAAGGTAAAAAATTTGTCTCGCCCACCAGTGAACCTGTCCGGGAGAGCTACTTTAGGTTCAAATCTGGTTTGCTCCGAGGGAGACAAAACTTTGGACTTAATGTCCGTCAGCTCCATGGATAATCCCTGCAACTGCAGAGCCAGCTGGGCTACTGGATCCATGGCAACTGGAAATAATTTTATGGGCCAGTGAAAATGTCACGCGGTCTTATGATATGTGTACGATGTCAGTAAACTATTCTTAAAAGAACAACACTCTATACAACATATAGATTAGCAACATCAGCATGTAAATATAGAATAGATTTACCTGACACGATATCCGTTGAACTCAGGGTTAATCTTGAGGACTTGATACACTGTCACAGGAAAGAGGAGGACCGGGGGTCTAACCTGACCCTAAACTGGGGTCCTAACTAATCCCTCACCTTGGAGGTACTGATAATGGTTCAGAGGTCCAAGTCTCCAGCCTAACCCTGTCTCCTATCAGTCCCTGAACCCTGTAATCAGTCCTAAGAAGGATACTGATTACCACCAAAGGGATATGGGCTGATCTCTGCTAAATACACAGATTAGACATATAAGACAGACTGGAGAAAACACAGACTTGCATACACACTCAAACACAGAAGGAACATAAATGATCTGGGATATTAAACTCTAAGCAAGGTGAGCTTAAAACAACTAAGGAGCTCTTTAACTTAAGTCTATACAGATACAATCCTATCTGTGGTCTGCATGAAGAATTTCACTGGCAACTCCCAACACAGACAACCAGAGATTTAAAGGAAACCAATCAACAAATAATTAATTGCAGCCGGGAGAAACTGCACCCAGTCCCAGAACTGAGCACAGACAGAATTAACTCCCTAACTGCCAAACACAAAGAAACAGCAACTCAGCTGTGAGAAGTCAGAATGTGCAACCGCGACGATCTTCGTGGCGATGCACACATGACAATCGCTGATCGTCGCTGAATGTCCAGGACATTTTTTTGATCGTTGGTCTCCCACTGGCCAGTGCGCATGGCTGCGTGTAACAGGCGGGAGACCAGCAATCAGGGAGCTGGAGCTGGTCCACAAGGTACACGTCGCTGTCCTGATCGCTGCTGAGATCTGCCTGTTTGGCAGCTCACCAGCGATCATGCAGCGACACATCAGCGATCCTGACAAGTACATATTGTTGTCGGGATCGCTGGTGTGTCGCTATGTGTGACGGGGCCCTTACTCTGGGAGGAGCAAGCACATCAGTGACCATGACTAAAGAAGTAGTAGTCTTTTGTGTAGTAGGAATGAGGCTTTGCTTGAAAAAGACCTGGTTATCGTTCTTCTTAAACAGCATCTTAATTTCCAAGTAACCTTGCTTGCTATTCCCTCATTAATGGTGTCCTTCTATCAGCAGTTCCTTTAATCATTCCGATTCATAGTGTTATTTTCGACAGTCAGCAGCAGAATAGGTCAATATGGTCAAAGAATAATCATTTATCAGAAGTATCCAAATAACAAGGAAATAAAGCTCAACGAGATACATCTACATAGGATTTCACATTTCTTGTCTTGCAGATTGTTGTGACAAATATATTTATAATGACCCTGTGTGCTACTGCTGCCAGTTGTATATTTACGTATTAGAATCATAATATGATCGCCATTTTGTGTGTCCAATTATATCATCTGACTCGTCATATCCTGACTGCTTTCCTGATATTGACCCTCGGTACTATTCCGGCTTACTGCATCTGTGTCACGACTGCCAATCACTTGGTTCTTCCCACAGTAAACTTCATATCTCACAAGGGTTAAAGGATTATTCTCAACATTAAAAGTTTGCACCTATTTGGATAGGTGAACTTGCTGATTTGTTCGGGTTCAGGCGCAGGAACTTCATCCTGAGAATGAGACTTTGAAATTCCCCATTTGAATAGCTCAATGGCCATTCATAGAGAATAACTTGCTAAATTAGGAATACTCCTTTAAGCATAAATTCTCTAGCAAAAGGGCCTTACCCTGGGCCATTCCAAACATAGCACTAACACCTGTGCTCCATGTTGAGCCAGTGAACAAATACTCAATTAATCCTTTAGCTAGGTGACAAATTGTGGATCAGTTGGGTTTTGACCTATGGGATCTCCACTAAGTTGAGATGGCTATAAAATGAGTCGTCAATGGAACTGCCAGAGATTACAGAATTTATCACTCTGTATTTTTTCCAGCAGTCCAATAGAGAATAGATGGAGCAATGGCTCACATGCACAGCCACTGCTCCATTCCAGTGGGGCATTTTGGAGCCATGTTCTCAGGAATAGTGGCGATTTCATCAGTTGGATCAATAGAAAATTAGGGGCCAGCTCACCAAGTTAACTTGATATACTCTGGATCAATTCATAAAATCACAACTGCCTTTGGTTTCCATTTTACTACTCCTGTTAGGCCTTGACTAAGTCATGTTCCAATAGAATACTAACAGGCATAATATAAAATACAATACACTACTTATGTATTGCAGTGTGAGTGATCAAGCTCACTGAATTTCTGTTCCCCTAGAGCAGGGGTCCCCAACCTGTAGCTCGGGAGCCACATGTGGCTCGCGGTCCCATGAATTGTGGCTCACGGCTGTCTGCCAGCCTTGTGCATTAGCTCCAGGTCTAGCAAACAGGTAAGAAGAGAACATCTCAAAATGGTGAATTTTGTGAGTAGCCCTGCACAGAAAAGCAGATCTGGATGCACATATACTGGTCTTGGGGTTTAGAGATGATTTACTGTAGATATGGTACGCTTGAGGATGATACTACCTGTTAGAGGAGGTTCTTGAAGCTAGCTGCAACAGTGTGTTGGGTGTCCTTGATGGGAGAATACTAAATGGGGGTATTGTGGGAACCCCTGGATCTCAGTGTACTTTTTTGGAGTGATTTATGTGGAAAAGCTTTGGCTATGATTATACCTGTAATGGAGGCTTTGGTTGACACTACTTTGAGTAGGGCGTGAGCTCGATGTGGCTCGTGACCCTCTCTCAGTGGTGAATATGGCTCGCGACCCTCTCTCTAAGCTGAATGTGGCTCTCAAGGTCAGAACGGTTGGGGACCACTGCCCTAGAGGGACTAAAATAAAAAAGTTAAAAAAAACACTAGAATGTTTGTTTAAAAATATATATTGTATATAAAAAAATAATGAAAACATAAAAAATTGTTTTTCCTATCATAAAATTGTTTTATAAAGTAACAATATAAAAAGAAAAAAATATGCACATTATTGGTATTACTACGTTCATAAAAACTTGAAATATTCCATTAACATGTTATTATTTGACCCGAACAGGGAAAACTGGGAAAAGAAATAAATAAAAAACAATTACAAAATTGTTTTTGTCCCTTCACTCAAATAATAAAAGGCAATAAAAAAACGCTATGTATCCCAAAATGGACAAATAAAATCTACAGCTGGTTCCATCAAAAACAAGACCTCATACAGCTCTGCTGACGGAAAAATGAAAATATTAGACGTTCTTGAATGTAGGAAAATAAATTGGTAAAAGTTAAAAGTAAATGTAAAGACTAAAATGTAATTGTGGTATCGTCATAATCGAACTGACCCATGGAAATAAAGTCAACACATTTATATTGCATGGTGGGCAATGGAAGGAAACCTAAGAACAGTCGCAGAATTTCTCTTTAAAAAAATAAAATAAAAATTGATCAAAAAGTCCTATGTATACCAAAATGTACCAATGAAAACTTCAGTCCTCCCCATACACCGCGCAAAAAAATAACCCTGACACAACTTTGTTGATGAAGAAATATGGCAAGTTGTAAAATCAAAAGATTTCCTTTGCAAAAACTTTTTCTTGTGCAAAAGTAGTAGAACCCAAAAAGGTATCCAAGTTTAGTATCACCATAACTGTAATGACTTACAGAATAAATATAGCATGGTATATAAACAGAATGGTGAACTCTGCTACGTTTACAACGCAAGATATGATGATGCCATTGTTGTTTTTTGACCATTTTCTCTTAGAAACAGTTAATGAAAGATGGTTTATAAGTTATAGGTTCCCCATAAGGTGTCATTGAAAAATATATAGATAAATTTAGTTTAATCCAAATAGGCCCCAATTGTCTTTAAGGGATTGAAATCGCCTAACTTTGTGTACCATGCCTCTCCTCAGATCTCCTCTATACACCGTAAACTGCTCTGACACCTTTCTTTCATAGCCAGCATCAAGAGGTTGACCAGAGTGATGAGCGAATGTACTCGGATGTTTTCCAAGATTCTTGGGGGTGTTTGGATGATATGTTCTTCTTACAGCATTTTTATCTTTTTGCGGTATTGCATCGGCCAAAAAGCTCACAATTTGGGCTTTTTTGAATTTTTTTCTGTTTATAGTGTTTACCGATCAGGTTAATTATTTTTAGATTTTGATAAAGGGGGTGATTTGAACTTTTTTCATGGTTTTTAATAGCCTTTTGTTTTTACTGTATTTCTTAGTCTCTGATCATATAATTGCTTGTGCTATACACAGCGATTCCACAGTATTGCGGCATATAGTAAAATTTACGATCTCCTTCGATGCCCAGCCACAGGCTGTGTTTCAAAGGAGATTTGTCATGACAGTCTTTAATAGACCCCAAGCTATAATAGAAATCTACCGCGATCGCGTCACAAGAATGCTTATGAGTGCATAAAATGATGCGCCCCCATGATCGCGTGCTGTTAATACCCCTGTCAGAGTTTGACAGCGGTAATTTACCGACTAATAATCGCAGGTGGAGCTCCCATTATATGCTGGGTATGGGTCAGGTTAACGACTTGTACCGAACATCTACAACGGAGATTAGGGGATTAACTTTCCTTTAAGTTAGGGCCACATAGTTTCATAATGTGCATCCTATTTAATCAGATAAATAGTGGTCATCATTATGGTTACCCACAATACCTGGACAAATATTTTTTTTTATCTATTTCAGGACTAGCATCGCTTTCTTCACCCTCAAGTTTTACAGAAGTTCTACAAGCTCCTCAGCATAAATTAGTAGTCACTCCAAGACCTGAGGCTGACAAGGTACCTGAAATAATTTACACATATTAGAAAAATTGTTTTATATCAAAAATCTAAAGAGATGAACTGTAATATAAGTTGGTATACATGCAATGCATAGTATGTGGAATAGTAATATTGAATGAAAATAATATATGATACTTAGTTAACATAATTTTGATCATAAAAACATAACACCCATTCCATCGCGACAAGGTGACACTATTTGAGACGGTCTTAACTTATAGAATGGAAGACCAATCAAAGTTTCAGTGACAGCTGCTTGTAGGATTGCTACAGACGCAAATCAGAACCCCTGATTGACTGCAAAAGACCTCCAGAAAGATTTAGCAGACTCTGGAGTTGTGGTACATTGCCCTACTGTTCAGAGACACCTGCACAAATATGGCCTTCATGGAAGAGTCATCAGAAGAAAACCTCTCCTGCGTCCTCACCATGCAATTCAGCATCAGAAGTATGCAAAAGAACATCTAAACAAGTCTGATGCATTTTGGAGACAAGTCCTGTGGACCGATGAAGTTAAAATAGAAAGGCACAGAATTTCAGGAAAATAACATCACATCTGATTAAGCATGTGGGTTGATCAATCATGTTTTGGGGTTGTGTTGCAGCCAATAGCACAAGGAAGAATGGATTCAATGAAATTTCAACAAATTGTTAATGCAAACATAACACAATCTATAAAAAAGCTGAAGTTGAAAACAGGATGGCTACTACAAATGGATAATGATCCTAAACACACTTCAAAATCTACAATAGGCCACCTCAAAAGGCAGAAGCTGAAGGTTTTACAGTGGCCCTCACAGTCCCCTGATTTGAACATCATTGAAAATCTCTGGCTAAACCTCAAAATAGCAGTGCATGCAAGTTGACCCACTAATTTCACAGAACTGGAAGAATTTTCCAAGGAAAAATTTTGAAAACTTTTACATGCCACTGTTTATAAATGTAATGCCCAACTCAAAGAAAAGGGAAGCCACCCATTTATTTGCACAGAGCGCAAAAACCTGAACCAAAAATCGAAGGAGAAGAACTGGAATCTAAATTAGCGTGCATGCAGCGTGTAGGCACATGTTCACACTGGCCACTAATCAAACCGAACCAAAATAAAAACAAATGCGCAAATACCCTGCAGTAAATAAATAAATTGCAATAGTGCATTAAAATAACATAGGGTGTTTAGTTTTGATCAAAATTATGTTGTCTAAATACCTTGTGTTATTTTTAGTGAGGATTTAGTGCAGTAAAAAAATCTGACAGTAATTCTTGATGGAGCAGATCTTATTTTCATACATATGGGTGATATCTAGCAGCCAAAGTGTAGTTGGTGCATATTTTTGGCACATTCAGACACCAGTTTTTCTGGTACAAGTTCTATCTTTGGTTTTAACTGTTCACTTGTCTGTGTATTTTTGCTGACCAAGGAAACTAAGATTTGTACTGATGACTTTGTAAACTGCCCTCCTTGGAAGGAGCCTCTGGCTTGGTGGATATTAGATAGTCATCTGAGCTAATTTGTAAACTGCTCTCTACAATCTTATTTGATATTTTTAAGAGTCATCCCAAAATATATCCAAAAGTTTATTTTCCGACCCTCATTTGAAGGTAATCTGAAACCAGGTTTTGCCATTAAACTGAAAGCAGCATAATGTAGAGAAAGGGGCCCTGATTACTGTGATGTGTTACTTGCTGGCCTGTTTGCTGTAGTTTTGATAAAATCCCCATTTTATCAGACTAGTAATGAGCTCGGCATAATCCCGCCCTCACCACTGATTGCCAGCTTTCTGCCTATGCACAGTGTAAACCGAGAGCTGCCAATCAAAGGAATGGGCAGGGTTATTCATTGCTCAGCATTCAGAGAACTGCTAGATCTGAGCAGAGAAAAACAAGTTTTAATCAAAACTGCAGCAAGTAGCCCAGATACATCGCTGGAATTAGGATCTCTGCCCCTAGATTATGCTGCATTCTGATAGGGAGCAAAAACCTGGTGACAGATTTCCTTTAAAATATTGTGTTTCAGGAGACTGATTCTTCTAGTCTTGTGTGCAGGAAATTAAATGGGTCGTAGTTTGGTCTAAAGCCTTGTGCTTCCTTCATGTCACGGGTGTGTCGCGGCGAAGATCGTCGCGATTGCACACCCTGACTTCGCACAGCTGAGTTTCTGGTGCTGGGTGTTTTTCGGCACTGAGGGAGTTAATTCTTTCTCTCTCGGTGCTGGACTGACCATCCTCGCCCAGCTGTGATTGGTGTTTTGTTAATTAGCTTCCTTCTTATACCTGCTGGTCTGCTGGGGAAGTGTCGGTGAAAGCATTCATTCAGACCAGCAGAGCGGATCGTTTCTGAGAAGACTTAAGCTAAGAGTGCCTGTTGTGGTTTATCCTCTCCTCGCTTATTGTTTATCTCCTTAACCTTTTGTGTTCCTCTGTAGTGGAAGTTTTGTATGCATGGCAGTGTTTTCTTTACCCCTTGTGTGTCTTGTTTATCTTAGACTGTGTGTAAGCTGTGACCTGCCCATTCCCTGTGGTGGTAATCAGGGTCCTTCTCAGGACTAGATTACAGTGGTCAGGGATCTACAGGAGACAGGGTTACGCTGGCGGCCTGGACCTCTGTACCATTAACAGTACCTCCAGGTAGAGGGACTAGTCAGGACCCCAGTTCAGGGTCAGCATAGACCCCGGTCCACCTCTATCCTGAGACAGCGTGACACGTACACAGTATAAACCCACAATACAGTCAGGGCCAGAAATATTTGGACAGTGACACAAGTGTTGTTATTTTAGCTGTTTACAATAACATGTTCAGAAATACAATTATATATATAATATGGGCTGAAAGTGCACACTCCCAGCTGTAATATGAGAGTTTCCACATCCAAATCGGAGAAAGGGTTTAGGAATCATAGCTCTGTAATGCATAGCCTCCTCTTTTTCAAGGGACCAAAAGTAATTGGACAATGGACTCTAAGGGCTGCAATTAACTCTGAAGGCATCTCCCTCGTTAACCTGTAATCAATGAAGTAGTGAAAAGGTCTGTGGTGGATTCGAGGTGTGTGGTTTTGCATTTGGAAGCTGTTGCTGTGACCAGACAACATGCGGTCAAAGGAACTCTCAATTGAGGTGAAGCAGAACATCCTGAGGCAGAAAAAAAAGAACAAATCCATCAGAGAGATAGCAGACATGCTTGGAGTCGCAAAATCAACAGTCGGGTACATTCTGAGAAAAAAGGAATTGACTGGTGAGCTTGGGAACTCAAAAAGGCCTGGGCGTCCACGGATGACAACAGTGGTGGCTGATCGCCGCATACTTTCTTTGGTGAAGAAGAACCCGTTCACAACATCAACTGAAGTCCAGAACACTCTCAGTGAAGTAGGTGTATCTGTCTCTAAGTCAACAGTAAAGAGAAGACTCCATGAAAGTAAATACAAAGGGTTCACATCTAGATGCAAACCATTAATCAATTCCAAAAATAGACAGGCCAGAGTTAAATTTGCTGAAAAACACCTCCAGAAGCCAGCTCAGTTCTGGAAAAGTATTCTATGGACAGATGAGACAAAGATCAACCTGTACCAGAATAATGGGAAGCCAAAAGTTTGGAGAAGAAAGGGAACGGCACATGATCCAAGGCACACCACATCCTCTGTAAAACATGGTGGAGGCAACGTGATGGCATGGGCATGCATGGCTTTCAATGGCACTGGGTCACTTGTGTTTATTGATGACATAACAGCAGACAAGCGTAGCTGGATGAATTCTGAAGTGTACCGGGATATACTTTCAGCCCAGATTCAGCCAAATGCTGCAAACTTGATTGGACGGCGCTTCATAGTACAGATGGATAATGACCCAAGCATACAGCCAAAGCTACACAGGAGTTCATGAGTGCAAAAAAGTGGAACATTCTTCAATGGCCAAGTCAATCACCAGATCTTAACCCAATTGAGCATGCATTTCACTTGCTGAAATCCAGACTTAAGAGGGAAAGACCCACAAACAAGCAAGACCTGAAGGCTGCGGCTGTAAAGGCCTGGCAAAGCATTAAGAAGGAGGAAACCCAGCGTTTGGTGATGTCCATGGGTTCCAGACTTAAGGCAGTGATTGCCTCCAAAGGATTTGCCACAAAATATTGAAAATAAAAATATTTTGTTTGGGTTATGTTTATTTGTCCAATTACTTTTGACCTCCTAAAATGTGGAGTGTTTGTAAAGAAATGTGTACAATTCCTACATTTTCTAACACATATTTTTGTTCAACCCTTCAAATTAAACGTTACAATCTGCACTTGAATTCTGTTGTAGAGGTTTCATTTCAAATCCAATGTGGTGGCATGCAGAGCCCAACTCGCGAAAATTGTGTCACTGTCCAAATATTTCTGGCCCTGACTGTACATAGGATATTATGTCAGGTAAGAGATTGCTGGCAGATACTATGTATACATGTTGATATTTTCTATTATAGGAAATATAGAATGATGTCACATTAGATATATGTTACTATCATAGAATATATCTGTTATACGTCGTGACACTTCATTATTGTACAAGAATTATCCTGACATTAACAATATGATTAAATAAAACTTTAGTTGGCTCTCATTTCTTAGCAGAAATTTTTCTCCTTGTGTGGCAGTATTATGGGACTGTTTAGTTGTACAATATAGATAAAATATTTTGTTGTACACAATATTATGAAAATATCCAAGTTATGTTCTGAGACTGGACTCCCGTGCCCGTATGGAATATGGATATACACAAGAATAATGTGCTGATTTATATGTAAACAGACTGACAAGTACAGCTTAGTTTGTGAATGCAGAATTACCTGTCATTGCCACATGTAAGTGATAAGCAGAAAGATTTCTCTAACCGGGGGGGCTGTCGCAGGTCTCAGGATGGGGTACGAATTTATTAGCGCTTACTGGGACAGATCAAGGAGATGTGAGAGATGACAGAGAAAGATTCACACTGATACTCCACATTACAGCGGGGAACATTTACTTGTGTGACATTTCCACTATTGGATCAATCTCTAATTGAATTCATATTGAAAATGTAATATTAATTGTGTTTTGCCCAATTTTTCCAACATGTAAAATGTTCTAGCAACTAAAATATAAAAAAAATAACATAAAAAATATAAAATATTTACTGAAAACTTGCATAGCAAGAAAGAGATATAGCAATGATAATCATTTCTGGTCTACTATAAAAAAATATATCAAACTCAAAGTCTCTCATATTTATACATATTATGTACCATATTATTTATAAAAAAAACATTATTTTTTTTGTATTATTGGACAAACTTAAATGTAAGTAGGACACTATACATAACCCTGTATGACACAGACCCAGCACATGTGCCTACAAATACATATAGAATTAGACCTCTGTAATCTCGCCATGTAGCCCCATTTGGTGCCTTCATACTGCTCTGGACTTCCCTTAAGAGTATGGTCTGTAGTTGAAAAACCCTAAAATTAAGTTCTTCAAAGTATCTCGACCACCCTGGGATTAGGAATTATAGCAATACCAATAAACCACTGCTTGTGCATAGTGAAATTATCTGCACACACTTTATGAAAACACAAACATAAATGATATATAAAACAGTATAAAGATGTGAACTAAATTTTATTTATTTTACTCACTCATATAGCGCCATTAATTCCACAGCACTTTACATACATCATCGCTGTCCCCATTGGGGCTCACAATCTAGATCCCCTATCAGTATGTCTTGGGAGTGTGGGAGGAAACCGGAAAACCCGGAGGAAACTCACACAAACACGGGGAGAACATACAAACTCCTTGTAGATGTTGTCCTTGGTGGGATTTTAACCCAGGACCCCAGCACTGCAAGGCTGCAGTGCTAACCACTGAGGCACACAATCATACAGTAAGTGTGCACACTCCAATATGAAGTATGTAGATTTGGAGTTAGGTAGGTATTTGTGAATCTAATTCAGACTCAGTGATGCATTCTTATTGCACCCACCAGAAACTAGTCTTATTTTAGATAACACTTTTCTCTTTATACTTTTGGTGGCCGTTTGATAATGTAGGGACAATAGACTCTCTTAGAAGTTGCAAAACTTAAAGTATTTGTCCACTTTCAGAAAAGTAGGCTCAAAACTCTGTAAAATACTTAAAATAAACTCAGTAGGTACTCACCCCTGATGTGTTCAGCACCAGCTCCCCACCGCTGCTCCTGTTCTGGTGTTTAGGCTGTAGCGGTAACGTCACGTTAACAGCAGTTGTCACCGTTGTAGCCAGTCAATGATATCAGTGGCACATGTTAACCTAGACACAGCTGCAGGGCTCACTGATTAGCTAGAGCTGTCACATATTCTGTTGGCTTGTCGTCACCGCTGCAGCCAATACTGATCCAACGGTAGGGCACCGATGCTGGACCCCAGGAGTTTTGACCTGGACCTGCTGAGTATGTTGTTTTAGGTATTTTCAAAAATTTGGGGGCAAATTACTTGAAAATTGACAATCCTTTAAATAATATAAATTCTTAGTAATCCCAAAAAATGTAGCACATCTGTCAAACTGCAGGTGAAAATGGTGACTTTATTCCATGCCTATGTGAGCAATAGCAGCAACATTTCAGTTTCTACATGGAAATGTTTTCAAGTCTAATGTAAGAACTGAAATGCTGGTGCTTATAAAAAAAACATGGACTAATTTCACCATTTTTTCCTGCCATTGAATGGATGTGCTGCCTACATTGTTTGATCCAGTGGCCAAGGCATCGTGAGCCCTCCACGCAATGCATTTGACTTTGTGTTGCATTGTCTTTTTCTCTTTACATTAACTCTTACCTATATGTCTCCTCTAGATTTACCGGCCTCTACTGAAGCGATATGCTGAGTGCGAGAGTGCAGTCCTTCAAGCAACCAAGATCATGTGACAAGTCATAACTATTATTACATGTAATGTAAAACGGAAACTGCATAGAATAAAGTTCAGTCAAAGTTTACTGTGTGGAACCTTAATGATGAGGAATACATGAGCAAAACATTGTATTCTGAAATTTCTATTCAGATTCTGTACTCATGTAGGTAGAATACAGCTTTGTGCTCATTGCTGATGAAAAGCTAAAGGTTAAAGCAGTAACTTTGTGTAGATAATAGAACAAAGTTGCAGGCAAACGTTTGTTACATTGGCTTTAACCTGTTAAAGGGATTTTCCCACAAAGCTAATTTTAATCAATAGATCTTGGAATAATAATAATTTACACAAATGGATGTGTTAAAAAAATGTTGCTGTGTTGAGATAATCTTATAAATGTGCCCCTGCTGTGTACTGTGTAATGGCTGTGTCTGACCCTACAGGAACATCGTCTGATCACACAACAGCTCCTGGTCAGGGGAGCAAGGAAAAAAGTATACAGACATTACAGCATGGGATTGCAAATAATTCTTTATTTGAAGTAAAACATTTTTTAAAAAACAGGCTGGACATACTGTCCTGTTTGTATACTCTCTTTTGCATTCTCCACTGCCCAGGAGCTGTTGTGTGATCAGATCATGTTCCGTGCACGGTGAATCTATTGTGATTTTGACGTGTGTTTAGGATCATTATCCATTTGTAGAAGCCATCCTCTTTTCAACTTCAGCTTTTTTTAAAGATGGTGTTATGTTTACATCAAGAATTCATTGAAATTTCATTGAATCCATTCTTTCCTATACCCATGAAATATTGCCATTGCCTGCAACACAAACCCAAAGTATGATTGATCCACCCCCCATGATTAATGGTTGGCGAGATGTTCTTTTCCTGAAATTGTGTGCCATTTTTTCTCCACACATACCTCTGATCATTTTGGCCAAAGAATTTTATTTTAACCTCATCTGTCCACAGGACTTGTTTTCAAAATGCATCAGGCTTCTTCTGACGCTGAAATTTATGGTGAGGCCACAGAAGAGGTTTTATTCTGATGACACTTCCATGGAGGCCATATTTGTGCAGGTGTCTCTGAACAATAGAGCAATGTACCACAACTCCAAAGTCTGCTAAATGTTGTGAATGTGCTAGAAATGAATTCTGAGCAGAAGCTCCCTCTGGTGGTTACAAACAGTACTGAACTATTCAATGAAGATTGTGAAGATTGGCGATCAGGTGTTACTGACTGGTCTTATATAAGGGAGGTTCCCTCCCATCAGGGTTGCCGGTGATCAATTGTTCTGGTCTCAACTTTTGTTCCTGGTTCACTTTGAAGCTTGCTGTTTCGTGCCTGCATCTTCTGCTAACAGATAAGACATTTTATTCTTTTATTTTTTTGTGCTTGCTTTTTTGCATTTTGTCCTGCACTTCTGTGGGGGTCTGCCAGGTCCCCTCCGGGGACTTGTGCTCCTCTCAGTTTAGTTCAGCCAGTTGTTTGTTCATTTGCCTTTTCCAGTTTTTTCTGTAGCTGCGGCTTAGTTTTGTTTACACCAGAGAACTAATTTAGGTGGTAGAGGTCGTGTGATCTCAGGTGTTTTTGCAATTAGTGTGTTGGTATTTTTTTAGGGTTTTTTGGATTTCAGTAAGTGACCTTCCTATCCTTTTCTGTCTAGGAAGATTGGGCCCCAACGTTTGCTCATACTATTTTCTGTCTGTGTCTGTATTTCCTCTTGTCTAACCGCCATTACATGTTTGGGGGCTTCCTATGTTCTTTGGGGATCTGCTCCGGGGCAGATAGTTTTCCTCTTTCTATCTTTAGGTGAAGTTAGCTTCTCAGGCTGTGACGAGGCGTCTAGGACCAACGTAGGTACGCTCCACGGCTGCCTTTAGTTGTGGTGGTTAGTCAGGGTACTGCAATCCAATAGATTCCAACCTCTCTGGTGTGTTGCCTGTTTGCCTGCTCTCCTCAGCTACCAAATCATAACAGCTAAATTTTCCTGAAGGTCTTTTGCAGTCAAGCGGGGTTTTGATTTGCCTCTCTAGGAATTCTACTAGCAGCTCTCACTGAAATTTTGCTTGGTCTTCCAGGCCTTATCCTGACATCAACTGTTCCTGTTAACTGCCATTTCTTAATTACATTTCGAACTGAGGAAAGAGCAACTTGAAAACACTTTGCTATTTCCTTATAGCCTTCTCCTGCATTGTGAGCCACCACTGTTTACATTTTCAGAGTTCTAGACAGCTGCTTAGAAGAACCTACTGTTTTTTGGCACAAGGTTAGAGGAGCTGGGAAACTTGCATCCCCTGGCCTTTCCTAACGATGATGGTGAACAAGCCATAGCTCTAACAGGCTAATTAAGATCTCAAGCCTTGGTAAAAGTTATCTGAGAACACAAATCTCCAAGAGTGGCCAAACTTTTGCATTGGCCCATTTTCCTTTTTGTCATTTTTAAAATGTAAAAGATGAAAATATACCATATATACTTAGTATAAGCCGACCCGAGTATAAGCTTACCCCCTAATATTGCCACCAAAAACTGGGAAAACTATTGACTCGAGTATAAGCCTAGGGTTGAAAATGCAGCAGCTACTGGTAAATTTAAAAAATAAAAATAGATACCAAGTAAAATTAATTGAGACATCAGTAGGTTAAATGGTTTTGAATATCCGTATTTAATCAGGAACCCCATATAATGCTCCATACAGTTCATGATGGGCCCCATAAGATGCTCCATACAAAATACGCCCCATATAATGCTGCACAAAGGTTAATAATGGCCCCATAAGATGCTCCATAGAATATGCCCCATAAGCTGCTCCATAAAGGTTATGGCCCCATAAGATGCTCCATAGAATAGGCCCCATATGCTGCTCCATAAAGTTTATGGCCCCATAAGATGCTCCATAGATTATGCCCCATATGCTGCTCCATAAAGGTTATGGCCCCATAAGATGCTTCATAGAATAGGCCCCATATGCTGCTCCATAAAGGTTATGGCCCCATAAGATGCTCCATAGAATAGGCCCCATAAGCTGCTCCATAGAGGTTATGGCCCCATAAGATGCTCCATAGATTATGCCCCATATGCTGCTCCATAAAGTTTATGGCCCCATAAGATGCTCCATAGGATAGGCCCCATATGCTGCTCCATAAAGGTTATGGCCCCATAAGATGCTCCATAGGTTATGCTCCATATGCTGCGCCATAAAGGTTATGGTCCCATAAGATGCTACATAGAATATGCCACATATGCTGCTCCATAAAGGTTATGGCCCCATAAGATGCCCCATAGAATAGGCCCTATAAGCTGCTCCATAAAGGTTATGGCCCCATAAGATCCTCGATAGATTATGCCCTATATGCTGCTCCATAAAGTTTATGGCCCCATAAGATGCTCCATAGGATAGGCCCCATATACTGCTCCATAAAGGATATGGCACCATAAGATGCTCCATAGGTTATGCTCCATATGCTGCTCCATAAAGGTTATGGCCCCATAAGATACTACATAGAATATGCCCCATATGCTGCTCCATAAAGGTTATGGCCCCATAAGATGCTACATGGAATATGCCCCATATGCTGCTACTGCTGAAAAAAAAAAAATGACATACTCCCCTCTCGTCACTGGGGGCCAGGTGCCGGTGTCCTGAGCAGGCGGGGACACGGGCGCGCTATGGGGGCCAGGTGCCGGTGTCACCGCTGGCTCAGGCCCCCGGCACTTGCGATATTCACCTGTCCCCGTTCCACCGCCGCGCACTCACCATGTCATCGCGCCCTCTGACCTGAACATCACAGCCAGAGGACGCGGAGGACAGAGCGGCGTGTGGTGGAGGAATGGGGACAGGTGAATATAGCATGGCTCCCCTCGTCCTCCCCGTCATACTCACCCCCTCCTGGCGCGTCTCTGCAGCCCCTGCTTCTCCCATGGTCTCCAGAAACACAGTTCTTCCTTCAGCGGTCACGTAGTACCACTCATTAAAGTCATGAATATGCGCCGAGACCGTGCCAGGAGGGGGTGAGTATATGTGACAGCCGCGCTTCCCCTCCCCCGCCGACCCCCTGGTATATGACTCGAGTATAAACCGAGAGGGGCACTTTCAGCCCTAAAAATAGGCTGAAAATCTCGGCTTATACTCGAATATATACAGTATATTTTTTTGCCTAAAATACAAAGAAAATGTGTCATCTTTAACTTTAGGCCTTTTAGAGATCATTTGATCTTCAACTTGCTTAACTGTTCACAATAAGAGTAATTTTGACCAGGGGTGCCCAAACTTTTATATGCCAATATATATGCATTTTAAGAAATTTGTTAGTAAAGTTTTTTATTAAAGCAACTCAAACACTGTTGTACCTTATTTTTCACATTGTATTTTATCTTTTTATTATGATCACCTTCCACTTGCTATGCTCCAAGATGAAATGTAAGTCTTAGAATGTTATATGACAATAAAAAGCAATATTATTTTAGGTAGATTATATTTCCCGTAATATATAACACATTCAGTAAAAAACCCCTAACCACTAAGAATTTTACCTCTTCCACGCCTTAGACCACAAGGAATAAAGTGTAACTTATTAAGCACCAAGGAAAACCAGTAAAAAGATTCTTATCCCTTGGTCATAGAAGCCAGCATTAGTCCCTAACCTACCTTTTTCCACCATGAGGAATATATAGTTCTAACCCTTTATTAGACATCTTCAACCAACTGGAATACAAGGAGAAAAACAGCAGAAGTTTAACGGGGTTGTCCAGTACTCAATTTTTTCCTGCCCTGTATCATAGAAAGAGAAATATAAATGAGATAAAGTTGGATACAGAAAAGTTTACCAACAACATTAAATTGTTTAATAACAAATACAGAATTTCACTTTTGAAGTTTACATTAAGGCTGGGGAAATCTTGAATATTTTCCAGGAAGTAAACTGTTTGGGGATGCAATGTAGCTAATAACATCTGATTTCCAATAAATTTGTGCTTGCCTTAGGGCGCAGATTCCTTATGATGTTATCAGCATAGCAATCAATCAAACAAAAGGCCAGGACACTCTGAATGACAGAGCTGGGTGACACGCACAGAGGTTGTTTATGAGCAGTTCATCCTGCTAATAAGAAACTGGAAAAACCCTTATCACCAGGAAAGGACTATGCAGAGTACATACATCCAAGATGCAACCGTATGCTTGTCAAATTGTTTGTATGTGTATATGTACGTGTGTGTACATACACTAGGAGGACAAAGGTATTGGGACATACGTCTTCTTAACCAAAGAATTCAGGTTTTAATTTAGTTCCATTATCAAAATTGTGTGAAATAAATCAATTTTCCATGATGTCTGCCTGTAGTAACATTAGGGAAAAAAATGGGTCATGCTAAACACCTCACTGATATCAGTGCAGTTCTGTAGTAGGGTGTCACCAATATAACAAGTCAGTTCATGAAATGTCTTCTTTTCCAAATATATAATTTTCCACCATCAACTATGAGTGGTATTATTGAAAAGTGGAAGAGTTTAGGAATCACAGCATCTCAGCCACAAAGTGGAGCTCACATAAAGTCATAGAGTGGAGTGCTGATGACCATAGTGCATAACAGTCACCAATGCTCAGAGGATTTTCAGACCTCCCCTACATTAATATCTGCACAAATTGTGCACCCTGAGCTTCATGATAACACTGCAGTACGAGGGATGAGTCTGAATTTGGGGATTCCCTGGAGAAAATTACTGTCACGATTCCTCCTCTCAGTGTGTATTGGAAGCATTGACTGACAGCTCAGTCATCCACTCTGGTGCAGGGGTGTGTTGAGCTGTTGGTGCTTTGATGGACAGCTCAGCTGTCCAATCTGAGTCTGGGAAGTGATGAGATTCTTTGAGGTGGTGGTCCTTTTTCCAGGTGATTACCCAGCTACTTAGCTGAGCTGTCAGTCCCAGATGTAGCATTGCCTAGTGGTTTGCCTTGTATTTCTGTTCTCAGTTTGTTGATTTATTGCTGCCTGACCTTGGACCCCTATCTGACCATCCGTTTGACTAGCCCCTTTGCTCGAATCTGCTATCTTCCTTGTATTCTGACCTCAAACCATGGCCTGACTACGCCTTTGTCTTTTTCTCTTTAGTTTAGGCCTCCTTCACACATCCTGTTGATTCCTGTACTGGAAAAATCAGTACTGGTGAGATCCGTACTCCGTGTGCCATCCGTATATACAAATATGACATCTGTGTTTCCACTTTCTGTCCTTGTCCGTGTGTCCCTATCCATGTACATTGTGTGTAAAATTAAGAATTTAATAAAAAAATGGCTTATGGCATAGAACAATCTACTCATCAGACAGGTGAGGAATATGTTTTTTTATTTTCATTTTTACAGTAATAAATGGGAAAAAGAGGGGCGGGGAGTATTTATTTCAAATAAAGGATTTTATTATTGCTGTGTGCTTATTTCAAAACTTACTATGGGGTTAGTAATGTGATCATCTTATAGGCCAGTGGTCCCCAACCTTTTTTGCACCAGGGACCGGCTTCAAGCAAGACTATTCTTCCATGGCCCGACAGGGCGGGGATGGAGGTGTGACAGGGGTGGGGCTTTGGTCATAAGGGGGCGGGTCTATGAACGGGGTTGTAGTTTAGTAGTAGTGCATACTTATCATTTAATTATAACATTTATAATGTGAATGTGACTCAACTCACCATAGGTTTAGAATGAGTGGGAGCACCGGGCTTGTTTCCCTGTATCAGTGGGAGGACTGGGCTTGTTTTCCTGCAACAAGACGGTCCCTTCTAGGGGTGATGGGAGACAGCGACACCCAAAGTGTGTTCCTTATGTCCAGTCTACTCCGTAATCTTGTTTTTGCTGCTGTCATTGCAGAAAATCCAGTTTCACACAGATAGGATGTTGGAAATGGAAGCAGAGTTTTCAGTGCTTTTGTGGCGATCTCAGGATATTCTGCCTTGACTTTAATCCAGAACGTTGGGAGATTTGACATCTCAAACATAGTTTTAAGGCTACCATCATTTGCAATCTCAAGCAGTTGGTCTTCTTCGAGCACGGACAAGGTCGATTCACCTGGCTTGTTCACAAATGGGTTGCAAATCCATTCCTTTCTAGTTCGTGGGTCTTTTGTGGTTGGAAAGTAATGCTCAAACTGTACTGAAAGCTGAGATAGATGATCATGCACCAGCTGGGAGAATGAAGGTTCAGGCTCGGTCTCTTCCAAAATCCCTGCTAATATTTGAAACATATCAAATATCCCTGTTCTAACTCGCCGTCCCCACACTTCCAGTTTGGCTTTAAATGCAGCAATTTTATCTGCCAACTTGAAGGCAGTTGTCATTCTCTCCTGAAGTGACAGATTAAGTTGTTCAACAAGTTGAATATGTCACATAAGTAAGCAAGTTTTGTGACCCATTCCTTACTACTGAAATGTGCTGTAAGTGGAGATTCTTTTTCTAAAAGAAATCTATGAAGCGGTTCTCGTAATTCAAAAATTCTGGCCAGTGCTCTACCTTTAGAAAGCCATCTGATTTCAGTGTGTAAGAGAAGACGCTTGTGCTCCGCGTCCATCTCCTCACAGAGCTGCTCAAACAGATGTGAATTAAGGGCGTATTCTTTGATGTGATTAATAACTTTAATCACATCTTGCAAAACGCTGTTAAGTTCAGGTGACATTTTTCGGCTTGCCAGCATTTCTCTATGGATGACACAGTGCGTAGACTCACATTCAGATGCAACCTGTTTGACCCGAGTAGTTAAACAAGAAAACCGTCCAGTCATGGCAGCTGCTCCGTCCGTGCATATACCTACACAAAATGACCAGTTTAATTTTCCTGATATGTAATCATCCAAAGACTTGAATAGTTCTGCACCTGTGGTATTGGCTGCCAACAATAATACACATAACATATCCTCATGCACATCCTCCTGAAAAATATATCGCACATAAACAAGCATCATTGCTTTGTTGTCAACGTCAGTAGACTCATCAACCTGGATTGCATATCATGGTGACGTATTAATCCTTTCTATCAATTGTACCTCGACGTCTTCTGCTATTTCATTAATTTGTCTAGTGACAGTGCTCGCTGAAAGAGGAACCTGTGCCACCTTTTTAACTGCAGCCTCTCCAAAAAGTTAATGGCAAATGTCCTTAGCAGCAGGCAGGATCAACTCTTCACCAATAGTGAAGGGCTTCTTAGCCTTAGCAATGCGTTTAGCCACCAAGAATGATGCTCTCAGTGCAGACACATTTGTTGATGTGGTGGCCTTCAATAATTTCTGCTGTCCTTCATGTTCACGCTTTTTTCTTTCAAAAAACTCCAAAGGCTTGTCTTTTGATGCAGGGTGCTTGGTCTGTAAGTGGCGAACCAGTTTGGAAGGCTTCATGGCCTCGTTGGATAGCCGGTCACCACATATCACACCAAGTGGGCTTGGAGCCTGTGAATCGCCTGTTGCGATGAACCCATAATTTAAATAGGACTCATTGTATTTTCTTTTAAATGCAGCTTTCTTTTTTTAGCAGTCATGGAGTCTTCATCTGTCTCATCATTAGGTCTTTCTCCCTTTTCAAAGAAGCTCTCTAGCAATGTTTGTTTTTTATTCATTTTACAAGAGTTTGAGGTGGAGGCGTAGTGGGCCCCTAACGCTGAAAGATGGCTACTGCTACTGATGACCGTCACTGCTGATGATGATTGGAAACTACAAGATAATGGAGCATTGAGGACTTAGAAAAAATTGTACTGGAGTACTGTACATGCTGATTATTTTTTAATCATGGTGTAAGAAAATGTGACAAATATTCAAAAGGTGTACCACACATATAATCCCCCATGTATAACAAGATGGTCTCACACATATAATCCCCCATGTATAGTATGATGGCCCCACACATATAATCCCCCATGTATAGTATGATGGGCCCCACACATATAATCCCCCATGTATAGTATGATGGGCTCCACACATATAATCCCCCATGTATAGTATGATGGTCCCACACATATAATCCCCCATGTATAGTATGATGGCTCCACACACATAATCCCCATGTATAGTATGATGGGCCCCACACATATAAGCCCCCATGTATAGTATGATGGGCCCCACACATGTAATCCCCCATGTATAGTATGATGGGCCCCACACATATAATCCCGCATGTATAGTATGATGGGCCCCACACATATAATACCCCCATGTATAGTATTATGGCCCCACACATATAATCCCCCATGTATAGTATGATGGTCCCACACATATAATCCCCCATGTATAGTGTGATGGCTCCACACACATAATCCCCCATGTATAGTATGATGGGCCCCACACATATAATCCCCCATGTATAGTATGATGGGCCCCACACATATTATCCCCCATGTATAACAAGATGGTCCCACACATATAATCCCCCTTGTATATGTGTGGGACCATCTCCCACCCTGCATACATGGCTCCACTCCCACCCTCTCCTGGGCTCCCCCATACTTACCCCCCTCGCTCCGTTGCTGAACTTCCCAGCATCCCTGTCGGCCGCAGCAGTTTCCTCGTTTGCGGTGCGGTCACGTAGTACCGCTCATTAAGGTCATGAATATGGATGCCACGCCTATGGGAGTGGCGTCGTGTCCATATTCATGCCCTTAATGAGCGGTACTATGTCACCGTTCCGCACTGGATGAAGCCGCCACGGCCCGGGACAGGGATCGCAGCGACGGAAGGTGAGTATCGATGTATGAAGCCGGCGGCTGTAGCTGTCACTACAGCGCTACAGCTGCCGGCTCCATGTGGGTCCAGCGTTCTGTGCCGTGGCTCCACGGCCCTGCAACAGAACTGCGGCCCGGTCCTGGGCCGCGGACCGGCGGTTGGGGACCCCTGTTATAGACGCATCTCCATTACTAACCCCTGGGCTTGATGTCAGCTGATAATACAAAGCAGACATCAACCCCAACACTATTACCCACTTGCCACCACACCGGGACAAGTGGGAAGAGCGAGGCTAAGCACCATATTTGGCACATCTTATTGATGCACCATTTCTGGGGCAGCTGAGGGCTGCTGTTGGTATCTTGGGAGTGGGAGCAATATCCCTGGCCCCTTCCCAGGCTATTAATATCAACCCACAGCTGTCTGTTGAGCATTTGCTGGTTAGAATTTATAGGAGAATCCCACATCATTTTTTTTCTGGGGTCACTCTGTAAACTAACCAGTAAAGGTTAAGCAAGCAGCCCTGAGCTGTTATTAATAGCTTGGGAACCTTTTCGGAAATTGTCCTCTTTCCTAGATTAGTAACATCAGCCCCCAGCTATGGGCTTTCCCCCTGCTGGTTATCAAAATAACGTGGGAGCCCATGCCATTTTTTTAAATTAATTGTTTATTTTACACTCGACGTACACAGCTGGTGCTGAATACAACTGTCGCCTGCTCACGCTGATCAGATGGAGACCAGGCGACAATGATCAGAGCTCTCTTCAGCAGTCAGCGCCTGGGAACAGCACAAACTGCTTTTTCCCAGGTGCCGGTCATGTCACGCTGATGACACGCGTATGTCATCTGTGTGTCATCAGAGTGCACGTTTGCGGCACGCATTTTTTCTGTGGTGCGCTGAAAAAAACTGACGTTTGCAGATTTTTCACACAGACACCCGGTCCTTGTGAAAAACCTGACATGTGCGCACCACCATTGAATAAAATGGGGGTGCGTGTGTCCGTATTTCCTTAAAAAATGGACCGCATACAGACACAAAAAACGAATATGTGAAAGATGACTTACTACATGCTCTCTTGGTATCTGAACCTGGAACATTTTACTACCCAGCCTCATGGCCTGTCCTAGTGTCACAATTATCTGGTCAGGTGTTCTTAGGTTTAAACAAAGAGAAATCTTAAAGTTTCAGTGTATTAAGAAAAATATTTAGACTTGAGAGTTCTCAGTGGTTGATACCTTTTAATGGCTAACTGAAAAGATGGTAACAAATTGCAAGCTTTCGAGACTACTCAGGTCTCTTCATCAGGCAAAGACTAAAACAAAAGTCTAAATATTTTTCTATCTACTGGCTAACACGGTACGAAGATACACATCTTTAGTGTATTAAGAACACATTTTGGCACTTGTATGTTTACACCTTTGTGAGAACAGTTTGGTGAAGGCCCTTCCTTTTTTGTTCCAGTATGACTGTGCTGCAGTATACAAAGTAAGATCTCTAAAGGTATGGTTGGGTAATTTTTGTGTGGAAGAACTTGACTGGCCGCACAGAGCCATAACCGCAATGCCTTCAAGCACCTTTGGGATGAACTAGAACATCCTCTCCTCCAACATCAGTGTCTAAGCTCACTAATGCTCTTCTAGATGAATGTTCAAACATTCCCATAGGCATGCTCAATAACTAGTAGAAGGTCTTCCCAAAAGAGTGGAAGCTACAAAGGGAGAACCAAGTTCTTATTAATGTCTATGGACATTATGTTATAAAAGCCCCTGAAGGTACCAGTTATAACCTAGAATAGTGATGGTGAACCTATTGCATGTGTGCCAGAGGTGACACTCAGAGCCCTCTGTGTCGGCACGCTCGCCATCGCCCCCAGAACATGACCTTTTCAGGTTGGCGGTTCTCTGAATCATCTCTCAAGCTGACATCCGGCTCACAGAAGGTGCAGCGTTCCGGCTGCCAGCAATCAATCAGCGGGTCAGGGCGACGTCCGCAGCGTGATCAGGTCATGTGACCATGCTCCCAACGTCACTCGCCGGGTCATGTAGTCTTCTGGGAGCATTGCTTTATGAGGCATCGTGGGAGCAGGAATTATAATTGCAAAAAGGCTGCGGTGAGTTATCTGCCTTTCCTTCTGGAGCTTGCCGTAGCGCTGCTGTGTTCTTTTCAGCTGCCTTGTATCTATAATGCGCGGCTCACAATATTAGGAATAACACAGTTAAATGAATGGGATTCTGGTATCTGACTGCAATTCAGTCCATCAGTGGCATGTTCACTGTAAATGAAAACTGCTCACATTGTCCATATGAACCAATCACAGTACAGCTTTCCTATTACTAGTACAGTTTGAAAAATGAATGCTGTGATTGGTTGCTTTAGGCTACAAAAGCAATGAGGCACATTTACTAATGTTGTCTATGTTCGGTTTTAGATATCGACTTTAAAGGTCTGAGTACAGATTGTGATGTCCAGATTGGTCGCAGGTCTCCTGACCCGAACTCAACCACTTCGTACGCATGCATAAGGGTGTTAAATCAGGCCAGGAGATCCTCAGCTGGTCCAGATGTCTGAAATCAACCTAAAGCCACATTCACACATTCAGTATTTTACATCAGTATTTGTAAGCCAAAACCAGGAGTGGAACAATCACTAATAGAAACACGTGCACCACTTTTGCATTTCTCACCCACTCCTGGTTTTTGCTTACAAATGCTGAGGTAAAATACTGAATATGTGAACATGGCCTAAGGGTATTTGCACACAAAGTCTTTTTCTGGTGGATTGCCCTGCGAAACTTGGGGAGCGAAGGGGTGGAGAAAATTGAGGATACAGTTTGGGGAGCGAGGAAGGGTTGGGTGCAGACACAGTATGTGATGCAAGGGGGAGGCATGTATGGGGAAAAAGTATGAGAGGGGGTGAATTCTGACACAGTATGGGGATAGAGCGAGGGAGGACATGGGTGCTGACAGGAGGAGCAAGGGGAAAGTATGTAGACAGTATGGAGGGGAATATATGCGGTCACAGTTTGGGGAGAATGTATGTGGACATAGTATGAGGAGGGAGGGGGATGGGTGCGGACACAGTATAAGGAGCGGGGGATGGGTGAGGATACAGTATGAAGAGGGAGGGAGTAAATATGTGTGGATACAGTATGGCTAGCAGGGGGATGTGAGAGAAAACAGTATGAGGGAGGATGAATTGTGTGAGGAGACAGTATCATAAGAGGAACAGTGTGTGTCAGGGACTTTGCATAGGGCAGATATTTTTTATTCAGGAGCATTATAATGACACTGCTGTTTTTAAGGGCATCATATCAAGATGTGCTACAGAAAACTGGGGAAGATGGAAGTGTGCAGAGACGAGCTGTGGCTGTGAAAAAGTCATCATGGGGTCTGGACAAGATAAAGAAAAGAAAGAGAATATCTGCAATAAGAGACGTCATCTATAAGGTACCTGGATGTAAATGTTTGTGTGATCCTGCCTGCATCTCATCAGTACTGAGGTCCCTGTATCGTCCACAGTTTGATAATGACTGATAACAACTCCCAGCATCTTCTTACCATTGTTAAGGACATACTGGGAGTTGTAGATTCATGTGAAACAAATGTATATGGGGCTGACTGGACTTTACAATTGATGTACCATGTACTGTTGTTTCTGGTGTTATATTTCTGTACTGCTAGTGGCTCTGGTGATGTATTTCTGTTCTGCTGGTACATCTGGTGAGGCATTCCTGTACTGGTGAGGATTGTGATGCTGTATTTCTGTAACTGATAGGGGTTCTACTGATGTATTTCTATACTGCTGGTGGTTTTGGTGATGGTTATGTACTGCCGGGGGTTCTAGTTGATAATTTAATATGACTTCCGAACTAAGTTATAAATATTCAAATAGCGCTTAGCAGAAAAAAGGTTCCCCACTCCAGGTCTAAAGCACAAGCTGCTTAACTGTTGTCTATTAGGACAGGAAGTAATGACAACCATTATTTGATCACCTAATCACTAAGACCTCAGGTGTCTGGACCATAACATCATCAGATGTGTTTCTGCTGATGCCAGGTTTCAGGCCTCAGTCAAATGGCCAAAGAATGAGACATTATTACTACATGTCTAGCCAGAAACCACCACAGTGACTTGGGCTAGAGCCAAAGAATGAGTATACGGTGCCTTCTGAAGAGTACCTATAATACAGTGCCTTCCTGAGAGAACCCATAACGCAGTGCTTTCCGAAGAGTACCTATGACTTTTCAAGGAGGCATGCCAAATGCATACTTTTACTTTTCAAGAAAAAGTTGTTTGTATCACTGAAATTTTTTTTTATTGTGTTTTTACATTTCAGACAAAAAAAAGTTGTTACTGTATGAGTTGTATTTCTAAACTAAAACCTCAGTATTGAGGTTAAATTGCTGTGCTGGCACTTTGAGATAAATAAGTGGGTGTTGGGTTGCCGTTTACGCATTCGGTCTCTAAAAGGTTCACCATCACTGACCTAGAGTCTGTGTCTTTATAAACTAGAAGCTGCAATCATTCTCTGGTTGGGACCTTAGGAGGTAGCGACCATGCTATTTTAGAATTTTGGATAACTAGAGGAGGAAGACCTGTGAAGACTCAGACTTCAAGGTTAGATTTCAGAAAGGCAGATTTTAAGGGACTCAGAAAGAGAATCGGAGGGATCCAATGGCTGGATCCTTAAGGACAAAAATGTCCAGGAAGGATGGGAAATCTTGAAAATTGAGATTCTCAAAGCACAATCATTAACAATTCCAAAAAGAGGGAAGAATAGGAAGCATTTAGGGAAACCAGGATGGATGAACACAGAACTTAAACACATGCTAAAAAGGAAGAAAGAAATGTTTATCAAATGGAAAGAGGGAGGCATATCTAAAAAAGAATATAATGATGTCTGCAGAACCTGCAGGGCAAGAATCAGATTATCTAAAGATGACAAGGAATTAAGGCTTGCAAGAGATGTCAAAAGCAATAAAAAAGGATTTTGGGGATATGTCAAAAGTAAAAGAAAAGCCAAAGATGCTATAGGATTTTTACAGGATGAAAATTATGAAATGGTAAGAAAGGATGTTGAGAAGGCCGAACTTTTAAATTCCTATTTTGCATCTGCTTTCTCTCAGAAAGGAAATATAACATCAACTGATCTTCACTGTCCTATTAAGGGAATAGAAGAATCCAGGATATCTATAAACAGAAAAATAGTGAAGAAACACTTAGCTAACATAAATGAATTCAAGTCTCCAGGTCCAGATGAATTACACCCCAGAGTACTGAAGGAGATAGCAAAATAAATTTTTGAACCACTCTCCATAATCTTTCAAAATTCTTGGAGAACAGGAGAAGTCCCAGAAGACTGGAGAAGAGCAAATGTTGTTCCTATCTTCAAAACGGGGAAGAAGGTGGACCCAGGGAACTATAGGCCGGTGAGTCTGACATTTATACCAGGAAAGATCTTTGAACAAATTATTAAACAATATGTATGTAAGTACCTGGACAAGAATGAAGTGCTTAACCAGAGTCAGCATGGGTTTGTAACTAATAAGTCATGTCAGACTAATTTAATTTCCTTCTATGACAGAATCACTGACTGGGTGGATCAGGGAAATGCTGTAGATATGTTATATCTTGACTTCAGCAAAGCATTTGACAAAGTATCTCACACAATCCTTATTGAAAAAATGACTAAGTATGGAATGGACAAGGCAACTGTTAGGTGGATTCATAACTGGCTTAAAGATAGGACCCAAAGAGTGGTAGTAAATGGCTGCACATCCAGTTGGAAGAATGCATCAAGTGGGGTACCACAGGGCTCTGTCTTGGGCCCTGTATTGTTCAACATCTTTATCAATGATTTAGATTATGGAATTGAGGGTAAACTGATTAAATTTGCTGATGACACAAAGCTAGGAGGGATAGCTAATACTAGAAAAGAGAGAGAGAGGATTCAAAAAGATATAAATAAACTGGAGCAGTGGGCAGCAACTAACAGAATGGTTTTTAACAGGGAAAAATGCAAAGTACTACATCTGGGAAATAAAAATGAAAAAAGCGTATACAGAATGGGAGGAATAGGGCTAAGCAACAGCAGATGTGAAAAAGACTTGGGTATACTAATAGATCACAGACTGAACATGAGTCAACAGTGTGATGCAGCAGCAAAAAAGGCAAATACAATTCTGGGATGTATTAACAGAAGCATGCAGTCTAGATCACATGAAGTCATTATTGCCCTCTACTCCTCTTTGGTCAGACCTCATCTGGAATACTGTTATGATTTGGTAGCTGAGGAGTGCAGGTAAAAAGGGCAATACACCAGAGCAGTTGGAATCTATGAGATTGCAGTACCGTGACTAACCACCACAACTAGAGGCAGCCGTGGAGCGTTCCTACGTTGGTCCTAGATGCCTCGTCACAGCCTGAGAAACTAACTATACCTAAAGATAGAAAGAGGAAAGCTATCTGCCCCGGAGCAGATCCCCAAAGAACATAGAAAGCCCCCAAACATGTAATGGCGGTTAGACAAGAGGAAATACTGACACAGACAGAAAATAGTATGAGCAAACGTTGGGGCCCAAACTAACTAAATAGAAAAGGATAGGAAGGGCACTTACTGCAATCCCAAAAAACCCTGAAAAGCACCAACTTTACTAATTTCAAAAACACCTGAGATCACACGACCTCTACCACCTAAATTAGTTCTCTGGTGTAACAAAATCAAAACAGCAGCCACTGAAAAAACTGGAAAAAGCAAATGTACAAACATCAGTGGCTGAACAAAACTGAGAGGGCAAAAGCCCCCGGAGGGGACCCTGAAGGCCCCCACAGAAGTGCAGGACAAAATGCAAAAAATCAAGCACAAAAGCAAAAAGAAGAAAATGTCTTATCTGTTAGCAGGAGATGCAGACACACACAGCAGGCTACAAAGGAAACAGGAATCAAGGATTGAGACCAGAACAATTGATCCCCGGCAACCCTGATGGGAAGGTGACTCCCTTATATAAGACCAGTCAGTAACACCTGATTCCCAATCCTCACAATCTTCACTGGACAGTCCAGTACCGTTTGTAACCACCAGAGGGAGTCTCTGCTCAGAACTCATTTCAAGTCCATTCACAACAGTACCCCCCCTTGAGGAGGGGTCACCGAACCCTCACTTGAGCAACCAGGTCGGTCAGGATGAGTTCTATGATACGCACGGATGAGTCTCCTAGCATGGATGTCCGAAGCAAACACCCAAGAATTGTCTTTCTGACCATAACCTCTCCACTTAACCAAATACTGGAGTTTCCGTCTAGAAAAACGAGAATTCAAAATTTTCTCAACCACAAACTCCATATTGCCCTCAACCAGAACAGGGTCAGGAGGCAAAGCAGTAGGAACCACAGGCTCAACAAACCTCTTCAACAAGGACTTGTGGAACACATTATGGATCTTAAATGTTCCTGGAAGAAGCAAACGAAAAGAAACAGGATTAAGAATCTCCATGATCTTATAATGTCCAATGAACCTAGGCTTAAATTTAGGAGATGCCACTCTCATAGGAATATTTTTTGAGGACAACCAGACCAAGTCCCCCACTTTAAACCGGGACCATCAGTCCTATGCCGGTTAGCAAACCGCTGGGCCTTCTCCTGAGAGAGGGACAACCTCTGCACTACCTGGTCCCAAATCTGTTGCATACGCTCCACAACAGAGTCAACACCTGGACAGACAGAAGCCTCCGTCTGTCCTGAAGAAAATCGAGGGTGAAACCCAGAATTACAGAAAAATGGAGACATCAAAGTGGCAGAGCTAGCCCTATTATTAAGAGCAAACTCAGCCAAAGGCAAAAAAGAGACCCAGTCATCCTGATCAGTAGACACAAAGCATCTTAGGTAAGTCTCCAATGTCTGATTTGTTCTCTCAGTTTGACCATTGGTCTGAGGATGAAACGCCGAGGAGAAAGACAATTGAACACCAAGTTTAGAACAAAAGGTCCTCCAAAATCTGGAAACAAACTGGACTCCTCTGTCAGACACAATGTTCTCAGGAATGCCGTGTAAACAAACCACGTGCTGAAGGAACAAAGGTACCAATTCAGAGGAGGAAGGCAACTTAGGTAATGGCACAAGATGTATCATCTTGGAAAACCTATCACAAATCACCCAGATGACGGTCATTCTCTGAGAAACAGGGAGGTCGGAAATGAAATCCATAGAGATATGGGTCCATGGTCTCTTGGGCACAGGCAATGGCATCAACAAACCACTAGAGCGAGAGCAAGGCTTGGAGCGAGAGCAAGTCCCGCAGGACTGCACAAATTCCCTGACATCACGAGACAAGGTAGGCCACCAAAAGGACCGACTAACCAAGTCTCTGGTACCAAAAATTCCGGGATGACCAGCCAACGCGGAACAATGAATCTCAGACATCACACTCTTTTTCCAGTGGTCCGGGACAAACAATTTCCCAACAGGGCAGCGCTCGGGCCTATCCTCCTGACACCCCTCCAGAGCCAGTCTCAAATTGGGCGAGATGGCGGAAAGAACTACACCTTCTTTCAAAATAACAGAAGGATCAGATAACTCAGGAGAGTCCGCAAGGAAACTCCTTGAAAGGGCATCCGCCTTAACATTCTTAGTGCCAGGAAGAAAGGAAACCACAAAATTAAAACGTGTGAAAAACAAGGCCCACCTGGCCTGTCTAGGATTAAGTCGCTTGGCAGATTCCAGATAAACCAGATTCTTATGGTCAGTAAGGACCACCACCTGATGTTTGGCTCCCTCCAGCCAATGTCTCCACTCTTCAAAAGCCCACTTCATGGCCAATAACTCCCGATTACCCACGTCATAATTACGTTCAGTAGTTGAAAATTTTCGAGAGAAAAAGGCACAAGGGTTACTTTTAGAGGTCTCTGGATCTCTTTGGGACAAAACGGCACCTGCCCCAATTTCAGAGGCATCAACCTCCACCTGAAATGGCAGAGAAACATCAGGCTGCCGTAGAACAGGAGCAAAAGTGAATCTCTGCTTAAGTTCCTGAAATGCAGAGACTGCCTCAGGAGGCCAATTCACCACATCAGAACCCTTTTTGGTCAAATCAGTTAATGGTTTAACAATAACCGAGAAATTACCAATAAATTTACGATAAAAATTGGCAAAACCCAAAAATCTTTGAAGAGCCTTTAATGAAGTAGGTTGGACCCAATCACAGATGGCCTGAACCTTGACCGGGTCCATTTCAATAACAGATGGTGAGTTCTCCTTCAATGGAAGTCTTCAAACAGAAGCTGGACAGACATCTGTCTGGGATGATTTAGTGAATCCTGCTTTGAGCAGGGGGTTGGACCAGATGGCCCAAGAGGTCCCTTCCAACTCTACCATTCTATGATCCAATTTTTCTATATTAGCTGTTTGTACATAGTTCACGAACTGTTCCTATAAAACTTGCCAGAGTGCTGATATGTAATGAGAATTTCCTGATCTATTTACAACATTGTGAGACAAATGACACAAAATTACTGGAAGAAAGTCAGTAAAAAAATAATATAACAGTTATGAGTTTGTGTATACGTGATTCTGTGACCATATGATTATCTCTATCTTTTCCCCAATGATTGATGGAGGTGGATGAATGCTTTCTGTGTATGCAGGTACATGGATCAACAATATTCTTTCTTAAATGGAATGTGTCATCACAATTGACTTATCTAAACTATTAATATGGGCAAACAGGTTATAGACTTCTGAGAAGAGTGACACTTGTATGCCTCATATCACATGCTATGTTGAGAAATAAAACTTTATCACTTCATGTGTATGACCTTGTAATATGATTGTTCATTATGCAGTAAAAAAATGTTTTGTGTTGCCATTTTTTGAGACCCATAGCTTTTTTATTTTTTCTGTATGGCGGATGCTGGGAAGGCGGAAATAGCCAACCGCACATGTCATCATAATATGCTGGTCTTAAGATGTCCACAATATCCTGTGCTGTATCTGGTGTCAATTTATTGCCCCTACTTTTTATTGCTGTAATAAACCTAACTCTGTCTAGCCAATCAAAGGACCGGAAGCTTTCTATAAGTACCCTAACCTCAGAGACAGTTCTAAGTATGCTTTTCCTAACTTGATTGCTGTTTTTTGTTTTTTTTTTGCTTATACTACCTGACCTTTTCCCTGTTCCTGGCCATAATAAGTGTATGTGCATTTTAGACCCCGGTGTACCTGTTGAGTTTTTCAAGCATAAGGCCCATCATGAAAACATAGGCAGGATTTTCCCTGAAGAATCTTGTTTAGCTTGTTTAGCATCTTAAAGGTAATTTTTGTGTGGCTTTTTTACTTGTACTGTATGTATGAGATAGTGAGTGACGTCCAAGCGGAAGCCGTCCGAATAATGCTCAGGTCACTTCTTTTAATCGGTTTGAAGTGGTTAAGAGACGCTCAAAAGACGGAATATATGCCCTACAAGTCACTTTTACATTACAATACATATATTCATTTTAATAAAAAAAAAACCTCACCATTCACCTCTCTGTCCACCTCCACTGCTCACTCTTCCCCGTATGGTAATAGCGCCCTTCTTATTGCCGCCATGTGCTGAAACCCTGGGCATCTTTATGGCTAGGCCATGATTTCCAGCCACAATAAGCCAGGGATATCCCAGTCCTAGTCACGGCTTGAAATCCCAGCCAAGAGTACACGTTGTAGGGTTGTGTCGCATGTCATGATATCACGATGCGCGCTGTGACCTTGGGACATGCATTCTGGGCCAAGATTTCTGGCTGCGACTAGGTCATGGAAGATGAATGGGGTTTCAGAGTAGCGGTAAGATGAGGTGCCAAAGAACATACAAGGGATAGTGACCATCAGAGGTGAGTGATAAGGTCAGTATTGTTTTTTTCTTTACATATTATGTTTATTATGCCCTGTATCCCATAGCTTAATGAAGGACATTTAATTCACAAAGAATAAATCAGTGAACTAGAATCTCGTCACATCCACTCATCTGTACTAAATATTTCTTAAATACAATTTATCAACCTGCTCAAGTGAGATAGAACTGAAGGCTCAAAGCACAACATTTTGAAGAAAAACTAAACTGCAGTCAATGCAATGCAAAAATAGATCAACAATAAAACAGCTATCATGCATGATCTATTCGAATGCCATTATTTAACCTTTATTACTGAAATGTGGCTCAAAGGAAATGCAGCTAGTACTGGCAGCTAGAATACCCAATAATTATCATTACTTTGCCACAGGATACAAGGGACGGAAGGAAGGTGGTTTGGCTGTTTCTAGTCCACTTTAAAAGTAAACATCCTATTCCTTGATGCAACTAACTCAGTTGAATGTATTGGTGCTCAAGTTCGTACAAAAACAAAAAGAACATTTTTCTCATCCACTGATCCCCAATAGATCAGCATCTCTTAAAGAATTTGTAAAACTGTCCGTCTATCTTAACTATAGAATTTGAAACATGGATCATTATTGGAGATTTCAATATTTCAATGCTTGGGTAGGTGTCTCTCGGGAACAAAGCAATTTATTACCATGGATGATCTTGGCTTCTTTCAAGCAGTCCACCTAGCCACTCACAGAAAATGTCACACTCTGAATTTGATATTTCATACACTACTGGAAATCTTAAATGTACTCTATCAATAAATCCAGCTACATGGTCAAACCATCAACGGTGAAAACGCCAGTCCCCAGAGATCAAAGACTGATTGGCTCTCCACCTCAGGAATGATCGATAGACCAAAACATGAAAAATTGACCTTTCTTTCACAAGTGATAGCAAATGCAAGCAACAATCTAGAACAGCTATTCCGGACAATAAATACATTCTGTATTGAGCACTGCTTAAGAGCTACTATTCTATCATCACAACTTTAATATTGCCAATTGCTTCATGGACAAAGTTTCTAAGATCCATTCTGACATCCGCATGATCAGCAAAAAATTACATCAAATACATTATTGACACATTTTTTCCATGGGTAAAGTTTGATCTGCTGGGTAAATCTGAGATCACAAACAACTGTCAATCTCTTCGTAGGACAACATTCGACCTGGACTCTAGCCTGAAGTCACTGTAATATCCTGTGATAGCTAACTCTTCTACACATTGTGTGATCTTCCAAGATCTATTGAAGGCAGCAGTCATTGGAACTCTTCTACAGAAGCAACCATGGAACCAGATGCTACAGACCTATCACTTTCCTGCTCCTCCCAGAGAAAGTTATAGAAAAGGCTATTTTTATCCAAGTAAATTCTAAATCGTTAGTTGATAGTATCATCGGGTAAAACTAATTTTCAGTCCTATGTCAATAATACCCATTTATACATAAAATGTGAGTCGACAATAACCCATCTCCAGCTCTAAACTCCTGCTTAGCTAAAGAACAAAAATGAATGAAAGTATTCTGGCGTAAAAAGCTTTGAAAAGGCGTATAATTTTTTGGTATAACTGTCAGCTGTGCTAAAATTATGCGACTTTGGTGTTCTCACGCTATTTTCTCCCAGCATCAGCAAAGTGGGTGAGATGGGGGTTTGTCAACTACTCAAATGCATGACGAGAGGTGGCATTCGCTGCACCACATACATACAGTATCTTACCACCACAAATCTTCACTACAGCTCATCAAGACAGGAGTGAACAACGGTGGTTGATGTACCTAAATATTCCATTAAACATGTCTACTTTTACATGTTCCTTGTCAGCACACTTGTTTTTTTTAAATAGCTGCAAATGTGGGCAACATCAAACAGACATACGAAAACCTCTTTATGGAAAATTCTGAATACCTTCTGTCTATACAAATTTGTCATCCAATACTTCCTTTGTAGTGTGCAAATAGCCTCTTCAGAGAGGAATAGCACAGAAAGTCTAATGCCATCCATTGCATGTAGCAATCTTGAAAGTTAATATTGACTTTTTAAAGGGCCTAGCTACATAACCTAGAAAAAGAAACCAAACCAGAAACTGAATTTGTAAATATGTGTTTCAGGGTGTTTGCCTTTCATCATTGCAAAGCAAGAAAACTGGTTTGTCTGCAAATGGAGTTTCTGGTTTGGCTTCTTAACTTAGGTTATGTAACAAGACCCTTCAAGATTGATTTTTAGGATTGCTACCTTCAATAGATGGCATTAGAGTTCCTGTCCTCTCCCTCTCTGAAGAGGTTATTTACATATTTAAATTCCCAGAGGAGCATTGCATGGCCTATAAGTCTCCCTATGCTGATTTGGCATTTTTCAAAAGTGGAAACCTTACCTGTTCAATTCACTTTGTAGTGTAATGTAACTCCTGAAAGCATTAGTACTTACAATTCTACATCAACTAAAATCAGATTTATAGGGATGTACTGCATCAAAGTAACATCCACAGTACCCAAAGTTTCTCGGCAAAACATTGCCAAGCGCATCACACTGGATCTGCTAGCTCGTTTTCTTTCTTAATGCATCTTTGAGCTATCTCTTTTTTATGTAAACAAAATATTTGTACCCTGGCTGTCCACATGATATAAAAAACATAGTTCATGGACCCAGGCTTTTTACCATTTCCCCATGGTCCAATTGTGATGCTTATGCACCTATTGTATGCCCTTCACAAATGAAAGGTGGTCAATATATGCACTCTGCAATAGCCTCTACTTTCCATGTGCTTGAATGAGCCTTGAGCAACCATGATCTTGTTTTTGGTTCAACAGTAGTCCTTTACTAGTGTATTTTTATTAGGTACTAATCACATTTTACTAGTAACACCCCACATAATGTTTTGAAAATGGTTTGACCTAATTGAGTAGTCATCAGATTTTGGCTCATGTCAAAGCTGCGGAGATCCTAACCTTTGATCCTTTGTTCTTTTTTCAACAAATCGACTTCAAATCTGACTTTTCAGTTGCTGCCTAATGTTTCCTACCTCTTGACATATGCCATTTAACCACAAAATGTAATGCTATTTACCTCACCTGTCACTGATTTCAAAGTTATTGAAAATCGGCGTAAGGCTCCTTTAACATTGTGTTTTTGCCCACGATCAGTGGTCCTGTCGGGGCTTGTGTCCGAACCCCAGGCAAAATGGGATTCAGGCATTTGCGTTCATGGGGCCATACACTATAATGTTGCTGACACAGTCAACATGTGCTCTGTCGTGCAACATTTTTGGGCATATATGCCTGCTGTAGGCGGACACTCAGATGCAGTCTACTACATTTGAGTTTCCGTCTCCAGTAAGTGTATATGCCCAAAAATGATGGATGACATATCACACATTGAATCTGTCGGCACCATTATAGTCTATGGCACATACGCCTGAATCCCGTTTTGTGGGGTGATTCGGATGCAAGCCGATCTGGTCCCATCTGGACCACTGAGTGTGGGCAAAAACGCAATGTGAAAGGAGCCTAACATTATACTTGATGATTTATTTCATCTCTAAATTATAACACCAGAGTTAAACTTGCCATTTAAAAATAAAATATAGTTTAATTTTTTTGGAAATTGGAAATTTCTGACATTTAATACGCTGCCCTATCTTATAAATTGTGGATACTTGGTTTTTACACAGGATTACTTATTGATTGTGGCAGTGGAATTCCAGCTGTACTATCATCTTCATCAACTTTCTAAGATTTTTTTAACATTATTTCTTACTTCTCAAAGTGACGGAATCTTTTGAGATTGTTATAAATGATCAATGTCTGCTCTCGGGCCCTGACATATCACATCGGCTATATCTTTGTTCTATTTTAAGAATTTTGCTTAAAAAAAGAGCCGGAGATAATTCAGAGGAAGATAATTTATAGAAAGCAAAGAACATGTTGGGTGACCTCTTCAGCTATTCTGTCAAGATGACTTACAGAAATATTTAAACGTCTTCTTTCAAGGTATACTTGGAATCCAAATCAACTTGACATCTTCCGAATCACGATTTCCTTTGAAATTCTAAAATGAATTCAGTTTTGTTAAGACAGATAAGTGGAATTAAAGATGACACATTCACCAACGAAAGCAGTGGAGATTGGTTGAGATCTAGGTCGAGATGCAGTTGATAACACCCTTGGTAATAAAATTTGATAGCAATAGACTGTTCAATCACAGCGTAGAATCACCACTCATATCCAAGTGTATTTTCTCTGTATCCTACTAACAGCCACGTAAAGTAAATATATATAATTTAGGCTATGTGCACACGTTGCAGTTTTTTCGCATTTTTTTCGCATTTTTTCATGGCAAAAACGCTTAAAAAATGCATGAATTAAGCATCCTATTATTTAGAATGAATCCTGCAATTTTTGTGCACATGGTGCGTTTTTTCCATGCAAAAAACGCATCGCGGAAAAAAAAGCAGCATGTTCATTAATTTCGCGGAAAATTAGCGTTTTCCCTGCTATATTATTGAGCTAGAATGTTCAGGAAAAATTCGCGGTAAAAACGTGCAAAATCCGCACAAAAACGTGACAAAAACGCATGCGTTTTTCCCACGAAAAAGTCTAGTTTTGCTCAGGAAAATTCTGCACACATTCCTGAACGTGTGCACTTAGCCTGAACATAATGAATCTGACCAAAAATGAGGTCAATTCTTTTAGATAAGATTTGATAAGGCTAAGTGCACACGTTCAGGATTATTCTCGTTTTTTTGCGGCAAAAAACACGTAAAAAACGCATGAATTAAGCATCCTATTATTTAGAATGAATTCTGCAATTTTTGTGCAGATGTTGAGTTTTTTTCCGCGAAAAAAACGCATTGCGGAAAAAAAGCAGCATGTTTATTAATTTTACGGAAAACTAGCGTTTTCCCCTCTATATTATTGAGCTGGAATGTTCAGGAAAATTTTGCAATAAAAATGCACCAAAAACGCGCAAAATCCGCGCAGAAAATGCGACAAAAACGCATGCGTTTTTCCCGAGAAAAAAATCTGGTTTTGCTCAGGAAAATTCTGCACACATTCCTGAACGTGCGCACTTAGCCTAAAGGTGTTCAAACAGCAAAACTAAAAAAGAAAAACACGTATTTGTAGCACCCTGTAAAATTTGTTATTTCACATGTGATCAAAATAAAGGATGAGCCACCAGGAATTGAAAAACTAAATTTAATCATTGATATAACATTATTTGTTTTGAATTTTTGATCATTAATAATAATAAATAATAATCTTTATTTTTATATAGCGCTAACATATTCCGCAGCGCTTTACAGTTTTGCACACATTATCATCGCTGTCCCCGATGGGGCTCACAATCTAGATTCCCTATCTGTATGTTTTTGGAGTGTGGGAGGAAACCGGAGTACCTGGAGGAAACCCACGCAAACACGGGGAGAACATACAAACTCCTTGCAGATGTTGTCCTAGGTGGGATTCGAACCCAGGACTCCAGCGCTGCAAGGCTGTAGTGCTATCCACTGAGCCACCGTGCTGCAATACTTTCATTCCTTTGAAGGTATTGCATTTTTAGAAATACACGTCATAATGAGAAATATGTTTTCTTTTTGTGAATCTGTTGAATCATCATAAGATTACCTGTTATTTAAATGAGTTTCCTGGTATAAACATATTTTGAAATGTTTCTGTGGTGATTTTGTTAATATATTGTATATTTGTGGCAGGCCATGTAAATATATTACACAGTGTCTAGTAGATAACACACAATAAGCTTGTGTTTCCTGCTTTCTAACATGACAGCTTTGCAGTGTAGACTGGAAAAGGATCAACAAAGTAATTTCATTAGTTTTAAAGTTCTGTGACAACAGGTTTATTGGTGGACTGGGGGTCTGTAGAATGATATTTAGTCAGTACAGTACTTGTTTCTAGTTGCCTCTAGTATTATATAACCACTAGCTGAACAGCCCGGCGTTGCCCGGGCATAGTAACTAACTGTGGTTAGTTGTGAGCCCCCGTCACCTTGCAGTGTGAAATTACCTGTGTTTTGTGAGCTCTCCCTGTGCAGCGTGAGCCCAGCTTGAGCGCTGGCCATGACAGGGCTGTGACAGGCTGAGGGCAGCGGAGTCATATGGGGACACGGGGGAGTGTGCTGGGTGAGAGGGGGAGGACATGTTGTGAGACCCCCCCTGTGTATTGTGAAATACCGACCAAATGCTGAACGTGTGAATATACACAGCCTCCACCTGCAGCGCCTTACTCTTCTATGTACACAGCCTCATACTGAAGCAGCACCTCACTTCTCTCATTGTCCCCGTCGCCTTATACACAGCCTCCACCTGCAGCGCCTCAATCTTCTCTATACACAGCCTCATACTGAAGCAGCACCTCACTTCTGTCATTTTCCCCCTCACATCTATCATTGTCCCCATTGCCTTATACACAGTCTCCACCTGCAGCGCCTCACTCTTCTCTATACACAGCCTCATACTGCAGCAGCACCTCACTTCTCTCATTTTCCCTCTCACATCTCTCATTATCCCCGTCGCCTTATACACAGCCTCCACCTGCAGCGCCTCACTCTTCTCTATACACAGCCTCATACTGCAGGAGCACCTCACTTCTCATTTTCCTATCATGCCTCTAGGTGAAGAGTGAACTGTGTTGTCACAGTTTGTGAAGCTCTAATCAGTTATAGTTGGAAATAAAGATGTGGTTACACAAATAGTCCACTTGATGTCAGCAGAGAGCTAGAGATGGCTTGATGCACACAGCTCTGGTTAAATGTAAGATACTCCGTGATTGGTTGGTGATACACACATAAATGTAAGATACTATGTGATTGGTTGGTGATACACACATTCAACTTTATATATATATATAGATTGAATTTTATTCTATTAAGGGCAACCTATGTTTTCCAGTTTCCATGACATTGAAGGTATTTACAGAAACCACACGATAGTGGTTTCTGTTAACTACCCACAACCCTAAACGGCTGATGTATCTTTAGAACACTAGTAGCGTAGTTGTAGACTAAACCAGCAAACATCTCAATTGTCCAATTAAACATTCTCATAAATAATTTATTTTGTTTTTTGGGACAAATTAATTGAAACTTCCTTGAAATAAATATTGTTGAATGCAGATAATTCTTTTCAACCTTACTTGCACTTGAAATTTGTTTGTGAAGCCATCTGTTCTGTGTGCAATGTTTTTCTCTCATTAGATAGTATATCTGAATACCAAGCTAATATTATAATTGCAAAATGTTTTCAACAGATTTATTATATAATGTGCAGTCATATGGATTTAAGCATTTCAAAAAGTTATATATTAATTGAAAATAAATGAAAATTCATTATGTACAAACAGAACAGTAAGTAACTTAAGTGGTATCCTGCATTCTATCATAACATGATATTTTCAATGTACTAACACAGCTATATGGTCAATTCCAGAAATACTGGCACTCTTTGAGAAACAAGTCATAAACATCTTAAACAATACAGAGCTCCACAAAAACCACAAAAAAGTTCTAACAGAAAGCCCAAACATGCATTGGTTTGACCAAATGTTAACAGTTGTATCTCATTTAAATCTGTTTGCCACTTCTAGAATTCTAAGACTAGAGATTAGGCATAGTGGAGCCATTTTCCAAGATGATGTGCCAAAACACACATCAAAGTTCGCACATTGGAATCTAACGAAAAACCAGTAGTGAATATTGAAAAGGATAGTCCACATGTGAATAATGGGTGGATGGGTAATGGTTTGACATGATATTCGGCTAATGTTGAAGATTCGGCGTGCTGTAGAAAAACCACAAGACAATTATCATCTGAAAATTATGCATTATACTGCCATGTCTACGCTTGATTTTTGAGCTATATAGTTACATATAGCTACATAGGTTGAAAAAAGATCTAGGTCCATGAAGTTTAACCTTTCACCAATTGTGCATTTTGTCACAAATTTAGCTATAATCCACAATGTTATGTGTATAAATGAAATCATCCTGCCATTTTTAAAAGCTCTTATAGTGTCTGCCATTACTACCTCTTGTGATTGGGCATTCCACAGTGTGACTGCTCTAACTCATGAGAGACCTTCCATCCCTTATATGCCGAACCTTCCGATCTGCTATATGCCGAACCTGAGCACCCGGCAGACAGTACACTGTTCGGCATTCACGGTCTCGCTAGAAGATGACCTTGTCTGTCCGCCTAGTTATTGAGTCCCCTACCACCAACACCTCTCTGGCCTTTGCTGTACTCCTATTTCCCTCCTTCCTAAAGCAGTTGTTTTCCTGGTTGCTAGGAGCAATGTCCTGCTGTAGTGATCCCAGTCCTGGGCCTAATATCAGCCAAATAGGAAATCTTTTAAGTAGTACATTGACTTGCACAACATTACATTTGTAAAACTGTATGTGATGCAATATTTATCTTTAGATTGTATATACCTTACAAAGTTTATGCTGACTTTTTGTTTCAGGCGAAATCGACAAAAAAAATCTGCAACATTTCTGTAACTGTACATAGAGCGGCAGCAGCAGGTAAGGAAATCATCAATACTTTAGTAAAGTACAACATGACTCCATTGGAGTTACGCCCCAGCAAAGTGGACCTGTAATGATTGTACCTTTTACACTTATTTGTAAAGTAGCAAAGAGCACATAAGTATACAGGGTGGGCCATTTATATGGATACACCTAAATGAAAATGGGAATGGTTGGTGATATCAACTTCCTGTTTGTGGCACATTAGTATATGGGATGGGGAAAACTTTTCAAGATGGGTGGTGACCATGGCGACCATTTTGAAGTCAGCCATTTTGGATCCAACTTTATTTTTTTCAATCAATGGGAAGAGGGTCATGTGACACATCAAACGTATTGAGAATTTCACAAGAAAAACAATGATGTGCTTGGTTTTAACGTCTTTCATGAGTTATTTACAAGTTTATGACCACTTATAAAATGTGTTCAAAGTGCTGCCCATAGTGTTGGATTGTCAATGCAACCCTCTTCTCCCACTCTTGACACACTGATAGCAACACCACAGAAGAAATGCTAGCACAGGCTTCCAGTATCTGTTGTTTCAGATGCGGCACATCTCGTATCTGAAGGCAATTGTCTATGATGTGTTGTCTTTTGGGTTCAGGTCTGTAGACTGGCTAGGCCATTCCAGGACCTTGAAATGCTTCTTACGGAGCCACCCCTTAGTTGTCTTGGTTGTTTGTTTCAGGTCATTGTCATACTGGAAATCCCAGTCATGACCAATTTTCAATGCTCTTGCTGAGGGAAGGCGGTTGGCCAAAATCTCGCAATACATGACCCCATCCATCCTCCCTTCAATACGGTTCAGTTGTCCTGTCCCCTTTTCAGAAAAGCACACCCAAAGTATGATGTTTCCCGCACCATGATTCATGGTGTTCTTGGGGTTGTACTCATCCTTCTTCCTCCAAACACGGTGATTGCAGTTGATACTAAAAAGTTCTATTTTGGACTCATCTGACCACATGACCTTCTCTCATGCCTCTGGATCATCCAGATGGTCATTGATGAACTTCAAATGGGCCTGGACATGTGCTGGCGTTAGCAATGGGACATTGCGTGCCATGCAGGATTTGCATGATAATGTTTGAGACTGTGGTCCCAGCTCTCTTTACGTCATTGACCTAGCCTTCCTGTGTACTTCTGGGCTGATTCCTGACCTTTCTCAGAATCATCCTTACCCCACAGGGTGAGATTTTGCATGGGGCCATAGACTGGGGAAGTTTGACAGTTATTTGTGTTTCTTCTGTTTTCTAATAATTGTGCCAACAGTTGTTGCCTTCTCACCAAGCTGCTTGCCTATTGTCCGGTAGCCCATCCCAGCCTTGTGAAGGTCTAAAATTTTGTTCCTGGTGTCCTTAGACAGTTCTTTGGTCTTGGCCATGGTGGTGAGGTTGTAGTGTAATTGAGTGTGTGGACAGGTGTCACGATCCATATTTGGATTTGTCGCAGCTCTGGTTCCACTGTTTAAATGTAGCTTTTTTCCTTTCGGACCATCGGTTGTTAATGCACAGTTTTTCCCCACTGGCTATCTGGTGTAACTGCAGTGCTGCTGAGTCAGCTGATGTGGGTGGTGACCACTCCCACCATCCTTTAAATGGTCACCTTATGCATCAGCTGACTGTTGGTGATAGAGTTTCTCTGTGGAGACCAGCCTTTGCAGGAGCTGCTCTCTGGTGTCAGCGATGTCTTGTGTTTTGAGTCTTGTTGCTGTGCTATCTACAGTGTGGAGCTTGGCAGCGGTGTCTGGAAGCTAAGTGCTGTGTTTTCACTTTGTCCCTTTGGTGTTTGTCACTTTCCCCTGTGTGTATTATCTGCAGTGGTGAGGCTAGTGCCCCTTGCTGGCCAGTGCACTAGCCAGGGCAGCAATAGGTGACAACGAGGGACTAGGTTCGTGATGGCGCCGGTGGGAAGGACTCGTTTAGGGCATTAATGGAGTGCAGGTGATGACCATCCCTCATTCCCTATCGGTAGGGCCTTCCTCGCCCCGATACCATCCCTTTGTGTGTTGCTCTGTCCGCTGACCGACCACCCGTTGGGTCGTGTCACATCGTGACAGGTGTCTTATACAGGTAACTAGTTCAATCAGGTGCAATTAGTACAGGTAATGAGTGCAGAGTAGAAGGACTTCTTAAAGGAAAACTAACAGGTCTGTGAGAGCCAGAATTCTTGCTGGTTGGTTGGTAATCAAATTCTTATTTCTTGCAATAAAATGCAATTGAATTATCTAAAAATCATACAATGTCAATGTCTGTTATTAACTTTTAGATTCTGTCTATCACAGTTGAAGTGTCCCTACGATAAAAATTATAGACCTCTCCATTCTTTGTAGGTGGGAAAACTTACACTGCCGATTTTCAATCAAATCCTTATTTTCCACCTTTGTAGGTTCTTAAAATACTCTGCCAAAACAGGACATCCATAACCTCGTTAGCTCCAGTCCCAGAGGAGGCCACAGACATGTTAAATAGAATGGTGACTAAATTTGTAAACTTTCTGAATCTTCACAATCATTAAACTCTTTGCTTGATTGTTATTCAGAATTATCTAGTAAACCAGACCCCAACAAAACTGCAAAGTCATGTGTTCTAATCAATTTGTTAATTCTGTAATCACTCCAGTAGCAGTTGTACCAAATTCTATAGAGATTCCTTTATTTCTAAGAATGGTTGAATTAAATAAATTGAACAAAACTCCATCATTCACTTTTTTTTTGTAGGGGGTAAAGGGGTTGGTGAGTGCTCAACAGTCATTGGCAGCTAGAAGAAGCAGAGAGGGTCGGCATGACATAGAAAATGTGGCCGACGCAGAGCATTCTGTGCAACCGCTAGAATTTCAAGATAGACCACTAGTAACAGCGTTACGTTACAAAGTTCACAAAATACAACACAGTATGAAGGAGACGGAGGCATGTAAATTTGACTATTACTGATGACCTCATGGAGTACGCTGTTGATAACTGTGAAAAAGAGGAAACTCTTGCTAAGCACATTCATCACATAAATCATAACAATTTCTACCTAGTACAAAGCATATTTTGCCAGGGTGAGAATAGCAGAACAATAAATTTAAACACCCAATACATGGTCCTTTTTAATAAGCCCTGTGATAAATTGCTAGTTGTAACATTTTCGAGACAAATGTATCCTGGAAGATCACGCTTCTTCTAAGAAGCTTTTGAAGATGCCACACAAGAATATTATAGGAATTTGCTACTGTATTTAAGAGTAATATCCCTGAGGATCATTGTTTAAAGGGAGTCTTTCGTGTCCATAAATGTTAATAACTTACTGATATGAGGTTAATCTGCAGGTTATTAGTGCTACAATGCTGTCCAGCTGCATTGCTGAAGCTGCAGCTACCGGGGAAAAATGAACTTTATTCCTCCCGGGAGCCTCCGGCTTTCTGTCATAGGAGGTGTAAAGTTCATTGTCTCTTGGTAGCTGTGGCTTGAGTAATGCTGCCTGACTGTATTGTAACACCATTAACCTGCAGATTAACCTTATGTATACAGTTTAATAGCATTTGGGTACATGACACAAACCCTTTAAGGAAACGGTTGCTTCCACCATGTCTAACAATGTATATACAAAAGAAAAAACACTTAAAAAAGTAAATTTTAAAACATAACACACATTACATAGGGCTGTCAAGATGTCCGAAAGATTATAGCACATCTGCACTCTATTAAAAAGCCAAAGGCAACGCCTTTTGTCAGAAAGTCTATTTTGCATAATGCGATCAAAGATTTGGTTTCGGCCACGGATGAAATAGTTTTAAATATCTTAAAAGGCTGAATACATTTAAAAGAGGGCAAAAGTAAAAACATATTAAAGCAATGGCATATGATATATTAACACTGAGTGATAAAAAAAACAGTCCATAAAGAAGAAACAATTAGTGAATTAGGTCGGTGGGTTTATAGAACCTCTTTTACAATCCCAGTAGTAACAAGCCTGCTTGCTAACTAAAAATGGCGCATTTTGAGAAAATGGATCGAGTTCCCAAACATGAGCTAAACAAGCTAAGGCAGCATATTACAAGTAACATACGAGAGAGTGTTCTCCGGTGTCTTGATGAGGAAATTGGTAATATTTTACACCACAATAACTTACTAGATGATATGAAAATTAAAAGATACACTGGAATATTACAGAAGTACGTGACTCTTGTTAAACAGAATAAGGCTGTGTTTCCATGGTCAGGAAACACAGCGCATTTGACGGAGCGGAAATTCCGCTCCGTCCTAAGCCCCCCCCGCGCTCCGTTTCGACCCGGTCTTTCCGGAGGTGTTCAGGACACCCGGAAAGACCGCAGGGCTACTAGCCGCAATACGCTAGGACATGCTGCGGTCTGAAAAGACGCGCCGCATGTCCGGATACGCAGGTCTTCCGCCTGCGTGTTGTTACGCATAGTGGAGACGGGATTTCTTGAAATCCCCTCCACTATGCTGTAACATCTGGATGCTGCGTGTTTGGCGCTGCGCCAACGCACAGCGCCAAACACGCAGCATTTTCTGATGCAATACTGATTGTGGAAACTCACCCTAAAAAGGAGCTTGTATCTTTAAAGGGAACCTGACAGCTGACCTTGCTCCCCTAAACCTCCGTCATAGTTGCATTGCACATTTTTCCTTCATACCATGTAAGACAAGTATAAAGCCACCCTTCTGGGGTATGTCGGTCTGCAGAAATGAAACGAAGACACATTTAGAAACTTCTTCATAAGGATTAGAAAGGGGTGGCAGAAGTTTAGAAGGTGGAAACCTAATGTAATTTCCCTTTAAACATATGATCATCAAGCATCTTACGTCGTCCTGCCCACGGAAAAGCCATTTTCTTGGTGCTAAGTTTCCTTTATAAAATGTAATTATTTCCCATTTGTAATGATATCTAATTGCAACATTCAATTTATCCACCCAAAAGAGCAATCATAAGCTAAATATTGTTCTGCGAATGCGAAAATATGATTTCATCCTTGTTCGTCCTTGAGATTTGTGTAGACTGGCCATCTGTTCCATGCAACGTATGCACGGTAATCACAACCGAGCTTCTCTTACAAAAAGGAATCAAGGTATCTCAGAAATAGCATATAAATTGCTCAGTGAACGCTAGTCAGAGCTGTCACTTATTTCCTTTGCAGAACGGATGGCTTTTTATTACATTACTCTGCAGTTCATTGAAGGACTTTCTGAATCGATACATACCGCAGACCTGTATAGTTTCATATTTTTCACTCAGACACGTCAATTTAAGTGGAGTAACAATTTCATGCTGTTTAGTTAAATACAGGAAGATAGCAAATGGTTCATGGCTCATCTGAACAAACAATAATGGAGCCGGGTAGGAGAGCAGCACATTGTACTGTCATATAGAGAGAATGGGGGTCAGGGTTTATGCCACTACTGGAAAATATTCTTCTGCTTCTACTAAATGGCTAAAAAAAACCTCAGTTCTATCAATATATAAAGATTATCATGCCCGCATGACCAAGCGGCGTGGTTCATGCACAGGTCGCATTAGGACTAGTGACTTCTAGTTCAGGACTGGCCACACAAGGACCAGGGGTTCAGGATCAGGATACAGGATAAGGATACCGCTGAAGTGGCCATAAGATCAACGACTGTTTCCTTTCACAGGTCATATTTTGATCCACTCTTGAAACCTGAGGTCAATTCAGATTGCCAGGGAGATTAATTCATCTAGAGTGGCAGGGATGTCTTGTCTAGCCAACTCATCCTTGGTCCTTCTGAATAATCCTAGTAAAAAAGGGGGGAAGCCAGCGCCGCACATGATCAGCATGAAATAATTTAAGTGCAACTGCACATGTATATTCTAACTGTTTTTTAAAATTGAGACATTTAGCAAATAATTGATCAATTCTTTGAGCTACCCCTCCACGACAAGGCATTCTCATATGGGGCAGTACCTACTCTACGTTTTTCATTTTCACTGTGCCATTGCGGCCTCCTGAATTATTAAAAGCATAACTGCAAAAAAACTGTAAAAGCAGGACTGCAAAAACTGCAAAAGTACCTGAAGCATTGCTGAATCACCCCCATGGTGCCAGTAAGACGGATGCAGGTAAAAGGCCGACCAGGTCCAGGGATGGACATTTCAGATCTGACCTCCACATACGCCAAACCAGCAGCCACAGATAAAGAGTGAAACAGGCACAGGCACAGGTGCACAATTACATATAGCCTGGGGCAGGGCAGGGCTGCTGTAAGTGTGTACAGCAGCCTAAGTCAATTATAAGAAAGAAAAAAAACAGATAAAATAACATGCATAACCCGGCGCGCACGGAAACTAGTGGTGGTCAGCCACTTACCAATACAAGTAAAAAAAGGGGGAAGCCAGCGCCGCACATGATCAGCATGAAATAATTTAAGTGCAACTGCACATGTATATTCTAACTGTTTTTTAAAATTGAGACATTTAGCAAATAATTGATCAATTCTTTGAGCCACCCCGCCACGACAAGGCATTCTCATATGGGGCAGTACCTACTCTACGTTTATCATTTTCACTGTGCCATTGCGGCCTCCTGAATAATTAAAAGCATAACTGCAAAAAAACTGTAAAAGCAGGACTGCAAAAACTGCAAAAGTACCTGAAGCATTGCTGAATCACCCCCATGGTGCCAGTAAGACGGATGCAGGTAAAAGCCGACCAGGTCCAGGGATGGACATTTCAGATCTGACCTCCACATACGCCAAACCAGCAGCCACAGATAAAGAGTGAAACAGGCACAGGTGCACAATTACATATAGCCTGGGGCAGGGCAGGGCTGCTGTAAGTGTGTACAGCAGCCTAAGTCAATTATAAGAAAGAAAAAAAACAGATAAAATAGCATGCATAACCCGGCGCGCACGGAAACTAGTGGTGGTCAGCCACTTACCAATACAAGTAAAAAAAGGGGGAAGCCAGCGCCGCACATGATCAGCATGAAATAATTTAAGTGCATCTGCACATAATTCTAACTGTTTTTTAAAATTGAGACATTTAGCAAATAATTGATCAATTCTTTGAGCTACCCCGCCACGACAAGGCATTCTCATATGGGGCAGTACCTACTCTACGTTTTTCATTTTCACTGTGCCATTGCGGCCTCCTGAATTATTAAAAGCATAACTGCAAAAAAACTGTAAAAGCAGGACTGCAAAAACTGCAAAAGTACCTGAAGCATTGCTGAATCACCCCCATGGTGCCAGTAAGACGGATGCAGGTAAAAGCCGACCAGGTCCAGGGATGGACATTTCAGATCTGACCTCCACATACGCCAAACCAGCAGCCACAGATAAAGAGTGAAACAGGCACAGGTGCACAATTACATATAGCCTGGGGCAGGGCAGGGCTGCTGTATGTGTGTACAGCAGCCTAAGTCAATTATAAGAAAGAAAAAAAACAGATAAAATAACATGCATAACCCGGCGCGCACGGCAACTAGTGGTGGTCAGCCACTTACCAATACAAGTAAAAAAAGGGGGAAGCCAGCGCCGCACATTTAGCAAATAATTGATAAATGTCTCAATTTTAAAAAACAGTTAGAATTATGTGCAGATGCACTTAAATTATTTCATGCTGATCATGTGCTGCGCTGGCTTCCCCCCCCTTTTTTTCTTGTATTGGTAAGTGGCTAACCACCACTGGTTGCCGTGCGCGCCGGGTTATGCATGCTATTTTATCTGTTTTTTTTCTTTCTTATAATTGACTTAGGCTGCTGTACACACATACAGCAGCCCTGCCCTGCCCTGCCCTGCCCTGCCCTGCCCTGCCCCAGGCTATATGTAATTGTGCACCTGTGCCTGTTTCACTCTTTATCTGTGGTTGCTGGTTTGGCGGATGTGGAGGTCAGATCTGACATGTCCATCCTTGGACCTGGTCGGCCTTTTACCTGCATCTGTCTGACTGGCACCATGGGGGTGATTCAGTTATGCTTCAGGTACTTTTGCAGTTTTTGCAGTCTTGCTTTACAGTTTTTTGCAGTTATGCTTTTAATTATTCAGGAGGCCGCAATGGCACAGTGAAAATGATAAACTTAGAGTAGGTACTGCCCCATATGAGAATGCCTTGTCGTGGCGGGGTAGCTCAAAGAATTGATCAATTATTTGCTAAATGTCTCAATTTTAAAAAACAGTTAGAATTATGTGCAGATGCACTTAAATTATTTCATGCTGATCATGTGCTGCGCTGGCTTCCCCCCCTTTTTTTCTTGTATTGGTAAGTGGCTAACCACCACTGGTTGCCGTGCGCGCCGGGTTATGCATGCTATTTTATCTGTTTTTTTTCTTTCTTATAATTGACTTAGGCTGCTGTACACACATACAGCAGCCCTGCCCTGCCCCAGGCTATATGTAATTGTGCACCTGTGCCTGTTTCACTCTTTATCTGTGGTTGCTGGTTTGGCGGATGTGGAGGTCAGATCTGACATGTCCATCCTTGGACCTGGTCGGCCTTTTACCTGCATCTGTCTGACTGGCACCATGGGGGTGATTCAGTTATGCTTCAGGTACTTTTGCAGTTTTTGCAGTCTTGCTTTACAGTTTTTTGCAGTTATGCTTTTAATTATTCAGGAGGCCGCAATGGCACAGTGAAAATGATAAACTTAGAGTAGGTACTGCCCCATATGAGAATGCCTTGTCGTGGCGGGGTAGCTCAAAGAATTGATCAATTATTTGCTAAATGTCTCAATTTTAAAAAACAGTTAGAATTATGTGCAGATGCACTTAAATTATTTCATGCTGATCATGTGCGGCGCTGGCTTCCCCCCCTTTTTTTCTTGTATTGGTAAGTGGCTAACCACCACTGGTTGCCGTGCGCGCCGGGTTATGCATGCTATTTTATCTGTTTTTTTTCTTTCTTATAATTGACTTAGGCTGCTATACACACATACAGCAGCCCTGCCCTGCCCCAGGCTATATGTAATTGTGCACCTGTGCCTGTTTCACTCTTTATCTGTGGTTGCTGGTTTGGCGGATGTGGAGGTCAGATCTGACATGTCCATCCTTGGACCTGGTCGGCCTTTTACCTGCATCTGTCTGACTGGCACCATGGGGGTGATTCAGTTATGCTTCAGGTACTTTTGCAGTTTTTGCAGTCTTGCTTTACAGTTTTTTGCAGTTATGCTTTTAATTATTCAGGAGGCCGCAATGGCACAGTGAAAATGATAAACTTAGAGTAGGTACTGCCCCATATGAGAATGCCTTGTCGTGGCGGGGTAGCTCAAAGAATTGATCAATTATTTGCTAAATGTCTCAATTTTAAAAAACAGTTAGAATTATGTGCAGATGCACTTAAATTATTTCATGCTGATCATGTGCTGCGCTGGCTTCCCCCCCTTTTTTTCTGAATAATCCCTTACAGAAGGCGGCTACCAATGCTTCATCGTTCCATCCAAGTTCGGAAGACCAAGTTCAGAAGACAAGGTGTGGTGCATACTGGGCTGATGGACAATTCTCTATGAACTCCGCTCAGCTTATTCACGTTATCGCAAGACACTGATCCTGCAATATGACGCACAGCTCAGTGTCTCTTCTGGATGGCAGGCTGAATGCTCGCATCATGCCAACATTCAGCATACCATCTAGATGTAACAGAGCTAGACTTGTCATGGGACAACTGGATTATCTTCTTGTCGGACAGGTGAGGAATATTTTTTTTATTATTTTAGTTTTTTTACAGGGGACATGGGCATCGGAGGATTATCTTCACATCAGACAAGTTAGGGACATGGTTGTTTATTATTTTTGATCTTTTACAGAGGACATGGAAATTAATGGATTAGATGTGAAGGTGAGTTTAACTTTGCTTTTTTATTTCAAATAAAGAAGTCATTGTCTTTATTTCAAATAAAATATTTTATTCTTGCACTGTGTTTATTTCATAACTTACTATGAGGTTAGTAATGTGGGTGTCTTATAGACGCTTCCCATTTACTAACTCCTGGGCTTGATGTCAACTGACAATACAAAGCTGACATCAACCTCAACCCTATTAGCCCACTTGCCACCACCATAGGGCAAGTGGAAAGAGCGAGGCTAAGCCCCATATTTGGCGCATATTATGGATGCGCCATTTCTGGGGTGGCTGAGGGCTGATGTTTTTAGTCTGGGAGGGGTCAATCTCCATGGCCCTTTCCTAGGCTATTAATATCAACCCACGGCTGTCTGTTTAGCCATTGCTGGTTATTGAGTATAGGGGGGAACCCATTTTTTTTTTTTTTTGGTGGGTGGTCTCCCTATGATAAAGTAGTCAAACATGAAAAAAATGCCAAATATTAAAATGTAACTTTTAATTGTAGTAATTAAAAAAGACTAACAACATATACAACGACAATGTGACACACATTAAAAATTGAACAACTCCTAATCTATCCCTACTCGATGCCTTTTTCTGGTTACCTGCCTAAGAGTGAAGGTTCTTTTGCTAGGTGAAGAGAATGGGGCATCAGACTGCGCTGCTCGCCTGTCTGGATTATGTACCAGAGGAGTCCAAGTGGATGTAATAGAGAATAGAGTTTATTGCTACGCGTTTCGTGGTGATCACACCACTTCCTCAGGACAGTCTGTACACATACACATACAGGGTCTGATATTTATAGCAAAGTAAGGCACATGCAGACGCCTCCTTTTAAAAAAATGCCACACCCAGTGGGCGGGGAATCAGACTAAAACACATATACATCATAAAACACAACAAAAAAATCATAAAATATACTGGAGTATATCACTTAAAACCATTGTTCATACATTTAAAAATGTAGATACAATAAAACACAAAAAAGGTAGTTCAATAAATAACAACAAAAAAATTGGTTTAACAATTAAAGTAGTTCAATAAATAGATTTTGCAAGCTGGGGGTGTGCTTGAATATGGTGTTGACCATTCATTCTTTGTCAGGACCCTGCTACTTGTGTTTTAAACCATTGAGCCATGGGTAGATTTGATTGGATCTCTTTATTTGGTGATAGTTGAAATCAAAGAGATGATACTAGATTAAAAAACTCTGGGAAAAAGAAAAAAAAATAAACTCAGAAAAAAGCATTTTGAAGAAAAAAAAAGGAGAAACAAATCACAATGAAGGGATGAATCCCTTCATGTCAAGGAGCAGATGTTTGTCAGATCTGTGTCATGAAGTACAGAGGAAAATTGAGGTAGGTTGTACAGGGGAACATAGCAAACTCCATAAATAAATCAATTGAACAAATCAGTTGTTTCATTGAGTCCATGGGGATTTATAGTCTTCAGCTTGTGAATCCAGAAGATCTGTTTCCTGTTAAGAGTCTGGACTCGGTTGGGGTTATCAAGGGGAACATGGTCAATGGGGATCACCCTGAAGGAGATCCTTTTGTTGTGATATAATGCATAATGCCTGGACAGGCCATGCTGTAGAAATCCTTCTTTTATATTATGCCTGTGCGAGTTTATTCTTTTATGTAGCTGTTGCGTTGTCCTACCCACATATCATTTCTTACATTCTCATATAATGACATAGATGACGAAACTGGATTGGCAAGTCAAATGGTATTTGATTTGAAACTCATCTGAATCTCCACTGTCTGATGAAAAAGTTTTTGCATCATGAATGATGCTGGAGCAACATAGACATCTCGGGATCCCACACCTATAGGAGCCTTGTCTGAGCTTTTTTGCAGACTGATTGAAATCCTCTTTTTCTTTTAACCGGCTTGGAGCCAACATGTTTTTTAATGTCGGGGCCCTTCGGAGGGTTACCAGGGGATTATTGGAAAGAAGCTTCCCCAATATGGGATCATTAAGAAGTACGCCCCAATGTTTTTTTAGAACCAGACAAATTCTCTTGTTCTGGGCTGAAAAAGTGGTAATAAAATTGAAGTTGAACTTAGTATCAGATGCCGATTTTTTTGATTTATTAAAGATTAGGTCTGTCCATTCAATTTTTTTGCTTTCAGAGAAGGCTCTATGGATCAATTTTTTGGGGTAACTTCTTTCAAGAAATCAAAAAAATCAGCATCTGATACTAAGTTCAACTTCAATTTGTGCCTTGTCTTGCTTGGTCCAAATAAGTATCGTCTTCTTGTTTGCAGAGCTCAGTAGTGCCTGCTTTACAGCAATTTAACCATAAAGTCCTGCTTTTCATAGTCTGCTCTGGACAATTGATGTTGTTGAGGTGAATCCGCTATTTGATGTCTTTGCATCATTTATGAGGGATGGTATATGAAGCGCTGTCATTTTGTGGTTTCTGAAGCCACTAACTCTGATGAACTTATCCTCTGCAGCAGAGTTAATTCTTGGTGAATATGCCGATGCTGTATACACCGGAAAATTTCCTTCAAGTACACTAGTTAGACAATTTTATCAGATCATATTTTTTATATTTTTTTTAATTGCCCATCACCTTTACATGACTAACATTTTCCATAGTGCTGTACAGGAATTGTCACCACTGCATCAGATTTTTATCTAATGTAAGTAAAACTTTAGTTTCATTGTAGAACCACACTATGACCCAATTACTTTGCCAGTATGTTTTTAAAATATGGAAGGCAGTCAGAGAAAACCTCCACAATCACTATGAGAATATACAAGCTCCATGCAGGTGTAGCCCTTGGTAGGGTTGAAACTCAAGACTCCACTGTTGCTAACCACCATCATCATCATGCTGCTCATTATTTTCCTATCAAATAGCATATTGTGCAGTTCATATAACTTCTATTAAACTTTTCTGGAATTTTCAAACAACTAAGGATGTACCCGATCTTCTATTAACATGTTGCACTTTTGTTGAAGATTTATCAGTGAATCCATGTTATTTGGTTTCTCACTGTGAAATAAAATAGACTACAAGGCAATGCAGAACATTAATGGGCTGCACAGCTGCAAAGGAATTCAAATTTAAAAGCCTTCTTATAGATCTAATAATATCTATTATTGTTCCTGATTTTATGCCAGTTTTTAATTTATGACTATTGAACATAAGAAGTACATTTAGCTGAAATATCTGTGAAAATAATATTTGAGACACTGAAAATATGCCCTGCAATACCAAATCTTTCCAAGTGCACAAAAAAGCTTTAATATTTGGTAATTAACTGCATGGGTAATAAAGCGCAATTCCAACCCTCTTAACAATACTTATTACTGCTCAGTACAATTCAACAGGTAATGTATCTGTCAATGGATTCTGTGATATATTATTAGTAAAAGAAAAACACTGCAGTCTATAGGACTATGAGAAAAGATCCCTAGAAAACTTTGTTTACATAAAGTAAAAATTCAGGACATGTATTAATTAATGGCAATTATAGATTTAATGCCTTAACAATTACGGTTTTAAAATATTCTTTGGACTTTCTTAAAGGATCTTCCAGGTATATACATTACAAGCCTCTCTTTATAGGCATACTTCACAACTTTGAAAGAAGGGAGAGACATGCTGTGGCGTAAAATTGTATTTTACGCTAAACCACTTCCCAAACTTTACCCAGTCCTTTATATGTGACTACACAGAAATATTCCTATTGAAACCCATTAGTGTTCTCTCACAATATGGCACTGCTTTTATGGCTCCCCACAGTCCTCCCGTCTCACACACAGTATGATGTCTCCTACAGTACATTTTCTCACACAAAGTATGATACCCACACACTAGATTTCCTCACACACGGTATGATATTCCTTCACACAGTATAAGGTCCTTCCACATTCCTCCAACACAGTATGTTGCCTCCATAGCACCCATCATACAGTATGATGCCCCACAAGGCCTTCTACCCAAAATGATGCTCGATTCACACACAGTATGATGCCCTCACATTATATTCCCTCACACAGTATGATTTGCCCATAGCCCCTCACACAGTATGATGCCCTCTACACAGAATGATGCCTTCCATAGTCACTCCCACACACAATATGGATGCCCACCATAGTCACCATCCATACACAATATGATGCGCCAAAATTTTCCTCACACATAGTATGATGCACCCATATTCCCCTCTATGTTGGCTGCATACAGTACGATGCTGCAAAAGTCCCTCCTTATGCATTATGATGCTCCTCCACACATACACAAAGATACTTACCTGTCACATCCACGTAACGCATACATACACCTTTACTTGCCTATAATATTCCTGCTCACTGCTCCTGGATTACTCAGTGAGCTGTCTTTAGGTCATGTGACTGACATTCTCGAGGATCTCTGAAGGACCTTACAGCTCTACCAAGACAGAATGGTAAAGAAAGGACCGTGGGCTCCTTTCTGCAGCATTGTATGCAACTATATACATCATTCCCTGACCTTACCCCCACTGTACTACAGAACGCCACTGACTGTCTGTCCACAGTCTCCAACATCATGTCCGCTCTCTATCGGAAACTCAACCTCTCCAAAACTGAACTTCTTCTGCTCCCGCTGTCTACTAACCTCCCTAAATCTGACATTTCCCTCTCCGTGGGTGGCACCATAATAACACTCCGGCAGCAGCGTGCTGTCTGGGTGTTATGTTTGACACCAATCTCTCCTTCACTTCCCAAATACAATCTCTTGCCCGCTCTCGCCGCTTACACCTAAAGAACATCTCTAGAATCCGCCCTTTTCTCACCATGGAAACAACAAAAACCCTCACTTGTCGCCCTGATCCACTCTTGCCTGGATTACTGTAACGCTCTATTAATTGGCCTCCCCTCACTTGACTTTCCCCTCTCCAGTCCATCCTTAATGTGGCAGCCAGGGTCATCCATCTTGCTAATCAGTACTCGGACGCGTCCGCTCTTCACCAGTCCTTACATTGGCTGCCCATTCATTATAGGATCCAATTCAAAGTAAATTGAAATAAAGTATGGATCTACCAATCAAAGAGTGTATATAGTCAGCAAGGTAGAAGTGCAAGTTAAAAATTAACTTTTATTAGTAATGTTTAAAAAGAACCAAATGGTTCATACCATGGTAAAAATAAGAACACTATAAAAGACAAATACAATCACCGCTCTCACCAGAAGGTGACAACTAAATGACTACAAAATCTCTTTTCAGTGGGTAACTAGATCGACCAAAAGTTATTAGTCTGGACAATGGCCTGTTATTTAGTACAAGCAATGTCTCTATGTCCAAATCTGGGATTCCTCATAGATATACCATGTATCAGTCGTTATGAGGTCCTATAAGCACTATTGTCAAATAGTCAATAAATAGGGATCAATAATAAATCATTATACATTTCAGGATAATTGGAACAATCTCACCAGAAATGTCCTCTGATCCCGGATATTCACTCCGTGTCCACATGCGTTTCAATCTATTGGGGGAGGCTTGCAATACCATACATTACCCCTAAGGAAACCGCAGACATCTGAGCTTATTGTTCATATTATATCTCAGATGTCTGCGGTTTCCTTAGGGGTAATGTATGGTATTGCAAGCCTCCCCCAATAGATTGAAACGCATGTGGACACGGAGTGAATATCCGGGATCAGAGGACATTTCTGGTGAGATTGTTCCAAATATCCTGAAATGTATAATGATTTATTATTGATCCCTATTTATTGACTATTTGACAATAGTGCTTATAGGACCCTCAAACGACTGATACATGGTATATCTATGAGGAATCCCAGATTTGGACATAGAGACATTGCTTGTACTAAATAACAGGCCATTGTCCAGACTAATAACTTTTGGTGGATCTAGTTACACACTGAAAAGAGATTTTGTAGTCATTTAGTTGTCACCTTCTGGTGAGAGCGGTGATTGTATTTGTCTTTTATAGTGTTCTTATTTTTACCATGGTATGAACCATTTTGGTTCTTTTTAAACATTACTAATAAAAGTTAATTTTTAACTTGCACTTCTACCTTGCTGACTATATATATATCCAATTCAAAGTACTTGTTCTCACCCACAAAGCTCTCCACAGTGCAGCACCCCCCTACATCTCCTCCCTCATTTCTGTCTATTGGCCTAACCGACCGCTGCGCTCTGCAAACGACTTTCGACTAACCTCTGCACTAATCCGTACCTCCCACTCCCGACTCCAAGACATCTCCCGCGCTGCGCAAATCCTCTGGAATGCTCTACCCCAAGAAATTAGGACCAGCCACAACTTGCACAGTTTTAGATGCTCCCTCAAAGCACATTTGTTCAGAGCAGCCTATCACGTTCACTAATCAAAGTCATTTTATGTGTAACAGTGCGTGTCTAGCCCATTCACTATCTCCATCCATCCCTCACTCCCTCAAGATGGCTGGACCATCATTGTAAATGCACCATTGTATATACACACCTGTACTTTGTATCTCCCCCACCTCATTGTAGATTGTAAGCTCTCACGAGCAGGGTTGTTTTAATTTTTTTAATTTGCTTTAATCATTGTTAAAGTTGCTACTTTTGACTGTTGTGTTTGAAACTGTTAAAGCGCTGCGGAATATGTTGGCGCTATATAAATATAGATTATTATTATTATTACATGAATTCTCAGTAACTACTACTCCTCTTAGCCACCCAGAGACATACTTTGAAATACCGAGTACTCAACACTAGAGAAGTTAAAGGATCACAAGATGGAGTATTATTGATTCTGCATTATAGATATTGGAAAATATGCCAGAAGCTATAGAGGCCTAAGGTTTTGATGACGATGTATTGCAAGTAAGATCCCTTATTAAATTGTGCTCAGAACAAGAATATAAAGATGGACCTTAGACGTTTGTGTTGTTATTGCCTGAGACAGAGCATTCTGTAATGTACGCTAGTGGTCAGGTGAAATCAGGATGGCATTTGGTTTTGATGATGGAGGATGATAGACATTGGCAAATGGCAGATTAGACGGCAAATCCAACCTGATTTCTGATAAACTTGTTCACATAGTTTCACCCTGAGATTGCCAGCAATAATCTGTAGAGGAGCCTTGTATCAAGTATTCAGCTCCCACCGCAGCACCCCCAGAGGTGAAATCAGGCATTGCATGTTAACCACTGAAGTCAGTAGGTTAACCATTTATTGCCTGGACAGGTAATTTCTTCAAGACAGAGAGATACTCTCTATAGCTTGCTATCCAAAATGGCCAATAAATGTAGGTCCTGAAATAGGAACTACCTCTATAAACAGGATTAAATGATATTTAAAAATCTCTTTTTAACCCTAAAACCTCTGTTGTTGGGTTGGAATCTAAAAACTTGGCTGTGTTCATATAAACCAGCACCACTGCTGTCCTTGAGTTGTGTCTAATATTGTAGCTCAGCTCCATTGAAGGAAATTAGGCTGAGCTGCAATACAGCTCGGGAACAGAAGAAAGAAGTCCTGTTTTCTAATTATGCACAACTCATTTCATAATAGAGCAGAATATACCAGATGCCCATATTGATTTATTGCAATGTGGTGGAAAGCCTAGTATATAGAGGATGCCTACCGATGACTAATATTATGCCAATGCTGCAAATCCATCTGACCATTACAAGCTCTCAGGCAGTGTTTGGCTGATCACTCAAGGCTTAAAAACCCCTTAATAGGAGAAAAGCAAGAAAAGAAAAGGACAAAATGTTGCATATTAGTGTCTAATCTGTGTGCATTATACATTTCATGTGAAGCTGTTTATCCAATATATTATCTTCTAGGAATCATTTTAACAAAAAAGCAAATGTTAACAGGACTCTGTCACCAGACTTTTGCTACCTCATCTGAGAGCTGGATAACATAGGAAAAGAGACCCTGATAATAGTGATGTATCACTTACTTTACTGGGTGTAGCAGTTGTGACTAGTGTTGAGCATTCCGATACCGCAAGTATCGGGTATCGGCCGATATTCGCGTTATCGGAATTCCGATACTTAATTCCGATACTTTTTCAATATCGTATACCGGAATCGGAAGTTCCCATAATTCTTTGAGAGGCAATGTGATTTTAGTCAGCCAATGAGGAATCCTACGAAGTGTGGGCACATCCTGTAATGCTGCGGTCATCTTAACTAATGGCATGGCTGTGATTGGCTGCTGAAATGATGTCAGAATGCACTATAAAAGGCGCCGCCGCCATTTTAGCGTCACTGTGCTGTGAACTCAGTAAGGGACAGAACGCTACTCTGCTCACTCTGAGGGACAGTTAGATATTGCGATTTTGTGTACTACTGTGCTTTAGGCAGGCTAGTTTACCAACCGCTGTGTAAAGCTTCATTTTGCCAGTGTTGTTTTAACAGCTCTGTGCAAGGTGTGTGTGTGACAGTGCAGGTGACGCTGCAGTTTGCTCTGCATCCACCGCTGTTTGTAGGCATCTGCACGTGTCACTGACTTTTTTTTTTTAATTTTATTTAGTGGAATTGGTGCAGCTCCATTATATTAGAAAAAAATCAAATCTATTAGTGTGACGTGCTTCCATCCGTATACAATACATTGGTTGCAAACACTATAGAAGTACACAAAGGAGCTTTTCACAGATAGTGAATAGTTGTGTTTCAGTGTTCACTGCAGTCTGTGAGGTTTTGATTTTTTGAGTGCAGATCACGCTCCAGTTAGTTCTTCAACCACTGCTGGTTGTAGTCTGCTGAGCGTGTGTCACTGCCTCATCCTTCACATTTTTCTCTAATTGGTGCTGCTCCATTTTAGTGGAAAAAAATCTAATCTATTAGTGTGACGCGCTTCCATCCGTATACAATACATTGGTTGCAAACACTATAGAAGTACACAAAGGAGCTTTTCACAGATAGTGAATAGTTGTGTTTCAGTGTTCACTGTAGTCTGTGAGCTTTTCATTTTGTGAGTGCAGATTACGCTCCAGTTTGTACTTCAACCACTGCCGGTTGTAGTCTGCTGAGCGTGTGTCACTGCCTCATCCTTCACATTTTTCTCTAATTGGTGCTGCTCCATTTTAGTGGAAAAAAATCTAATCTATTAGTGTGACGCGCTTCCATCCGTATACAATACATTGGTTGCAAACACTATAGAAGTACACAAAGGAGCTTTTCACAGATAGTGAATAGTTGTGTTTCAGTGTTCACTGTAGTCTGTGAGCTTTTCATTTTGTGAGTGCAGATTACGCTCCAGTTTGTACTTCAACCACTGCCGGTTGTAGTCTGCTGAGCGTGTGTCACTGCCTCATCCTTCACATTTTTCTCTAATTGGTGCTGCTCCATTTTAGTGGAAAAAAATCTAATCTATTAGTGTGACGCGCTTCCATCCGTATACAATACATTGGTTGCAAACACTATAGAAGTACACAAAGGAGCTTTTCACAGATAGTGAATAGTTGTGTTTCAGTGTTCACTGTAGTCTGTGAGCTTTTCATTTTGTGAGTGCAGATTACGCTCCAGTTTGTACTTCAACCACTGCCGGTTGTAGTCTGCTGAGCGTGTGTCACTGCCTCATCCTTCACATTTTTCTCTAATTGGTGCTGCTCCATTTTAGTGGAAAAAAATCTAATCTATTAGTGTGACGCGCTTCCATCCGTATACAATACATTGGTTGCAAACACTATAGAAGTACACAAAGGAGCTTTTCACAGATAGTGAATAGTTGTGTTTCAGTGTTCACTGTAGTCTGTGAGCTTTTCATTTTGTGAGTGCAGATTACGCTCCAGTTTGTACTTCAACCACTGCCGGTTGTAGTCTGCTGAGCGTGTGTCACTGCCTCATCCTTCACATTTTTCTCTAATTGGTGCTGCTCCATTTTAGTGGAAAAAAATCTAATCTATTAGTGTGACGCGCTTCCATCCGTATACAATACATTGGTTGCAAACACTATAGAAGTACACAAAGGAGCTTTTCACAGATAGTGAATAGTTGTGTTTCAGTGTTCACTGTAGTCTGTGAGCTTTTCATTTTGTGAGTGCAGATTACGCTCCAGTTTGTACTTCAACCACTGCCGGTTGTAGTCTGCTGAGCGTGTGTCACTGCCTCATCCTTCACATTTTTCTCTAATTGGTGCTGCTCCATTTTAGTGGAAAAAAATCTAATCTATTAGTGTGACGCGCTTCCATCCGTATACAATACATTGGTTGCAAACACTATAGAAGTACACAAAGGGGCCTTTCACAGATACTGAACAGTTGTCTGCAGGGTTCACTGTAGTCTGTGAGGAATAACCACACTTAGGCCTTAACTTTTCTGACTTTCTTTATCAATCTACCAAGATGAAGAAGTCAGTGAGTAAGGCACGTGGTCGTGGTCGAGGCCGTGGATTTGCAGCAGGGAGAGGACGTGGGGATTCTGTGGCTGCTGCCGCACCCAGTGACACAGCATCCACCAGTTTTCCCCGTGAGCGTTCCTTTATGCGCACTTTTGTAGGAGCTCAGCGTACCCCCCTGCTGCGTGAAGAACAAATTGAAGCCGTTGTTGGTTGGATGGCAGCCAATGCATCGACTTCAATACCTTCCACCTCCTCTCAGGACCACAGCACTGTTGAACAACCATCAGTCTCTTCACCGCCTGCCAAATTGCCCAGGCAGTCAGAGAGCTCTGTACAGGAGCCAGCTGAGTCTCTGCTTCTGTTCTCAGAATCTGTTGGCTTGGAAACAGGGGCCCAGCCAAGCAGCATTCTGGAATGTGAAGAAGAGGCAGTATGCAGTGATGCGCAACAGCTGTGTTTCTCTGAATCTGAAGAGGCGGGTGAGCCAGTGCCGATGGTCAGCACACCGCCCGAACGCATCTGATGATGATGAGACTCAGTTGCCAGTTTCTGTTGAGCATGGTGCTGGCCAGACCACCCAACAACAGCAGGTGTTGGAAGAGGGTAGTGGTGGAGATGATGAGGTCCAAGACCCAACATGGCGTGAGGAACAGGAAGGTGGTGGGAGCAGCTCTGAGGAAGAGATTGCACCAACGGTCCAAACAGTAGGGAGAGGTAGGCTGCAGACTCGCTTGCCTGTAGCCTCCAGTTTGGCACCCGTTCGGAGCAGTTCTCTTACAACAGCCAAACCGGGCGCTCCCAGGACTTGCTCTGCGTGGTCCTTTTTTGATACAGTTGCAGATGATATTTGCTATGTAAAATGCAAGCTGTGTAATCAAAAAATTAAAAGAGGTAAAAGTGTCAGTAACCTTAATACAACAAATATGTGGAAACATGTGCGGTCAAAGCACTTTGTTGAGTTACAAAGACACACTGGAGATGTAGGCCAACCTACAGCAGCACCTACATCTTCAGCTCCTGTTGGAGCCTCTTCCTCCAGTTCACACACAGCTGGTAAGGCTTCCTCAAAGGATCGCCATGGAAGAACCTCTGTCACTGTTGTCCAGAGACACAGTGTTATTCCACCCACAGCTGCAAGTCCCCTGTCATCCTCACACACCCAGGCCACAAAACAGCCATCGGTAGCACAGGCATGGGATAAAAGACGGCCATACTCGGCAAACCATCCACGAGCACAGGCTCTGAATGCTGGCATTGCAAAACTCCTGTCCCTTGAAATGCTGTCATTCAGGCTGGTGGAGACTGACAGTTTCCGTGAATTAATGGCATTGGCAGTCCCACAATACAATGTGCCCAGCCGATTTTATTTCAGCAGGCAAGCCGTCCCTGGTCTGCAAAAGCATGTTGAGGCAAAAATTAAACATGCGCTACTAAACGCCGTCAGTAGCAAGGTCCACCTGACCACCGATGCGTGGACCAGTACCCATGGCCAGGGACGATACCTTTCACTCACTGCCCATTGGGTGAATGTTGTGGAGCCGGGTACAGATCTTGCGAGTGGCGCTGTACGTGTTCTGCCAACTCCAAGGATTGCCGGAATCAAGTCTGTCCACATTGACTCCTCCTCCTACTCCAGTTCCTCAGAATCATCGCTGCAGGAGCCGTCATGGTCTACCTCCACATGGATCCGTGGACGCTTACCTGATGCGACCGATATGAGCACAGCCGTGGCCAAACGGCAACAGGCCGTTCTGAAATTAATTCCCATGGGGAATCGAAGCCACACAGCGCAGGAGGTCTGGAATGCCATCAAGCAGGAGAGCGACGTGTGGTTTTTGCCAGCGAATCTCCAGCCAGGCTTGGTAGTGTGTGACAATGGCCGAAATCTGGTGGCAGCTCTGGGCCTTGGCAACCTCACTCACATACCATGTCTGGCACATGTGCTCAACTTGGTCGTGCAGAGTTTTTTGAGGGACTATCCGGATCTTGATGCACTGCTGCACAAGGTCCGCCTAGAGTGCGCTCACTTGCGACGTTCCAGCATGGCCAGATCGCGCATTGCAGCTCTGCAACGCAGATTGCGCCTTCCTGAACATCGCATCATATGTGACGTATCCACCAGGTGGAATTCAACGTTACATATGTTGGAGCGGTTGTGTGAGCAGCAGCCAGCAGTTATGGAGTATCAGCTGCATCAGGCGCAATCAACACGCAATTTGCGCCGTCCACACTTCACCATTAATGAGTGGGCCACTATGAAGGACATGTGCCACGTTTTGCGTGCGTTTGATGAGTCAACGCGGATGGCGAGTGCAGATGATGCACTAGTCAGCCTGACTGTCCCCCTTATCTGCCTGCTTCAAAAAACACTGCAAGCAATAAGGGATGAGGTTTTGGAAGAGGTGGAGGATGAGGAGTCACAAATTCCATCACCTTCTGGAAAGTCAGCGCAACGTGGTTCCTCACAAAGGGCTGGGCAGGGCTCACTTTGTGAGGAGGATGAGGAGGAGGAGTCAATGGAGGAGGAAGACATCGCTCCAGAGGGAGGTACACAACGCTCTAGTCAGTATGTAGAGCGAGGGTGGGGTGATGCAGAGCAGGCAGAGATAACGCCTCTTGCAGAGGACAGCGTTTCTTTGCCAGTTGGGAGTCTGCAGCACATGGTTGATTTCATGCTGCAGTGCCTAAGAAACGACCGCCGCATCGCCCACATTCTCACGACGTCTGATTATTGGGTGTACACCCTCCTAGACCCTCGCTACCGGGACAACGTCAAAAGCCTCATCACACCGTTGAACCGGGAGCGTAAAATGCGGGAGTACCAAGACACACTGGTGCAATCCCTAATGTTCTACCTTACTGCCGAGAGCACTGCTGCTGCTACTGCTTTACAAAGCAGCTCTGTGCGTCGAGGCAGTGTAGAGAGCTCTGCAACAAGAGGGAGCACACGCAGTGCCTCTGCACAGGGAAAGACCAGTATGTTAAAAATGTGGCAAAGTTTTGTGGCAGCGCCACAAATGTCTACACCATCCGAGAGGGCTCCAGTCAGCGGGAGGCAACGTATCCGTCAGATGGTGACAGACTACTTGGCTTTGCCTCTCAGTGTACTCCCAGATGGCTCTTCCCCATTCAAGTTTTGGGTCTCTAAGCTGGATACATGGCCAGAGCTTAGCCAGTATGCATTGGAGGTGCTGGCTTGCCCTGCTGCCAGTGTATTATCGGAGCGCGTCTTTAGTGCTGCAGGTGGTGTACTAACAGACCGTCGCATGCGACTATCCTCCGATAATGTAGACCGGCTTACTTTTCTGAAAATGAATAAGGCATGGATCTCGCAGAATTTGTCTGTCCGTTTTCAGATTAAATAACTGGTTCGCAACGTTATCCATGTCTCCTGTTATGTTCATCTTTCTACCACCTGAACTCTACTCCCTGGGCTCCAACACTGCCAGTTGCTGCTCAGAAGTGTCGTGTCCACAGAACAAAACACAAGCTCTACTGTTAGTGGGGTTCAGTAACGCCAGCTGTTCCCTGCTGTGTCAACGGCAAGAAGTCTCCTGTTCCCGACACATGGACAGAAAAACACATGACCAACATGCTCCAAATAGGGAAGAGCCGTCACCCTGCTTGTTATGCTGAAAACATGAAATTGTGAAGTTTTGCAGGCCTAGAATGATAAATTTTTATGACAAATATGGACAAATAATAATTTGTCATCACAGCGCATATCTGCACATGTCTATTAGAAATGGTAACAAAAAATAAAACATAGTCTACTCTTCACATTTTGAAATTAATGCATAAAAGTACATTTCAGACTTATGAATTAATGCTTTTTAAGGAACTTTATCTGTACCTGTAAGATAATGCAGTCAATGGATGTACGAATCATTAAATCCTCATCATCATCATCACGAGTTTTATTTATGACAGACATTATAAAATACACATACTGATGCCAACTGTAACTTCAAACACCATATATGAAATGGCCAGCATGTAAACATGGTAATAATGTCCAATAATAAATTATTACATCTAGAAAGTGCATCATGCATACTGACAATAGGTAGTTATACCTGCAAGTGCTGTTGAAACAACCACAAGAGATATAAATTAATACTGGTATATAGGTATCACAGTGCATAGTTACTCATGGACAATGTTGATGTAATACTGTATCTCAATTAAGTCAGCGTCAACCATTAGGCTTGTTAGTCTTGTACATTGTTAAAGAGGGAACGTAATTTTTTTGTTTGTCATAGGTGGAGTATTACACATTAAATTATTACTGCTGTATTTTTTTTGCGTCCCTAGTGCGCAATAACGCAGCCTAACCTCACATTTGATAGTCAGCTAATTGCCACACGCTACCCTACCCTACGCGTGACAGTAGGAAGGTAGTGTTGACGGATAAAGCTTTGCGCAACCAGACATTCTTTTACCCTCTTCAACACTCTACAAGCAAAAAATGCATGATTTCAGCCGCAGACTTTATTGACGTACAGTATAACATCGGCATTACCCATCAGAGGCTGTCCACTGTCTGATACAGACATAGAATATACCTTTGCTATCCGTAGCCTTTGTTTCACCTACACTTGCAGGCACACACTTAAATTGTGACAAACAATGCCTAATGTTTTTTTAAATGGTTATTTTTTATTGTACATTATTGTGTCATCAATCACATTGATGAGTCCATGCTGGACATGTCATACATGCTATAGAAAGTTACGATTTTATGAACTTAAATAATTGAAATGTCTGTGACTGTCACATAAAATTTGCGATGATGATGATGAGTGACTATTACAAAATCCATTGTCTTCACTATGTTATGGTTTAACATAGCGTTCCTTAAGCATTATTCATAAAAAAAAAAATGGACTTTTATTCTTAAATTTACAACACTATATTTTGTTACCAATTTTTTGGGTGTTGTGTTGTTCCATTTATTTTGGCATGTGCATATATGCGTTTATATTTGTATTTTCTTTATTTTTCCTTCTTGAAATTAGAAAACATGTGTATCTTTGTACCGTGTTAGCCAGTAGATAGAAAAATATTTAGACTTCAGAGTCAGCAGTGGTTGATACCTTTTAATGGATAACTGAAAAGATGGAAACAAATTGCAAGCTTTCAAGGCTACTCACGTCTCTTCATCAGGGAAAGACTAACTAAAAAAATTAAGCATCACATATTTCTATACACAACAGGACACAGGAATAGTGCAATAGGTAAGACAAGTAAGTGACGTGTATCAGAACTGTCATTATCTCACAGGGATGAACATAAATATTGGAACAGTTCCTAGATAAGGATAGAAAGTTTGATTGCCCTCTCATTGGCGTATTTTTTTGGGTTTTCATGACCCTGGAAGGGCATAGACGCAGATTCCTTAATTGATATAGAATGACATAAATCCATGTGATCTATTCATTCCATCACTAACAGTGTCAAAGGTCATGATGAGCTTATATTCTGAAACCTTTGTACGTTTCTCATATTTGAAGTTATATTTTAATACCAGTAATTCCATATCCATGATGCTATGACCGGGCAAACAAAAGTCTTTTGCCACAGGTAAATTCATTAATTTATCTGTGATTGTGTGGCGCTGATAATTCATCCTTGTTCTCCTTTTTGTTGCCGGTCTCCCCTCACTTGTCCCTCCCTCACTTGTCTTAGCTATTCCTGTGTCCTGTTGTGTGTAGAAATATGTGATTCTTCATTTTTGGCTTTACTCTTAGCCTGATGAAGACACCTGAGTAGTCTCGAAAGCTTTGAATTTGTTACCATATTTTCAGTTAGCCATTAAACGTTATCAACCACAGAGGACTGTCAAGTATAAATATTTTTCTATTCTTGTAATTGAAATTTATCATTTTATTGTTGTAGTAAAAGTTCATTTATTCTTGTTTGAAGTACATACATTTGCAATGGCCACGTAACAAGGCAATAACTCAATATTTTGTGCCTACACCCTCCTTGACCCTGGGCTTCAACAGCGCCAGTTGCTGCTCAGAAGTGTTAGATGCACAGATGAAAACAATCGCTGATGTGTTTGTGGGGTTCAGTAACGCCTGCTGTTCCCTGCTGTGTGTCTGGCAAAAATTACTGCTGCTAACTACAACTTCAACTTCAAACGTCTCATACTAGGCCTCTGCCTACACCCTCCTTGACCCTGGGCTTCAACAGCGCCAGTTGCTGCTCAGAAGTGTTAGATGCACAGATGAAAACAATCGCTGATGTGTTTGTGGGGTTCAGTAACGCCTGCTGTTCCCCTGCTGTGTGTCCGCAAAAATTACTGCTAGCTACCTAATCATGGTGAAAAAAACATGACATCTCAAAGTGTGTAGTGCTACACATAGATATGAGGCTACACCATGATTTCTAAGCTGTAAACATTTGAAACGTCAACTTTCAAACCATAAAATGATTTGTCTTTGTCACAAATCTGTAACAAAATAATTGTGACATATTATTACAGATATGCACATGTCGAAAACAAATGCAAACACAAAAGCCTACTTATGCTATAGGATACTGATGGTCAACCTTGTCACTCCATAGCTTAGACAAATCCAACTCACATCATGATGACTCAAATACTGCAATGTTGGAAGTGCATAATGTGGGTTGAACTTTGACAACTGCTGCAGTGCGAAGGTTATACTTCAGTGTTCTTGCCTTTGAAATAAAAGCATACAAGTAAATATAATATCCAATGTTGATTAAGGGACGTGATGTACACCTGTAATATTGTGCAAACAATGCATGTAGGAATAGTCCTCTTCAACATTACTTATATTTGTGTCATTTTAAAAAATACATATTTGATTAGAAAGTTAACAGCCCATATCATAAAGGTCCTTCATGTAAACATGATAATCGCTAACAAAAATCATGCATTACCTTGGTAAAGTCAATAGTGCATAGTCACAATAGCAAAATATATACCTGTAAGTGGTGCTGAAAGAACGACAACTGATAGAATAGGTGAATGATATCTATTTATCAGACTGAATAGCGACACCTGTACAATGTCGATATAATACTGTACCTTAACAAAACAGCTGTGTCACACCTCACACGCATTTTTCTTGTAGCTTGTTATGTAATAGGGCACATGCGTGTATGTTTCATCATAGGTGCATGTTTACTGAGTAAAGCAGTCATGACAACGCCTTTGTGTTGTCGGTACGCTTGCGATGATGAACGATGCGCACCGTGAATGTTAGTCTGCGTCATAAGACGCACAGACGCTCCAATACCCAACGCGTCACAGCAGGAAGCCAGTCTGTGCGTCCAAACAAAGGCGCAAGCATACATGCACGTACCCTTTTATAAAGCTATATAAAAAAAAGGATGTAGTAGTAACGCACACTTTATTGAGGTACAGTATTACATCGCCATTCACCATCTGTGGCTATGCAGTGTCATCTATATATACCTTATCTATCCGTTGTCATGCTTGCAAGTCCACAGTCAGGCATAAATAGCTGTTTTCACTATGCACTTTTTAAAGGTTTTTTTTGTTAATATAAATGATTGGCACATATTATCAGTATTACATGATGGAAATTTTAGATATTTTTAAAAACTTTTTAGTGATATTATTCAGCAATGAAAATGGTGTACATACTGTTACTTATCCATCATTAATGGATTCTGATATGTACTTGTATGCTTTTATTTAAAACCGTATAGCAGATTATTTAACCGATTTTTATTGTGGTTTGCATTGCTTTTCAACATGTTAATGTATGCGTTTATGTTTGTCAATTATTAATTTACATATATTTTTTAAAGTAAAATCATCATCTTATGGTACTAAAGGTTATATTTCTCTTGTTTGGAGTATAGACATTTTTAATTGACACGTAACAAGGAAAATACTTGATCTAGTATTTAAACATCCTCCTTGACCCTGGGTTACAACACCGCCAGTTGTTTCTCGGAAGTGCTGTTAGCACAGTCTACACTTGCTCCTGTGTTACTAAGGTTCAGTAATGTCAGCTGTTCCCCTGCTGTGTGAACGGCAAAAAGTCCTGCTGCCTCCACCATGTTCTCTTCTCATCCCTGGGTTACAACACCGCCAGTTGTTTCTCGGAAGTGCTGTTAGCACAGTCTACACTTGCTCCTGTGTTACTGGGGTTCAGTAATGTCAGCTGTTCCCCTGCTGTGTGAACGGCAAACAGTCCTGCTGCCTCACCATGTTCTCTTCTCATCCCTGGGTTACAACACCGCCAGTTGTTTCTCGGAAGTGCTGTTAGCACAGTCTACACTTGCTCCTGTGTTACTGGGGTTCAGTAATGTCAGCTGTTCCCCTGCTGTGTGAACGGCAAACAGTCCTGCTGCCTCCACCATGTTCTCTTCTCATCCCTGGGTTACAACACCGCCAGTTGTTTCTCGGAAGTACTGTTAGCACAGTCTACACTTGCTCCTGTGTTACTGGGGTTCAGTAATGTCAGCTGTTCCCCTGCTGTGTGAACGGCAAAAAGTCCTGCTGCCTCCACCATGTTCTCTTCTCATCCCTGGGTTACAACACCGCCAGTTGTTTCTCGGAAGTGCTGTTAGCACAGTCTACACTTGCTCCCGTGTTACTGGGGTTCAGTAATGTCAGCTGTTCCCCTGCTGTATTAACGGCAAAAAGTCCTGCTGCCTCCACCATGTTCTCTTCTCATCCCTGGGTTACAACACCGCCAGTTGTTTCTCGAAAGTGCTGTTAGCACAGTCTACACTTGCTCCCGTGTTACTGGGGTTCAGTAATGTCAGCTGTTCCCCTGCTGTATTAACGGCAAAAAGTCCTGCTGCCTCCACCATGTTCTCTTCTCATCCCTGGGTTACAACACCGCCAGTTGTTTCTCGGAAGTGCTGTTAGCACAGTTAACACTTGCTCCTGTGTTACTGGGGTTCAGTAATGTCAGCTGTTCCCCTGCTGTGTGAACGGCAAAAAGTCCTGCTGCCTCCACCATGTTCTCTTCTCATCCCTGGGTTACAACACCGCCAGTTGTTTCTCGGAAGTGCTGTTAGCACAGTCTACACTTGCTCCTGTGTTACTGGGGTTCAGTAATGTCAGCTGTTCCCCTGCTGTGTGAACGGCAAACAGTCCTGCTGCCTCCACCATGTTCTCTTCTCATCCCTGGGTTACAACACCGCCAGTTGTTTCTCGGAAGTGCTGTTAGCACAGTCTACACTTGCTCCTGTGTTACTGGGGTTCAGTAATGTCAGCTGTTCCCCTGCTGTGTGAACGGCAAACAGTCCTGCTGCCTCCACCATGTTCTCTTCTCATCCCTGGGTTACAACACCGCCAGTTGTTTCTCGGAAGTGCTGTTAGCACAGTCTACACTTGCTCCTGTGTTACTGGGGTTCAGTAATGTCAGCTGTTCCCCTGCTGTGTGAACGGCAAAAAGTCCTGCTGCCTCCACCATGTTCTCTTCTCATCCCTGGGTTACAACACCGCCAGTTGTTTCTCGGAAGTGCTGTTAGCACAGTCTACACTTGCTCCTGTGTTACTGGGTTCAGTAATGTCAGCTGTTCCCCTGCTGTGTGAACGGCAAAAAGTCCTGCTGCCTCCACCATGTTCTCTTCTCATCCTGGGTTACAACACCGCAGTTGTTTCTCGGAAGTGCTGTTAGCACAGTTACACTTGCTCCTGTGTTACTGGGTTCAGTAATGTCAGCTGTTCCCTGCTGTGTGAACGGCAAAAAGTCCTGCTGCCTCCACCATGTTCTCTTCTCATCCCTGGGTTACAACACGCCAGTTGTTCTCGAGTGCTGTTAGCACAGTTAACACTTGCTCCTGTGTTACGGGTTCAGTAATGTCAGCTGTTCCCCTGCTGGTGAACGGCAAAAAGCCTGCTGCCTCCACCTGTTCTCTTCTCATCCCTGGGTTCAACACCGCCAGTTGTTTCTCGAAGTGCTGTTAGCACAGTCTACACTTGCTCCTGTGTTACTGGGTTCAGTAATGTCAGCTGTTCCCCTGCTGTGTGAACGGCAAAAGTCCTGCTGCCTCCACCATGTTCTCTTCTCATCCCTGGGTTACAACACCCCAGTTGTTTCTCGGAAGTGCTGTTAGCACAGTCTACACTTGCTCCTGTGTTACTGGGGTTCAGTAATGTCAGCTGTTCCCCTGCTGTGTGAACGGCAAAAGTCCTGCTGCCTCCACCATGTTCTCTTCTCATCCCTGGGTTACAACACCGCCAGTTGTTTCTCGAATGCTGTTAGCACAGTTACACTTGCTCCTGTTACTGGGTTCAGTAATGTCACTGTTCCCCTGCTGTGTGAACGGCAAAAAGTCTGCGCCTCCACCATGTTCCTTCTCACCTGGTTACACACGCCATTGTTTCCGGAAGTGCGTTAGCACAGTCTACACTTGCTCCCTGTTACTGGGGTCAGTAATGTCAGCTGTTCCCCTGCTTTTAACGCAAAGTCCTGCTGCCTCCACCATGTTCTCTATCTCCCTGGTTACAACACCGCCAGTTGTTTCTCGGAAGTGCTGTTAGCACAGTTAACTTGCTCCCTGTGTTACTGGGTCAGAATGTCAGCTGTTCCCCTGCTGTACGCAATCCTCTGCCTCCACCAGTTTTTTCTCCCGGGTTCAAACCCAGTTGTTTCTCCGGAGTGCTGTTAGCCGTTACCTTGCTCCTGTGTTACTGGTCGTCTTCATCTGGTCAAGCTGTTCCCTGTCGTTACCTGTCAAGTCTGTTCGTACATTCCTCTTTCAAACTGGTTCACACCAGTTGTTCTCATCTGTTACACACACCATTGTTTCTCGGAAGTGCTGTTAGCACAGTTAACACTTGCTCCTGTGTTACTGGGTTCAGTAATGTCAGCTGTTCCCCTGCTGTGTGAACGGCAAAAAGTCCTGCTGCCTCCACCATGTTCTCTTCTCATCCCTGGGTTACAACACCGCCAGTTGTTTCTCGGAAGTGCTGTTAGCACAGTCTACACTTGCTCCTGTGTTACTGGGGTTCAGTAATGTCAGCTGTTCCCCTGCTGTGTGAACGGCAAACAGTCCTGCTGCCTCCACCATGTTCTCTTCTCATCCCTGGGTTACAACACCGCCAGTTGTTTCTCGGAAGTGCTGTTAGCACAGTCTAACACTTGCTCCTGTGTTACTGGGGTTCAGTAATGTCAGCTGTTCCCCTGCTGTGTGAACGGCAAAAGTCCTGCTGCCTCCACCATGTTCTCTTCTCATCCCTGGGTTACAACACCGCCAGTTGTTTCTCGGAAGTGCTGTTAGCACAGTCTAACACTTGCTCCTGTGTTACTGGGGTTCAGTAATGTCAGCTGTTCCCCTGCTGTGTGAACGGCAAAAAGTCCTGCTGCCTCCACCATGTTCTCTTCTCATCCCTGGGTTACAACACCGCCAGTTGTTTCTCGGAAGTGCTGTTAGCACAGTCTACACTTGCTCCTGTGTTACTGGGGTTCAGTAATGTCAGCTGTTCCCCTGCTGTGTGAACGGCAAAAGTCCTGCTGCCTCCACCATGTTCTCTTCTCATCCCTGGGTTACAACACCGCCAGTTGTTTCTCGGAAGTGCTGTTAGCACAGTCTACACTTGCTCCTGTGTTACTGGGGTTCAGTAATGTCAGCTGTTCCCCTGCTGTGTGAACGGCAAACAGTCCTGCTGCCTCCACCATGTTCTCTTCTCATCCCTGGGTTACAACACCGCCAGTTGTTTCTCGGAAGTGCTGTTAGCACAGTCTACACTTGCTCCCGTGTTACTGGGGTTCAGTAATGTCAGCTGTTCCCTGCTGTGTTAACGGCAAAAAGTCCTGCTGCCTCAACTTTAATTTCCATGGGTACCTTCTGCTACCCATCCGGGTTCCAGTACCGTCAGCTGGTTCTCCGCAGTACCTTTGGCCTAGGTGCCTCCATGTCGGTATCCGAGTTCCAGCAACGTCTGCTGGTCCTTGGTAGTGCTTTGGAGCACAGGTACCTCCTGCTTAGTAACCCTGTCCCAGTAACGTCAGCTGGTCCTCGGTTGTGCCATTGGCTCTTTCCTTCTGCTGACCCTCCGGGTTCCAGCACAGTCAGCTGGTCCTCGTTACTTCCATTGGCTTTTGTACCATCACCAACAGGACAAAGAAGGTTAAGACAAACTACAAGATACAGAACAAGAGACAGAAGAACAATAAGCAGAAGATCAAAAATCAGAAGAACATGAAGTATAAGACCAAAATGAAGAGCAAAATATATGCTCTAACTTCTAAGCAGAAGAAGACTAAGCAGTGTATGGGGGTGAGTCCGTTCCTCCTCGTGGTGCCCCTGGAAAATGCCTGATGCTGCTGCAGGCTAAACTGAACGCGGACAAATACTGTTGTAATTAAAATCTTTCGTGACAGCAAGAACGGAAGGATGAAAATTCAGAGTTTTACAGATTACAAGTACAGGAATGTCTGTCACAAATAAGAATATGATGAAAAGGATGAATAGGAAGAAGATGAAGAAGTAGAATATGAAGAATAATAACTGTTTAATAAGAACAATATAAGTAATGTTAACAAAAAGATGAATAGCAAGAAGTTTTAGAAGATTAAGAAGGTGAAGATGAAGAATAATTTGATGAGAAAGATGATGCTGCTGAAAATTATGAAGGAGAAAGTGTGTGAAAAGTTAAAAAGGTGAAGACCATGGAAGTTGTGAAACAGACATATTTGACAAAATAGAAAAAAGGTTAACAACATTGTCAATTTGTTCGTCAATCCGAACGTATTTCCTAAAAAAAAAAAAATTAATGCTATTCCATTGGATTGGGTCAAACATCTATGCCTTTAATGTCTCCTCAACCTCCCCCAATACATTCTACATTACTCTTTCTTGTTTTCCTTCATGTACAATTAACCAACAAGGCAAGAATGGGTTTTTTTTAATTTCGATATTTTGTTCCCATAGACTTACATGGGACTTCCGGTATCGGTATCGGGTATCGCCGATATTTTAGTGATATCGGCGATACCATTCCGATTCCGATACTTTAGGATATCGGAAAGTATCGCTCAACTCTAGTTGTGACACAATCAGTTTTTAAGGGCTCCTCCCCTGCCCTTTACTA
>JARQOD010000006.1:46484209-46535089 GCA_033576555.1 Oophaga sylvatica
GAACATTTTACTTTTTTCACAAAAAAATTATTTTGAAACCAATTTTTTTATTTTTACCAGAATATTAGGAGAAAATAGATCATAAAATTTGTTGAAAAATTTCTCCTGAGTATGCCGATACCACATATGTGGGGGAAAGCCACTGTTTGGGTGCATGGCAGGGCTCAGAAGGGAGGGAGCACCGTTTGACTTTTGAACACAAAATTGGCTGGAATCACTGGAGGCGAAATGTCACATTTGGTAACCCCTGATGTACCTAAACAGTGGAACCTCCCTAATTCTAACTCCAACCTTAACCCAACACACCCCTAACCCTAATCCCAACCCTAACTATAACCCTAATCCCAACCCTAACCATAACCCTAACCGCAAACCTAACCCTAACACACCCCTAACCCTAATCCCAACCATAACCACAACCCTAGCCCAACCCTAACTTTAGCCCAACCCTAACCCTAGCCTCAACCCTAACTCTATCCCCAACCCTAATCCTAGTCCAACCCTAACCTTAGCCCAACCCTAGCTTAAACCATACCCCTAACTTTAGATCAACCCTATCCCTAACTTTAGCACAACTCTAACCCTAATGGAAAAATGGAAATAAATAAATGTTTTTATTTTATTATTTTTACCTAAGGGGTGATAAAGAGGGGTTTGATTTACTATTTTTTTTATTTTGATTTCTTTTTTTCTATCACAGTTATCAAAATTACCCAATAGGAAAAATTTCCTATTGTTGCCGAGTGCTGGCTGGTAGATCTCGGCGGGCGCACTGCACATGCGCCATTTTCTTCCTGAAAGATGCCGGCAGCCCGGGGTACTTCACGAGGGGTTGCAGGGACTATAGAGGTACCAGGAGGGGATCGGAGGACCCTATTTATCTTTCCTCTGACGTGTGAGCACATCAGAGGAGAGAGAAACAAAATGGGAAATCAGATTTTTTTTCTCTTAGCTGTCGCCGTTATTCCGTTAATTATGATGATCGCAACACTGGGGTCGAAAAACTGAGCCGAATCATATCCCTGGTAGCCGAGACCTCAGAGAATTTCTGACCCTGGGGGGCGCTATACACTTATTTCTCAGCGCCATTAGAAAGCGGCGCTGAGGCATAAATACCCTTAACTGCTGCTGTTAAAAGGCATATCGGCGGTAGTTAAGGGGCTAAGCCTGTTATGGAACTATATCTGTGTTTTATTTGATCAAACTTGTTACTCCAACTTTTTTATGTATTGTCATATTTTTCCATGCCGATAGGTAACAAAATATGGACTTTTGACATATTTAAAAAGATTGACTCAACTATTGAAATGTGTGCAATTGAAAAATGTAATGAAGAAAAACTTTGCAATTATCTAAATAATGGTGAGATTTATTATTGTAAACTTTAATGTTCATTGCCATGGACACTTCTGAAGTTTATCAGCATTAGCTGTAGCACGAGTCATGAAGTGTGACGGCGCTAACAAGCTCTTTACTCTACAGCTCTACTCTGAAGCTGGCTGGATTGGAGGGTTTGAGAAGTTTTGGTGTATCTTGCTCCTTTTATTTTGCAGGAGAAAACGTGCAGAATTTGAGCAAATGCACATATCAGACCAATGCCACAGTCATGCCACTGGTCCCAAAAAGTTACTCAAAAGGGCGTAACGCCCACATCAGGAATTGACATTCTTCGCATATCATTTAATAAAATAATCTTAATATTAAAATTTCTTAAGAGCATTGAAGGTACTCTTGATAAAGATGGAGATGTTGAGGAAGAAGGACCCAACCCATCATCATATGGCACTAAAGCCACCACACAGAACCTAGTTTTACTGGTGATGTTCAGGTAAAGATAAGCAACAGTCACAGCACCACCTTCTTACCTTTTTCTACTTTGAGGTGCTGAATATTATTTGGACATGGGAGAGTTTACAGTAGGAAGAGGAAGATTCTTGATCTGTTTGCCACACATGAAACTGATCAGGACATCCATCCAAAGAGAACCATGAAAATGTCATCCAATCTGTAGGCACCATGTTATAGAGCAGGGGGGGCAGAGTAGGTTGACATATACTTTTGCAAGAAAATATTCAATATAACTTGTATTTTAATCATTTCTGTTCTTTCTTGGATTTTCGATCCAGTGGGCATTGCTATCAGTGACTGACGGCTATCTCTCTATGCACACTTACACAAAGAAAGCTGTCAGTCACTAGTAGGACGACATACTGGATCTTACTAAGGATGAGAAAAATTATGTAAAAATGCTAAATTTATTATAATGTGTGTTTGTTTTGTTTGTCATTGGGGACACATTTTTAAATTTTGTCTGCACTAGTAGGAGGATAGGTGGGCATGTGCAGCACATATGCGATGCACATAATTCAATACTGTTGCTGCCTATGCAGAGTGCAGCAGTTAAGATGACAATGCTCACCTCATTATACTGAGAGTTTTGTTGTCTGAAAGGTCAGCAGACCGGCATTCACTTGACATTAGTGATACTACAAAAATAAGATGCTCAGTCAGTGTAGTCGTAGTCCAGGATCATTTGACAGTGGCGATGGGGTGAAATTCTGTGCTCCCAGAGAATTTGGCATCTGCCCCTTTCTGCTCACACACATATGTGTACGCTACTGTATATAAATCAACAAAATATTAGTGCGGATATTAATTGAGGGAAAAAGTCAAAGGAATATCAGGCTTGTGTAATGAATTGATCTGGATAACAAGGTGACAGGTTTTCTTTCTTCGGTGAGATACATCGTACAGCCTTAGTAATTTTTTATGGCACCATTTTCAATTGCTTTTCTAGCGCATAATAACAGTACTAGAAAAAAATGTGTTATGTTGAATTTGCTCACATATGTATTCATGGAAAACACAGCATCTGTCAAACAGGACAGCGTTCACATTGTGCCGTAAACATCCTTTGTGAAGAATAATGACTTTAATTGCGATAATAAATAGAATCTATGTATCACCTCAGCTGCACTTCATGTGACTCATATAATTTACCTTACAGCTTTACGCGCTGCCACATACTTCTCAAAAGACGCCAAAAATACCTGCTGAACAGAGAACTGTACCCATCAAACGAGGACAACTTCACAGGTTACTGGAGCTATATTGTTGTGTTCAGTGACAGACGTGCTGCGCAGAATTGTCCTGAATTAGAGGATACTTATGATTGTGTGTTTCCTTTACATGATTTGCTAATTCTCTAGCACTGTGAACTGTACATAAATATGTATATAGTCAGTGCTGGTTTTATAGAAAATGGAGTTTTGGCCTTCAAACAAAGTAGGAGCCACCCACTCACCGGTTATAGTCAGATTTTCTAGTCATTTATAAAGTTTCTAAAAAAAAAATACCATAATTTCCTCATGATACTGACATATTGATCACTACTATTCATTGCACAGAAAAAAAACACAAAAATTGAGCTTGCTTTAAGTTGGTATACATGCAGCACATAAACGCAAGTTCACTTTGGCCATTAAGCATACAAAACCTACAAAAATCAAAATAAACATAAACCCTACTGTGACTAAATAAGTAAATAGCAAAAATGCATTTAAATAACACAGGGTTCATAGCAATACGTTTTTTGATTAAAAAAATAGCATAAAAGCCATCCCACCGTCGACAAGGTGACCCTGATCGGGACGTCCTATGCTGTCTAATATTAAAAACCTTACCATATGTCAGAGTTGACCTCAGTGTGTGAATAAGGCCAGACAAAAGGACTGGTTCCAAACCTGTGGATACCAGTTTAAGGAAGCCTTTAGGCCGGCGTCACACTAAAGCCGGCATCACACTTGCGAGTGTGATGCGAGTAAGTCGCACGACTTTCTCGCATCAACACCCGGCACGGCCGTCCGCTCTCGGACCTGAGTGTGCGGCTGCATAGAAATACATGCAGCAGCACACTCGGGTCCAAGAGCTGGCGGCCGTGCCGGGTGTTGATGCGAGAAAGTCGTGCGACTAACTCGCATCACACTCGCAAGTGTGACGCCGGCCTAAGGAGGAATACGGATGAGTGAGAGGTGTGAAAACCACGCATTACACACGGACCAATATTTCTCTATGGGGCAGCTCTGATCATGCGTATTTTTCTCGGCCGTATGTTACGATGCGAGACACCCGCAGCATGCTGCGATTGTACGTGTATTACGCCCATTGTACGCCAATTAAAGTCTATGGATGCGAGAAAACAACGGATTACACACGGACCAGACGTGTGACTTGCGAGAAATACGCAAGACTTCTGCAGCTCACAGGAAATGGTGCAACACATGCTTCTGGAAGCTGACACATGCAAAATAGCTCAAAAAGAGCGCCAGACATCCTGGAAGAACGCCTCCACGGAGTAGGCCATGATTTCAACCCTCATCAATGTCGAGATGCTCATTGTGTTGATGCAGGAGAGGCCCGAAATTTGGAACCAACGAGATGCACATTATGCAGACCGTGCAAGGAAAGAGGCGGCATGGAGGCGCATCAGCGGGCAGATGTTTCCCCACTTTGGGGGCAGCCCACGCGAGGAGCAGCAGTGAATCAGTAAGTTACTTGATTCATTTGCAAACTTCTTCACGGTCAGAACGTAGTTATAGTACAGAATTTCCCTAAAAAATGTTTTTTTAGGTAGTTTTAATTTTTTTTTTGTTGGCGCCAAAATGTTAGGATAGGCACATCCGACTAGGCCCCCATGACTATATTACGTGTATGTAGAAGAATTTGGCATTGTGCAGCTAGGTAATTTATGAAATTATATGTCACATTGCAGTAGATGATGTTATGAGAAGATGAAGAAGCATCCGCGACCAATACCGGCGGGAACAGCAGCAGAGGGCCAAGAGCGGTTCTGCAGCACCCACGAAACGAAAATACGTGTATTTTGACCGGCTTGGTTTTCTGGCTCCTATTCTGGATCTCAGACCGTAAGTACATACATCGCACCACATAACACATATGCAGTTAAGTGTCACCTATCCAACTTGCTATAATCCCCTTTAATTTCCCAACAGAACTCAATCCAGCCTCACTGAGAGGGAGACAGGCTCCGACTCAGAGGCCATTATTGACCCGGTTGGGGGAGGTGAAGAGGTGGCTGGCCCATTGTCTGACCCTCCCATCAGCATCCCCCAAGGTTCACAAGCACAAGGGCCTCAGCAACCCCCTCCTCCTCTACCTGTACCAGAGGCACCAGCTGCAGCTGCATCCGCCATTGGTGATGAAGCAGGAAACAGCAGCAGCCCCACTGTACCTCTGGGGGGCTCCCCCAGCCTGCTGCAATATCCCGCCTTGGGAGAAGACGGCGAGACATCACAGGGTCAGACACACGTAGGCATGTGGACACTGGGGTACTCAATTACCTTTCAAGGGCAGCTGTGGATGAGGGTGAGGAGGCCTATGCCCGTAGCCTTGCCCGCTAACTTTGTCCCCTACCCCATGAGCTCAGGCTCCGTGTGCGAGGATCAATGCATATCCTAATTGACGCATGTACACCCCCCAATACACCATATGTGGTGTTTGAATTCCTTGAGAGGTGGCAGCTCTCAACCCATAACCTTCTGCGCCTTACCCCCCAACAAAATGTGCATGCTCAATTAGGATCTGATGATCCTCCTGCTCATTCCCCTACCAAACCAACCTTGGCAACAACAGGGTCAAATGGCTGGCTATAATCCCACTTCCCAATATGGCCACTTGTACAGATCCAGTGTTGGAGGCTGGTCCCAACCTGGATGTGCTCAACATGGTCATATTGGGGGGTATGATTCTCGTGGGTACCTTCTTACACAGGAATATAATCTCTCTTATCTGTATGGCAATGTGCCCACACACCAACCTGACCGTGGGCGATGTTAGCTCAGGGCCCAGAAAATCCACCCCAACAGGGTGATGGTCAAGGTGGTTACCAAGCTAACCACACAGAGATGCTGAGAACCGCCCAACCCCACCACCCACATACCACCAGCTTTGATTTTTTATTTACTTATATATTATGATTTCAAAAAGCAGTTATTTTTTTATATTTACTTTAAACTCCTGTTGTGTCAAAGACATTTGCACTAATCTAGATGCCTCTAAACAACATATGGTACCAATATGCTCTTCAGTAGGCATAGTCAACGTTTGTTATTTTCATTATCTCTTATTATTTATACAAAAGTTTGTTATTTTTTTATATTTATTTTTACACCATGTTGTGTAACGCATATTTGCACTCATCTTAATGCCTACAAACAGCATATGGTACTGAGATGGTGGGAAATGGTGCTCACTAGTCATAGGGAAAGTTTGTTATTTTCCTTATGTATTATTATTTCAGCAAATGTTTGTTATTTTTTTATATTTACTTTTACTCCATGTTGTCTATTGCATATTTGCAGTAGTCTAATCTTGTGAACCAAACATATGGGTAACATATGGTCTTCACTATACATAGTGAAAGTTTGTTATTTTCTTTAGATACTATTATTTACTGCAATATTTGTTATTTTTTTATATTTAGTTTCACTCACAGTTGCCAAATGCATCTTTGCACTTGTCTAATGTGATCAATCCGACATATGGGTCACATATGATCAGCACTACCCATAGTGACAATTGGTTTTTGTCTTTACATACTATTATTTATAGAAATATTTGTAATTTTGTAATGCCTTATTTTGGTACTTGTGTAAGAATGCACACTTACACTATTGTGCTGTAAATACATATACCATATGAAGCAAATATGGTAGTCACAACCTCAAGTGGCAGTTTGCACATATAAAGATCTATTTTTATATAAAGTTTGGAGTATTTTTTCATAACTTGTTTGTACTCAACCACCAACACATCTGTTATGACCATTAACACCAGACAGAGACTATGTCAGCAACAAAAACTTTTTTTCTTTACACACACAAAAACATTACAGCATAGATAATGCATCATCTTGCCATGTTGTAGTATCTTCAGGTGACACAAAATATTGGGTAAAGATATCATGGGTTTTCAGTCCTGAGAGTGGGCGACGTAAAGGGATGACATGGGGCGTAGGCATATCCCCATTGGTCATCACACTTTCACCAACATCAGATGGGCCACAATCATGCATTCTGGTGAAATTATGTAGAACAACACATGCTTTGATGACCTCATTGACGTTGGCTTCACTCAGCTGAATAACAGACTGGAGGACTCGCCATTTTGCACACAAAATGCGCCTGGCCCGTGATAGGTGCAAGTTGAAGATCCGACGACAGTGGTCAAGATGTCGTCGTGGATATGGCTTCATCACATTCCTTGATAGCTGGAAAGCCGCATCCCCAACTGTAACAAATGGGACAGGTCCTAGATTGGAGCCAGGAAGTTGCCGTTCTGGTGGTAGGTGCAACTTGTTATTGCGCAGCCGCCGACCCATAATGGAAGAATTGAAGACTCTAGAGTCTCCAGTTCTTCCACAGGCCCCAATGCCTACAATTATTAACCTGTAGTTACTGTCAACCAGAGCCAACAACACCACAGAAAAATATTGTTTATAATTATAGAATTGGGACCCTGAGTTCGGCGGCTTACACACACGGATGTGCTTCCCATCAAGGGCTCCTATACAATTTGGGAACTGGCATTGCTCCTCAAATCCCCTGGCAATCCTCTTCCAGTCTTCCATCTTTGGCTCAGGCATCACCACCAGTTGATGCAGTCTGTCCCAGAGTTGTGAGCAGTTATCACGCACGGTAGGTGATCCCAGGGTGCACAATCTCCAACAAAACATCAAATCTGGGAATGGTCATGCGACAAAACAGAAAAAACTTGTCTGGATGACTCCGCAGAGATGCATACACGTGGTGAAAATGGCCTTTAGTGAGGCGTTGCCTCAAATGCGGATGCAGCCACATTCTCCTCCTCCTCCGCGGATCAACGATCACTGGGTATGGCTGCCCAAAGCGGCGGGACAAAACCCAGTTGTACAACACTCGATCAGTTGGGGTGAACTGAAGACTGTCAGACATGTTGGCAAGCAAGCAGCAGTACTCCAACACAAGCACACCACCAAAATGGCAAGATTGGGGGCTGCCACCTGATGCAGAGCCAATAAATAGGCTTCCTGATGATGGTTTGAATGAGTTTCAGGCCTAAAAACCGTTAAATGTCCATTTTGCAAGGCGGCGAGAAAAATATGCTGTACGGATGCCATACGGATTGCATACGGATGCTTACATGTGCAAAATAAGCAGCCGCACCCTGACAACGGATAAAATACAGATTGTTGTGCAAGCAACACTTTGGTGTATTACGCTCGTACAATACGGTCCGTATTTTTGTACGCTGAGTGTGACGCCGCCCTTAAATGTTATTTCCAGCTCAGGAGTGAAGGAGGCCACACCCTGGTTTGCACAGAATGCAAAAATACAAAGAAAAAAACAAAAATTGAGCTTGACTTAAGTTGGTATACATGTAGCACATAAACGCATGTTCACTTTGGCCACAAAACATACAAAACCTACAAGAAGCAAAATAAACATAAACCCTACTGTAACTAAATAAGTAAAAAGCAAAAATGCATTTAAATAACACAGGGTTATTAGTAATATTGTTTTTGATCAAAAATAGCATAAATTCACTGCATGTATAAAACTGCCCAAAAGCTATCCAAATCATGCAATCACATACAATATATACAAAATGATCGCACATACAACCCTAAAAAACTGATTTAATAACAGTTCAGATGTTGGGTATAATGCTCCATGTATGTGGGCGCTCTGCAGGCTTCACTTCACTCTAGAGTTGCTCTGAGGAGTTCTGGCCTTTGGGTTCCATATATAGTGGCATGTAAACCTTTGAGATCCCTTGGTAAAAATTACTGTTATTTTGAACAGTTAAGCAAGTTAAAGATGAAATGTCTGACACATTGACATCAGATGCTGGTACCCACATTCTCTCTTCAGGACTGTAACCATTCGACAGAATTGCATTCCTACATTCAACAGATACTGCACTCATCTAAGTGACCAATGACCTTCTGACAGCAAAATGTAACAGTGACCACTCTCAGCTCATTCTTCTCGACCTTTTTGCAGCTTTCTACGCTGTTGACCACTATATCCTAATCTCTAGGCTCCAGTCACTAGGTATTAAGGACACTGTTCTCTCCTCGTTCTCCTCCTATCTTTCTGACTGCTCCTTCAGTGTTTCGTTCTTTGGCTCCACTTCATCTCCTCTTCCTCTCACTGATAGGGTACCACAGGGCTCAGTCCTTGGCCCCCTTCTCTTCTCTCTCTCCACAGCCCCAATTGGACAGACCATCAGCAGATTTGGCTTTCAGTACAATCTTTATGCTGATGACACACAACTATACATATCATCCCCTGGCCTTACCCCCGCTGTACTACAGAACAGAGTCTGTCCACAGTCTCCAACATCATGTCTGCTCTCTATCTGAAACTAAACCTTTCCAAAACTGAACATCTTCTGTTCCCGCCGTCTACTAACCTCCCTAAATCTAACATTTCCCTCTCCGTGGGTGGCACCATAATTACACCCCGGAAGCAGGCGCGCTATCTGGATGCTATGTTTGACACCAATATCTCCTTCACCTCCCATATACAATCTCTTACCCACTCTTGCCGCTTACACCTAAAGAACATCTCTAGAATCCGCCCTTTTCTCACCGTGGAGACAACAAAAACCCTCTCTGTCGCCCTGATCCATTCCCGCCTGGACTATTGTAACGCTCTATTAATTGGCCTCCCCCTCACTCGACTTTCCCCTCTCCAGTCCATCCTTATTGCAGCAGCCAGGGTCGTCCATCTGGCTAATCGGTACTTGGACGCGTCCTCTCTTCGCCAGTCGTTACACTGGCTGCCCATTCATTACAGGATCCAATTAAAAATACTTGTTCTCACCCACAAAGCTCACCACAGTGCGACTCGCCCTTACATCTCCTCCCTCATTTCTGTCTATCGGCCTAGCCGATCGCTGTGCTCTACAAACGACTTTTGACTAACCTTCGCACTAATCCGTACCTCCCACTCCCGACTCCAAGACTTTTCCCATGTTGCGTCAATCCTTTGGAATGCTCTACCACAAGAAATTAAAACCAGCCACAACTTGCACAGTTTTAGGCGCTCCCTCAAAACACATTTGATCAGAGCGGCCTATCACTTTCCGTAATCAAAGTCATTTTATGTGTAAGTGTGTGTAGCCCATTCACTATCCCTATCTATCCCCCCACTCCATCAAGATGGCTGGACCATCATTGTAAATACACACCTGTGCTTTGTATCTCCCCCACCTCATTGTAGATTGTAAGCTCTCTTGAGAAGGTTGTTTTATTTTGCTTTAATTATTGTGTTATTTTTAACGTTGTTACTTATGGCTTGTGTTTGAAACTGTTAAACTGTAAAGCACTGCGGAATATATTATTATTATTATTATTATTAACCCTTCCCCTGTACCACATACTGAAGAGACTGAACCAAGTGAGAATCAATGATTTTAGCAATCTGAAATTCCAACTTTCCATCAATAATGACCGGAGATGGAGGTGGTGGTGATGGTTCAGAGGACGCAGCATATTTTTCAAGTAGAGACTGGTGAAACACATTATGAATCTTAGAAGTTAGTGGCAATTCAAGGCGAAGAGCTACAGGAATGATGACGGCCACAATCTTATAAGGACCGATGAACCTGGGACCCAGTTTCCAAGAAGGCACCTTCAACTTAATGTTCCTCAAGGACAACCACACCAAATCACCAACATACAAGTCTGGACCCACCAAACATCTCCAATCAGCCACACTCTCAAATTTGGACCCCATCTTCTTCAAATTATTAATAACCCTTTGCCACACAGAAGGAATAGATTATGAAAGCCTTTCTTCTTCAGGTATCGCTGAAGAATGATTCCTATTAAAAGAGCTGAACTGGGATGAAACCGGTAGGCCCCAAAAAACAGAGATTTACCAGTAGACTCATGACAACAGTTATTCACGGCGAATTCAGCTAGGCATATGTAAGTAAACCAATCCTCCTACTTATCAGACACAAAACACCTAAGATAAGTCTTGAGATTCTGGTTAACATGTTCAGTTTGTCAATTAGACTGTAGATGAAAGGCTGAGGAAAATGACAAATGGATCCTAAAAGGAGAGTAGAACGTTTTCCAAAATTTGGAAATAAATTGCACCCCTGATCAGAAACAATTTTGCTAGGAATTCCATGTAATTTTACTTTTTCTTTGATGAAAATTTGTGCCAAGGTCTTGGCGTTGTGTTAAAGTGGATATCACAATGAAATGAGACATCTTGCTGAACCTGTCCACCACCAAAATAATTTTATTCACTGCAGATACAGGTAGATCGGTGATGAAATACACTGATAAATGAGTCCAAGGTCTAATGGGAAATGCCAATGTCTAGAGAGACCCAGATGGATGAGCATGAGGGGTCTTAGAAAGTGCGCACAAACTACAGGCAGCTACATAATCCCGAACAACCTGATGCACCCCTGACCACCAAAAACACTGACTGCGAAGATCTGTGGTAGTTTTACTACCCGGATGTCCATCCAAGACTGAATCATGATGTTCACTTATAACTTTGAGATGGAGATTCACAGGTACGAACCATTCACCAAATGAAAAGGCAGCAGGGACGGCCCTCGAGAATCTATCACCTTTTTCTCAAGATTGGAACTTATCAAAGTAATAACTAGCCCTTTCTGTAGTATACGAACCAGTTCACAATTATCTCCACCATCAGTAAAACAGTAGGACAAGGCATCCTCCTTAATATTCTTATTCATCTGTCTATATGTCACAAAAAAAGTTGAATCAGGTGAAGAATAGTGTTGAGCGATACGATAATGCAAATATCGGCTATAGGCCGATATTAGCTCTATCGGCCTTTCGATAATTCGTTTCAATATTTTCGTCTTATCGAATACCGTAATCGGATTTGTCACTGTCACTGTCTGTGTCCGTCGGTCGGGTCTGTCACTGTCAGTGTCCGTCGGTCGGGTCTGTCAGGAGTCAGCGGCACTTACCTGGCAGAAGATCTCCGGCGGTCACGTCCTGGACTGCTTCATGGCCGCCATCCTCTTCTCCCCGCGGTCACATGCAGTTTCTCGCGATAACTGCAGTGACTGCTGGGTAATCCCGGCCGTAAAGCAGTCAGTCCAATGACGTCACCGCCGGGGAAGCAGGTAATCAGCTGTGCTGCGTCGCGATGACAGGCTCTGCCTGTCATTGCGATGTAGCAGAGCTGGATCGTCGTGGGACTGTCGTTACTATGGACTGCGTCGGACAGGTGGTATACTGTTGGTTTGTTTTTTTTTCTTTTTTTACAGGAGATCGATGGCGTCGCAGGAATGAGAGTACAATAAAAGAAATGAAAACTGTGTTGTCTCTTTTATTTCATTAAAATACTTTTTTCTTGCTTTGTCTTTTTTTTATGCATTTAATAACTTTGGGATTAATAATGGATCGGTGTCTTATTGACGCCTCTCCATTATTAACCGGGCTTATTGTCACCGTGCAAGCAACGGTGACATTAACCCCTTATTACCCCGCTTGCCACCGCTACAGGGCAAGTGGGAAGAGCCGGGTAAAGTGCCACAATTGGCACATCTTTTGATGCGCCAAATGTGGGGCTGCTGTAGCCTGGTATTATCAGGCTGTTGAGGGCCAAAATCCATGGGCCTTGACAGTCTTTTAATACCAGGCCGCAGCAGTCTGCATTTTACTTGGCTGGTTAACAAAAATAGGGGGACCCTTACGCCGTTTTTTTTTCGAGGGGATCCCCTATTTTTGTTAACCAGCCAAGCTAAGCAGACTGCTGTGGCCTGGTATTATCAGGCTTGCAAGGTCCATGGATATTGGATCCTTACCAGCCTAAAAAACCAGGCCTCAGCGGTCTGCTTCATCTGGCTGGTTAACAAAAATAGGGGGGACCCCACGCCAATTTTTTTCGAGGGGATCCCCTATTTTGTTAATCAGCCAAGATATGCAGACTGCTGTGGCCTGGTATTATCAGGCTGGCAAGGTCCATGGATCTTGGCTCCTTAACAGCCTGAAAATCCAGGCCTCAGCGGTCTGCTTCATCTGGCTGGTTAACAAAAATAGGGGGGACCCCACGCCATTTTTTTTCGAGGGGATCCCCTATTTTGTTAACCAGTTCCCTCTGACGTCACTGATTGTGTCCCTGGCTGACCTGAAGTGAAAGTGGAAAGCAATCAATTAAGCTTTCCACTTCCTCTCCTGTCAGCCAGGAGAGGAACTCATTCATTTGGGGGTTTACTGTGAGGCTGCAGCATTAGCTGCGGTCCCTGCAGTAAACATTAACCCTTTCTGATGGATTACACCGTGGGACCTGACTGTACATCGGATTGGTAAGAATAATTTTGCTTTATTATTTTATTTTTATTACAGGAAATGGTTTTAGCAGGTAAATAAAATATGGTCAAAAACTGTGTGATTATTTCATTAAACTTCTTTTTTATTAAAGTGTGTGTGTTTGATTTTTCTTTCATACAATAGGATTAATAATTGATAGTTGTCTGATTGACAGCTCTCAATTATTAACCTGGCTTAAAGTGACCTTTCAATTGCAAGGTCATTTTAACCCCTTATTAACCCATTCGCCACCGCTACAGGGCAATGGGAATAGACGGGCAAAGTGCCAGAAAGGGCGAATCTAATTATAGATTTGTCTTTTCTGGGGTGTCTGGGGCAGATTTTAGTAGCCGGGGGGGGGCCAAAAATAATGGTCCCTCTCTGGGCTATTATTATCTGCCCCCACTCACTGGCTTTGTCTGTCTGGTTGCGAAAATAGGGCGGGAGCCCACGCATTTTTTTTCAGCAATTTTACACCTCATATATATATATATATACATGTCATTGAATTTGTGACACATATATATATATTTATATTTATAGTTCATACACTTCTACATAGTATAATAGCCGCTAATTCAATTGCCGGCTTTTGTGAAAATGCAGAACCCGACATGAAATGACACTTGGTTTACATAGAGTTAACCATGTCTTTTCATGTAGTTTGATATCTGATTTGCACAAACAATTACATGAGTGTAAGTGTGCAAAATTTCACACCTGTAGGGGTTAATTAAAGGTGTAAATTCGTAGCAAAAAAGTCCGTTTTTTTTACAACGAATTTACACCTTTAATTAACCCCTACAGGTGTGAAATTTTGCACACATAGACTGATGTAATTGTTTGTGCAAATCAGATTGCAAACGACATGAAAAGACATGGTTAACCCTATGTACACCAAGTGTCATTTCATGTCGGGTGCTTCTGTCTTTTCACAGAAGCCGGCTTTACCCGGCAATTGAATCAGAGGATATTTTACTATGTAGAAGTGTATAAACTATACATATATGTATATATATATATGTCACAATGACATGTATATATATATATATGTATTCTATGTGTGTATACAAGGAAATAAAGGTTTTTTTTAATTTCGATATTTTGTTCCCATAGACTTACATGGGACTTCCGCTATCGAAATTGGATATCGACGATATTTAGTGCTATCGGCGATACAATTTCGATACGATATTTTTAGATATCGAGCAATATCGCTCAACACTAGTGAAGAACAAAGACCACCTTCCCTGTCTAGGCGTCAGACGTTTAGCAGATTTTGAGTATAAAAGAGTTTTGTGATAAGTGATTAAAATGACCAGATGAACTGACTCTTCCTGAAAATGTCACCATTCCTCTAAGGCCCACTTAATTGTCAAGAGTTCCCTATTACCAATGTCATAGTTTTTCTCTATAGATGACAGTTTCTTAGAAAAATATGTGCACAGAACGCCATTTACTAGGAGATGCACCCTGCAACAGTACAGCCCCCACCCCCACTTCAGATACATCAACTTCTACAATAAATGGCTGAGTGACATCAGGCTGTATAACGATTGGTGCAGAAGCTAAACATCTCTTTAATGTATCAAAAGCCTCCCTGGCCGGACTGGACAATTTGGAAAAGTCTGTCCCCTTCCTGGTCATATCTGTCAGAGGTTTGTCCAAAATTAAAACTTTTTGATGAACAAACAATAGTAGTTGGTGAAACCCAAAAACCTTTGTAATGCATTTAGGTCCTCAGGATAATCCCAATCCAGCACAGCACAGACTTTTGCAGGCTACATGCAAACGATAAAAAAATAACCCAAAAAAGGATCACCTGAATCAAGTACATGCATTTTGTTTGGCAAATAATTTATTGTCCATGAGTATCTGTAGGACCTGCCTGACATGTACCTGATGTGACTCGAGGTCTGGCGAATAAATCAACATGTCATTAAGGTAGATCACAACAAACCTGCCTGCCAGGTGACTAAAAATGTCATTAACAAAGTGTTGAAAGATGGCAAGAGCATTAGTCAACCCAAATGGCATCAAAAGATTTTCATAGTGTCCCTCAGGCATATTGAAGGTTGTCTTCCTCTCTTTCTCCTCCTTTAGGCTCCTATGATTTGATTAAAGATGTCTGGGATAAGCGTGAGAGGGTATGAATCCCGGACCATGATCCGATTCAGCTTGTGAAAATCTAGGCAAGGGTGTAACCACCCATCTTTTGTCTTGTCAAAGAAAAATGCTGCTTCAATGCAAGATGAAGACGGTCTGATATGACCCTTTGCCAGACTCTAAGCGATATAGTCCTTCATGGTCTGTCTCTCTGGACCAAAGATATTGTTTAGCCTGCTTTTTGGCAGCTTGGCCCCAGGAATAATATTAACGGCACAATCATAAGGACGATGTGGGGGTAGTTCTTGACACCCCTATTCTGAAAACAGCCCTGAAGTCAGACAGGTATTCAGTCAGAGATTGGATACTCCACCCTGGCTAGCCAGGTGTCCAAGCAGTGTTCTTAGCAATATTCCCTTCTCTTTACCACCTCTCAAATCTGTCAGTCTACCACATGGTTGTTCAGTGTATGCCAAGGTAGTCCAAGAACCACAGTAAGGCTTCTAGCACATAGCAGTCCAAAAATTCAGTGCATGATCCCTACCTGTAAATGCAACATAAGAACGACCTGAGTAAAATATCCCTAGCTCAAGGATGCAGAGTCAATGGCGACTGTGGGTATAGGTATAGAAAACTTATGTGGTGTGAGGCCATAGGCCTGGACAAACCTAGCGTAGATCAAATTAAACACAGCCCCTCTGTCCAGAATGACAGAAATGACCACCTTATTTTTGCCAAGATGGATCTTGGCAGGTAAAAAAAATATGACCTACGTACGGAGGAAATAAGTACACCCGGGTTGTCAACCTCCCCAAAACCAGGGCTCTTTACTTTTTCGGAACCTGTTTACGATATGACATGGAAGGACAAGTACCCGTGAAATGACCCTTCCCACCACAGAAGAAACACACTCCCTTTTTACTCTGAATTACAGTTGGTTCAAGAGAACGTGTGGCTCCACGCAACTGCATGGGGCAAGTTGGCTTACTCAGGCCCAGCTTCCCTTGACCCCGGGCTGCACGCAAATTGAAGTGTGATGGTGAGGTGCTCCTAATCAATGTAGGAGTGTGGGAAATCAGACGCTGCACCACTATTGTTGAGGTAAACTCATGACATCAAGCTCTTAAGGTACTGCCACACTAAACAATCCCGCTAGCGATCACAATAACGACGCATACTAATGCGATCGCTAGCGGGATTGTTTCTATATCGCTAAATGCTGCCGCATTTAGCGATATAGTTAACGACGCTATCGCCGTTAGCGATCTTCTTAACGACTTTAGCGGTACAAAAGTACCGCTAAATCGCTAAGAAAAGGTGCCACACAGCGATTAGATACTTACCCAGCGGGAGCGCCGACGAGAAAATAGGGTCCGGAACGATTCCAGCGACGAGCGAGATCACAGCAGGAAGCTCGTCGCTGGAAGCTGCCGCACTGAACAACATCGCTAACAGGATCGCTAAATAGTGACGTTTTTTAGCGATCCCGTTAGCGATATTGTTTAGTGTGGCATACCCTTTAGATTAAATACTCTGTTATAATCAAACATCATTATGCCATTTGTAACTGAAACTAAGTATAAGCCTCTGCCTTATGCAGAAGAATTGTGCAAGCTAATATATGACTGTTATAAAATGTTGAAAATCTGGTCCAAAAGTTCAAGTAAAGAAGTTTTAATCTATTTTAAACAGTTGTTTACCTCCCTGATTTGTCACATATTATCAAGGTCCACATACCATCATCCCACTTGTGGCCTACGAGGGAGTAAAGGGTATGCCACACTAAACAGCGTCGCTAACGAGATTGCTAAAAAACGTCACTATTTAGCGATCTCGTTAGTGACGCCGGTGTGTGTGGCATGTACTAGCGACGTGGCCCCTGCTGTGCCCCTGCTGTGATCTCGTTCATCGTTCACATCGTTCTGGACCGTATTTTTATCGTTGGCGTCCCGCTGGTGAGCATATATCGCTGAGTGTGGCACCTTTTTGTTAGCGATGTGCGGTGTTTTTGTACCGCTAAAGTCGTTAAGGAGATCGCTAACCGCGATAGCGTCCTTAACGACATTGCTAAATTAGGCAGCTACTAGCGATATTATAACAATCACGCTAGCGATCTCATTAGTATGCGACGTTAACGAGATCGCTAGCGGGATTGTTTAGTGTGGCAGTACCTTAAGTAACAAATTTCCACAAAGGAAAGACGCACTCAGGGGTACTGCAACAGGTTGATTTAGGAGCGTGAAGCAAACCTCGCCGCCACAGATCCTTTACACTTCCTTGTCAGTGCACTTATTGGGGCTAATAAATAAACTTGCATGGAATGGCTTTTTACTTTTTGTGAACACATTTTATATAAACTTATAAATAAAAACTTTTTTTTTTTGATGAGTCAGATGAGATATACTTCATGGACATGCGTGTCAGTCATTGAATGCAGGTTTTTCCATTGAGTCTCACTGCCATTGATGCCATGTATTGCCACCAAGCCATGCAGTCTGCTATACAAACCTTTGTAAAATAATTCTAAACAGCTCATTGAATTCAAACTATTATTATTTATTATAGCGCCGTTTATTCCATGGCGCTTTAAATGTCGGGGGGGTATACATAATAAAAACAAGTACAGTAATCTTAAACAATACTACACGACTGGTACAGGAGGAGAGGACCCTGCCCGCGAGGGCTCGCAATCTACAAGGGATGGGTGAGGGTACAGTAGGCGAGGGTAGAGCTGGTTGTGCAGTGGTTTGATGGATCGGTGGTTACTGCAGGTTGTAGGCTTGTCGGAAGAGGTAGGTCTTCAGGTTTTTTTAATGTGGTCTTACCTTATCTTTGAATGTGGTCTTATTATAGGAATAACATCATTGTAAAAAGTCAGATTGTGGAATTTTCTCTCTCCTATATATTTCACACTCAACTGTGGTATTATTAAACAGTTTCTTTTTTTACCTTGAGAAAGGCAGCAAAACACATTGGTACTAATGAAAACCTTATCTGAAGCTCCAAGGCTCCTTATTTCCCGCAATGCCCCTGCCTAACCTGACTCTCTCCAGTCTAGTAGATCTACATCTGGAAGACATCTCCTACAGCCATGGGGCAGCAGCAGTGGATATTCAATCTTAAACAGGTGTTGTGCCTTCACACAACACCCTCAGGTGAGTGCAACCACCTCCTCAGTAGTGTTCTTTTAAAATGGTACTGCACTATTGTGTGCGATTTTGCCCCTTTTGAAGTTCTTAATTATTAAACAGTGGAAGCACTTAGGAATTGAGGTAAGGTGATGTTGCAGAGTGGGGTCAAAAATTTCTAAGACACATAGCTTAGAAAAGTCGACCATGCCCTGCTGCTTCAATACCTACAGAGCTTCAAACCTCCTTTGGCATTAGCATGAACGGAAAAAGTTTGTGCTGGGAGCTTCATGGCCGAGCTGCTGTCTCCAAGCCTTACATTAACGAGTACAATGCCAAGAGTCAGATAGAGTGATGCAAAGCATGCTAGCACTTGGCTTTTGAGCAGTAGAAACGTGTTCTGTGGAGTGAAGAATCATAAGTACTGTATCTGGCATCTGATGGACGAGTTTCGGTTGTTTTTTGGTGGTCAACCTACAGTCCTAGGCCCTTTAGTGTCAATGAAGTGAAATCTTAATGCTTCAGTGCGCAAAGACATTTTGGACAATTGAAGCTTAAACATTAGTAGGAAGGAATAATTTGGGGTCTTTTCTCTGTTCCAGCATGACTGCGCCCCAGCAAGGTCCATTAAGGCATGGTTGGGTGTGTTTGGTGCATAAGAACATGACTGGCTCCATAGACCCTTGATCTCATCTCCATCCAACATCTTTGGGATGAATGAGAACAGAGATTTCTAGCCTGGACCTCTTATCCAGCGTCAGAGTCTAATCTCATAAATGCACTCCAGATAAATGTGCAAAACTTCACACCGACTCCCTCCAAAGTCTTGTAGAAAACCTTCCCATAACAGTGGAAGCTGTTTTATCTGCAAAACAGGTGAACTACTCTTAATGTCTATTGATTGAGAAATGGAATACATAAAAGCTTCTGTACATGTAATGTGTAGGTGCCCTATACTTTTGTCCATAAACGTTATATCGGTGGGATCTCCCTGTTATTATACTATAATTAACAATTATACTCAGCACTTATACAGAACAGTTGTGGTACAAAGGAGAGACAATGATTCCAAGGTTATGCTGTTTACACATAAGAGAAGAAAGAGGGCTTATGTTTTGCACACATTCTATGATCTATGTCCATTCAGTGAACTTTGAAAGATAAAAATAAACTATATAGCAAAGTACTTAAGTTATCCATCTAGAAAGTTGTAAAATGACTGAGAGAAAAGGGAAACAAAGAAAACATTTACTACTATTAAAGAGGCCATGGATGAATCATAAAGCACATCCTGGAAAGACCAGAAATACTTTTTATAGACCTATGTCTGTATATTATAAAAATTACAGGAAATGTCCACTTAATTTATCTGGCTTCAAAAATGTATAGAAGAGATTCTTATATTAATAATCAGTGAAGGTCACCATCAAGTCAATATATTACTACCCGTCTCCTTCTAATAGTGAATCTGCATTTACATTACATTACCATGGGCTTTAACTCTGCTTATTTTTCCTTTATATATTTAATTTCCAGATATCTTCATGTAAAATATGAAAAATGAATTACAGGCATTGCAAGAAGTTATCCCATAAACAACATTTATTACTACTCCAAAGGACAGGAGACAAATTTATGATTGCTGAGAGATTAAACTTCCCTTTGTGAATGAACCATGTGCGTACACAGCTCCATTAACTGTGCACACAGTGGCGCACCTATAATGAGGCGAGTTGAGCCTTCTGTCTCAGGCGGCAGCAGCTAGGGGGCGGCAGAGCACAACTCAGAACACGTGGTGTGGTGTCGGCTCTCCTTAATCCCTGCTGAGTCTTACACTCCTGCGCACTGTGCTATGTGTCCCGCAGTGAGAAGCAGCCACACCCCCCATGCAACCCTTCCTCACCCTCCCACCTTTCCACTTTTGCTTCTCGCAGCCAGGAGCCCCGTTGCTGTGCTGTCCTGTTATGTGCGAGCAGGACCTGTGATGAGGTCACAGGAGGGGGAGGAGTCAGGGGTCACATGGTCAGGCTCTCTGCTTGCAGGACTCTGCTGTTCTGGTCGTCATGGTGCTGGATGAAGGTAAGTTTATGTGTGGGATCAGGAGGGGTTTACAGTGTGGATGTAGCAGTGCTGTGTGTGTACGAGGTGTACGGAGCGGAGCCGTGTGTGTACGAGGTGTACGGAGCGGAGCCGTGTGTGTATGAGGTGTACGGAGCGGAGCCGTGTGTGTGCGAGGTGTACGGAGTGGAGCCGTGTGTGTACGAGGTGTACGGAGCGGAGCCGTGTGTGTACGGAGTGGAGCCGTGTGTACGAGATGTACAGAGCGGAGCTGTGTGTGTATGAAGTGTACGGAGCGGAGCCGTGTGTGTACGAGGTGTACAGAGCGGAGCCGTGTGTGTACGAGGTGTACGGAGTGGAGCCGTGTGTGTACGAGGTGTACGGAGCGGAGCCGTGTGTGTACGAGGTGTACGGAGCGGAGTCGTGTGTATACGGGGCGGAACCGTGTGTACGAGATGTACGGAGCGGAGCAGTATGTGTACGAAGTGTACGGAGCGGAGCCGAGTGTGTACGAGGTGTACGGAGCAGAGCCGTGTGTGTACAATGTGTACGGAGTGGAGCCGTGTGTGTACGAGGTGTATGGAGCGGAGCCGTGTGTGTACGAGGTGCACGGAGCGGAGCCGCTCAGCTCCGTACACACAGGGCTCTTTGCTTGAGCCGTGTGTGTACGGAGCAGAGCCGCGTGTGTATGGTGTGAAGCCGCATGTGTACAAGGTTTACGGAGTGGAGCCATGTGTTTACAAGGTGTACTACTCATAGAGAACTTTAACAAATATAAAAATCGATGTTTCAAACATATTCCCATTTAAGGGTCTGTGCACACGTTGCGGAATCTGCTGCGTATCCGCAGCGGATTTGGCGCTGCAGATCCGCAGCAGAACTGCAAGTGATGTACAGTACCATTATATTCAATGGAAAGAAAAAAACGCAGTGCACATGCTGCGGATTTTTCCGCGCGGATTTGGTGCGGATTTAAATTCGCAGCATGTCACTTCTTTTGTGCAGTTCCCCAGCATTTTGAGACCTGCTCAAAATAGGAATCTGCAGGTCTCAAAACGCAGGGGAAGTCCGCACAAAAACCGCGGCAAATCCGCACTAAATCCGCAGGTAAAACGCAGGTCATTTTACCTGCGGATTTAGCAAAATCTGCGCTTAAAATTCCACAGCAGATTCTGCAACGTCTGCACATACCCTAAAAGTGTATGTATTTCGCTTGTGCGTCACGTTAGGCTAGTAAGAGTAAACCAGATTTATTTGTACTGATTTTACAATGTGGGGGGGGGCGCCGTTTTGCAGTTCGCCTCAGGCAGCAGAGAGGCTAGGTTAACCCCTGTGTGCACATACTCTCTACTGCTCCATTCATCCGGGTACTTAGGACTCCCAGGTCTCAGAATTTGGTGAAGGTATCTGCCACACAGTGACTGTACATGATTAGGGAAAGGGGCCCTGATCCATCCCTAGGACTGGGGCCTTAACTATCACTGCTCCCAAAGGTACCTCTAAAGGTGAGGAGGTTTGGGCCACCAGCCTTACTGTTCTGTTATTTCATAAGCTGTTCCCTCACTCAGAAGGCCTGGGACATACAGTACATGCTAGTGTATTAACATGTAAAAAAGACAGAGATAACAAAAGCAATAAACATACAAAAACACTCACCAAAGGTAAAGAGGTATATAGGGAGGGATAGGAATATACAATCAGAAAAGTATACGCCCCAAAACAGCACACAACAATCTCCAGTAGCAACAATGATCTCCAATTCAGCACAGTATCTCCAAGGAGCTAGGAAGCAAAGCTTTCACTAGCAAGGAAGAGAAGGTCTTACCAGATTTTATAGGGAGAGAAAATGACCAGGTCAGGAACAGCTGTGAGATGGAGCTGAAAGTTTCTAACCAGCATAGAAAGGATCATTAACCTCTTCAGTACCAAAGGAAACTAAGTCCATTTAATATGAAACACAAACACATCGGCTAAATGGAAGATCTGCAATTTACAATACACTGTGACTTTCTAACACCAAATCTCCCAGAAGGATGTGATCCGCTTGTGACAGTATCACAAACCAGATCCTCAGAAGTTATACATTGAAAATTTATCATGAACTCACAAGAAAAATGATATTTCTGGGGTGTGAGAGCAGGATTTATTTATTTATCTTGACTCCATTTTGGTTATTCTACATTTTGCTGCCTCTGGAGTGGTATGGTAGTGGTAACCTGGGAGACCTGCTAGTTGAGCCAGAAAAGGAACTTGATTGTGTACAACTAAAGTCCCAAGAATTAGGGAGTTTCAGTCATGTTACTGATGTCCCTCTAGATAACCCAGACCATGAGCTTTTTGTGGATGGATCGTGGTATGGTGTGGATGTCCGGTTCTACATTGGGTATTTTGTTGTTTCCCTCCATGAAGCCATAAAAGCAGAACCGCTTCCCCCCATGCATGTCCACCCAGGAAGCTGAACTCTTTGCCCTAGAAGAAGCCTTCAGACATGCTAAAGACCAAACTGCCACCATTTATACAAACAGCCATAATGCTTTTGGCATAGCTCACGACTATGGACCTATATGAACAGCTCGATCTTTCCTCACAGTGTTGGGCAAGCCTATCAAGAATAATAAATCTGTCCAATGCCTGATGGATGCCCTACTTTTACCTGAGAACATTACCAGAGTGAAAGTCAAAGTCCATGCAAAGGATGACTCAACCACAGCTAAAAGCAACCGCCTGGCTGACCAGGCTGCAAAATTTGCAGCTTACCTACCAAAAGGCAACCTTGCCTGGGTGGCAGCTGCACAGGTGACCTCTGCCATGGACCCTCCTGTAAGCTATGACCTTTTCTAGAAGTTGCAACAGGCTTCCATTGAAGACTTTGCCAGGTGGCAAGAGAAGGGAGCTGTGCAGTCACTAAAATAACTGTGGCACATGGAGGACAAAGTTTGTCAAGCCACTCATAGCAATACCCAGCAATTTAAGACTGCCAAGACAGACCTACTCCACTGCCCCTGGGTTCAGTGTCACTGTAGCCAAATACATTAAAGCCTGTCTGAATTGTGTGCTTAACAACATGGGACGCACCATCAAAACACTTATAACACACACATAAAGACCCCTGTACCCATTCCAGCATCTTCCAATAGACTACATTCAACTTCCCAAGGTTCAAACCTATGAGTATGTACTTGTGCGTATTGACCTCTTCTCAGGATGGCCGTGTGTAAAGTCACCACCAAGGCTACAGCAAAGAAACTAATCTTAGAAATTGTCTGTGGATACAGGGTGCCTGAGACTATAGAGAGGGATAGAGGCACCCACTTTACCAGAGAAGTGATGCAGGAAATTATGACTGCCCTGGGAGTGGAACAGGCTTTTTATATTACATACTATCCACAAAGTAGCTGTAGAGTAGAGAGATTGAAAGGGACCCTGAAACTGAAAATCCAGAAAGCCATGGCTGAAACAGGCAGACCATGGACAGAATGCTTGTCTTTTTCACTATTCTCAATCAGATATACTCCCAACAAAAAAGCAGGCCTCAGCCCACATGAGGTGTTATTTGGGTCAGGCCCTTGGCTAGGGTTGTATTTTTAACAGCAGCTCAAGATGCAACATTATAGGCTGTCTTCTTATGTTATTGCACTCACAAAACACTTATCTGACATATTCTCTTCTCTTTCAGATCCAGATTCTGTGGAAGGGAGCTACCCACTGCAGCCTGGAGACTAGGTGGTGGTGAAAAGACATGTTAGAAGAGCCATTGAGCCTCAATTTGATGGGACCTTTCAAGTTGTAAAGCTCGAGGGAAATCCACACTGGATCCACGCCTCACACTGCAAGAGGACAGCTGAGCCCAAGAAAGCCACCAAGTGATGTGAATGCACATCATGTGACTTATCCTTTTTTGCCTTGATAAATGGGGGCTCATCTAGGGCAATGTCCCAAGAGAGAAAGTTACCACTTTCTGGTTTAATACCTCAGTAGTCAGTTATAAATTTGTCCTGTGTAACATAGTCTCCTTCTTTAGGGTGGAGTGGCTGTGTGGTGACACCTATAAATGCACCCAAAAGTTTATATGTGCCACCACCATCAACACTGGCTATGGGTCTGATTGTGTGTCCTTGAGTATGAAGGGGTGGAGCACTGGGGAAGACTGGGCTTACAAACCTTCCATAGAGCGAGAGAAGACAGAGAGTAAAGGGTAGGAGCCTACTTACTAGAATTACTCTGTTACAACCAAAATATGTGTCCAAACGCTGTACAGTAGGGTCCTGTCTTCCTCGTAAGTCTGGCAACTGTCCTGGTGACACTGTCTGATTAGGACACTTTTATCAGCGACAGAGATATTCTACATAAAACTGAGACACCACAACCCAATGCTTTCAAAGACATTCCTAGTGACCCTAACCTATGAGGAGAAACTATCTGTGGAAACGGGATACTCTGAGAACAATTATTGGTTAGATTGGGTAATGTACCCTGCACTTGCTATGAATAAGAGTAATTGTATAGTCTGCAACCTATTTAGACCTCATCTAGGCATGCTGCCCTTCCCTATAGTGAACCAGACAAGGCCCATTGCTTTCTCCTGCTTAATTCACCTATTTTCTGCTACATGCCCTCCTGAATCAGACAGTAGCTAGGACTGACTTGTGGTGGATGTGTGGAAATGGTGGCTTTTATCCAGTACTGCCAGTGGGATGGAAGGGTACATGTGTTATTGTTAAATTCCTGATACCATTCCCGATTGTGATTCCAAATACAAACAAGCTCCATGAATATGCAACGGAAAATCAGAGACCCAAGCTTGACAGCAGCTTTCCTACTTCTTTCGATCCTCACATGTTCATTGACGCTATTGGAGTCCCAAGAGAGTCCCAGATGAGTTAAAAGCCAGAGGTCAAGAAGCAGAAGGGTTTGAATCACTATTCCCCATTGGTACAGTGAATAAAAATGTGGACTGGATAAATATCTATATAACCAACAGACATTTGTTAATTTTAGTAGGGATAAATTTGGTGCCATTTCTGTTTGTCTTCAGATAACCACACCAGTTTGAAAACTTAACTTCTTTGCTTACAGTAATAGTCAAATACAGAGAATAACATGTGACAGTTTCTTTTTTCTTCCTTCACATACACACGGCACTTTCCCAGTGATTGTGGATGCAGACACAGTCCTTGAAATGAAGATTAACGCAGACTGCTTCAAACCTAAGGGCAACTCGTTTTTTTCTCTGGAACCTTATGTAAAGGAGCTCCTGCTACAACCCTACTGTTCCCGTTACCTGACTCTCTTGGATCACCTTGCAGATAAGGCTGTCCCAGTCCCAGCACGCTTATGGAGTCCACAAATTGGCCTCTTTGGGTAAGTCTGTTCTGTTTCCCGCGTTGTTTCTATTCTTTTACATGCACCACACACACCCTTCTCTTGTTCTTGTTTAGAACATCTCCTGCTCCGCTTCTGTCTTCTCTGAGCCTCTCTCCCTAACTGCCTGAACTAATATGGACCCTAAAATATCTCATTATTATGCACTCTCCATAGGCAGACTCTATACAGTATAATGCACTCCCCATAGAAAGACACTATATAGTATAATGCACTCACCATAGGCCTGTATAGTATAATGCACTCCCATAGGTAGGCTCTATATTGTATAATGCACTCACCATAGGCCTCTATATAGCATAATATACTCCCCATAGGCCTCTATATAGTATAATGCATTCCCCATAGGCAAACTCTATATAGTGTAATGCACTCCCCATAGGTCTCTATAGTATGATGCACCCCCATACGCAGACTCTATATTGTATAATTCAGTCTGCATAGGCATATATAAAGTATATTGCACTCTCCATAGGCAGACTCTATATAGTATAATACACTCCCCATAGGCAGACTCTACATAGTATAAGGCACCACCTTCGCAGGCTCTATATTTTTAATGCACCCCCATAGGCCTCTATAGTGTAATGAGCCCCCATAGGCAGACTCTATTTTGTATAATGCACCCTCATAGGCCTCTATAGTATAATGCACTTCCATAGGCTGACTCTATATTGTATAATGCATTCCCCATAGGCAGACTCTATATAGAATAATGCACCCCCATATGTAGACTGTATATTGCATAATGCACCCCCATAGGCAGATTCTATATTGTATAATGCACCCCCATAGGCACACTCTATATTGTATATTGTATAATGCACCCCTATAGGCAGACTCTATATTATATAATGCATTCCCCATAGGCATACTCTATATAGTATAATGCACCTCCATAGGCAAACTCTATATTGTATAATGCACCCCCATAGGCAGACTCTATATTGTATAATGCACTCCCCATAGGCAGACTCTATATTATATAATGCATTCCCCATAGGCAGACTCTATATTGTATAATGCACCTCCATAGGCAGACTCTACAGTATATTGTATAATGCACCTCCATAGGCAGATTCTATATTGTATAATACACCTCCATATGCAGACTCTATATAGTATAATGCGCTCCCATAGGCAGACTCTATATTATATAATTATCTACTTCTACAAAATTGTCACCGTGGCTAACCGGGACATTCCCCTAAGCCGAATCATCTCAACTAAAAAAAGAACATTAGGAACTTAGTATAAGAGGTCCCAATAAAGATTTAATAATTATACTCAAATTATGTAATCATGAAATAATATAATCACAAAATAGGGGTCTTTCTTAGAAAAATAATCAATTTTATTGCAGCAAAAATACAAAAATAGACAAGGTATTAGAACAGTAATAAATACAGGTGCCAGCTAAATGAGTTAATACTGCAAATGATGGAAATTGCAATATATGAGGAAACATGCGTCTCCTAGCATAGCTGCATATATAATCAGTGGCAATAATCCATAAATTTATCCATTAACGGTCAAAGGGATCAGTAAATGTAAAATACATGACCAAATAATCAAATAAGGTAAAATAGCAATGATGGTCTAGAAATTACCTTGTGAAATTTTGAGGAGCCGCATGCAGGGGTGCTAGGAAGATGCATAATGCATTCCCCATAGGTAAACTTTGTATTGTATAATGCATTCCCCATAGGCAGACTCTATATTATATAATACACCCCCATAGACAGACTCTATATTGTATAATGCACCATTATAGACCTCTACAATATAATGCACTCCCCATAGGCCGATTCTATATTGTATAATGCACTCCCCATAAAAAAAATATAATAATGAATACAATACTCACCTTTCCTCCTTGTTCCCCCGCTCCTCCAAGAGCCAGCACATCTCAGGACAGCGGGCGGCATGTAAATATATGGTGTATATTTCATATACTCTTCTCAACATTGACATTCCAACACCAAGAAGGAAAAGTAATTGAATTGTGGAAAACATGGGGTCGAAAAACATGTTAATGAAATGCAAATTTGAAAAAAATGAAAGCAAATTTTTTAAAACATCTTGATTTTTTCAGTATTTAGTATGAGCACCATGCAAAGAAATGCATGTAGTTACATGCCTTGGTTTCTATAAGTGACGTTATTAATGGTTGCCTGAGGAAGGTTCTACCACACTGAATGCACATGGAGAAACATAATCAAAATCTGCTACTTGCTACTGGCAGCTCCCTTTTGCAATTGCCAACCAATGACATCCCACATGTGCTCGATAGGAGACAAATCCATAAATGCTCTAGACCATGGTAGTGCTTTTAGGCCACATAGGCTGTTCACAGTAGCATGAGCAAAGTGTGGCCTGGTGTTACCATGTTGAAACACAGTGTGAGAAGCTGGTCACAGACTAAAGGCTATTGGACCAATGGACATACAGGGGAGTCCACGGCTCTAAGGGATACAGACTTTTTCCAGTACCGATACGTTGATCTTATTGTTGTGTTTTATTAGAGACTTGCTTGCTCATCAGTTTAAGGTGCACAAATCTCTCCTGGAAAGTGTTGAGCCTCACAAACCAATGTTTCCATCGAGTGACAGTAAGTGCAGGAAGATGTGCGGGCTGGATCTCATGTACACATAAGGCCTACATTAGAATTTCTGTCCTGCATCTGGTGGGGGCATGTGTGTCTTTGTTCATCTCTGCAGGGGGCATCCCTAATACACAACACTACAGACAGGCTGATGACTGGGCTTCTGGAACATTCTTCAGCAAATGTTTAAAGGTACTGTCACACTAAGCGAGATCGCTAGCGAGATCGCTTAAGCGTCAGCGATTTTATGACGCAGCAGTGACCTCGTTAGCGACGTCGCTGTGTGTGACATGCAGCGGCGATGTGGCCCCCGCTGCGCTGTCGCTGATCGTTCATGAACGTTCTGAGCCGTTTTTAGGTCGTTGGTGTCCCGCTGGTGAGCCTGAATCGCTGAGTGTGACACCCTTTATGATCGACTTTACCAGCGGCGCAGGCGGGACTAGGTTTTCCCAACGACGCAGAGGTCGTTATACAGATCGCTGATGAGATCTTTGTGTTTGGAAGCTAATAGCGACCACATAGCGATCGCACCAACGATCTCGCCAGGTTGTGTCGTTGTCGTGATCGCTGGTACGATCGCTAAGTGTGACAGTGCCTTAAGGGGAGGGTGTGAACACTTCTGCCTGTACAGGAGGCTGATCCTAGGAGAAGGAGAACGATAAGCCACAGGTTTAGTGAGTGAGTTGGTGCAGTGACGTCGAGGGGCGAGGATCTGTTACTGAGGTCCTGGTGCCCATGTATGGATGGCCTATGGACATTAGAGATTGGTTGCCAACTGGAGCTGAATACACGTGCTACGGTTGTGGGATTTGTCGTCTGGATTTTAAGAACTATCCTAAGGATTGTTATTGCCAGCTGGAGCTGGAAAAATGAGGTAAGGTCGTGGGATCTGTCATCTGGAGGAGTATGGAATTGAATACAAACTATATTGGCAGGAGATACAAAAGCTGTGGGCCAGCCAAAAGTTGGGAGACAGTGGGTATCACATGGAACGGGGCAGTGGAACTTCTGGCCCTGTGTTGGGTCCTTTTGGACTGGGGGCATTGCATTGTGGCCATTTACCTAGAAATTCTGAGAGACAATGGATGTAAGGAATATAAAAATAATTGCATCGTTAACCTGCCTAAGTGATTATTTCAACCCACAACCGCAGATCCTCACACACTGATCCTGTGACACTCTGCAGAAATGGCCATATTAGTGGTTCCACAGCTAATCAGTGTAACACATAGCTGTTTTTGTACCTGGAATGAAGAGCAGAGGAGTTCACCTTCCGTACTTTATGCTACCCCACCTCATAATCCCAGTAGTAGGACTGGTGTAATGTTCCCTTTTGAGGGCCTCATCAAGGAATACTCCAGACCATTCTTTGGCTATAACTGCATCCAGGACAAAAGCGGATTCATCCCTGAAGAGGGTTTACCCTCATTCTAACCTCCATTGCCGTGTTGCACTGCACCATGATATCCTTTGAGAGCTGAAAAAATGGAAACAAATTTTAAAAACAATCAGTACTATTGAGTTTGAGCTCAACACGAAGAAATGCATGGACTTACGTGCTTTGGTATGCTATAAGTGACTTTATTAATGGTTGAGTGTGAGGTCAATGGAACACCTGAAGCTTGACTTCTGGTTCATAGCCCAATGTCCTGCAGACACCTTCTGATGTCTTCTGTAGACGGTGTTTGATGATGTTTGGGATTGGTATGTGACATCCAATTTCACTTACAATAAAGAAAAGATTGCTACACACCATTATCCTAATCTGCAATCTGTCTGTTTTCTTCTGCACCTCTTGCTGTCATTCCAGTACATTGTTGTTCCCCACCACTGAGACAAGACAAGCAACGCTGAATAGTGCTGACATCTCAGCCCACACATGTAGAGATCTGCCGGAATGATAAAACAAGGTCTTGCAAATCATGTTTTCTGTTCCTTTCAGTTACTAACAAATGGCAATAACTGGAAAATCAAAGAATAGGAGGCAACACACAATCTTACCAGAAGACTGGATCCAATTTTGTGGGTTTTAAATGTCTAAAAAAATGTGCCTTCAATTTGACTTATATACCCCTCCCACATGCCACAGATTGGAGCAAGGGATTGAAAATTTGATCATTTGCAGATTTTAGAGATACCTGCTATTTTGATTTGTATAACCTCATGGCTTGTACTTTTTGGTCTTACAATTTCATTGTTGAGGAATTTCAATGTTGAGGGTTGTGTATAGTGGTGTTTGAAAGTTTGAGAATCCTTTGTGACCCCATCAAAATTGTCCACATGTCTGTAAAAAATTGACCTAAAACTGCCTCATATTTTATATATATATATATATATATATATATATTATATACACACGTATCCACGGCACATCAGACTTTTGTATAGTACTATATATATCTATATCTGCAGTGCATATACTGTATATTTTCTACATGTTCAAGACAAAACTAACTATTCTACCATTCAGGTTCTTTTTGAATTGTGCTCTATATGTTTTCTTTGTCTACTTCAAATCTTCATTTTTTTAAATTTTCTCTATCACTTGAATCTAGTAGATTTTTTACATTTTCTACAAGTTGAAAAGATGCATTTTCCGAGCAAGGCACTGTTAGGAATAGAACAAATATGTCAGCTGTGAAGTCATTCAATGTTCTGCCAGAGGCATCAACCTCTGTAGAAAGCTTAATTCACTGTTGCATTAAACTATCATTAAACCACCTGGTACCCAGAATTTGTCCTTAGATCACCCATCTGGATATCATGAGAACACATACAAAACTCTTCTTCAGATTTCATATGAAGAGCAGGACCGTTTTCTAATGTGAATCCTTGTAACATGTCCCGATAGCTAAATGTCAAGCCAAAAGGATACTTTAATTTTTTTTATTTTACTTTGCTAGACATTATATTGCTGTTTTTAAGTAGGATCTACATTTTATAAAAAATATATGTAGTTAGTAGTTTTCTACAAAAAAATCTAACTGCACCGCTGAAATTTCAGAATGGAAACATAGGTAAAGTGCCATGCATTTGCAGATTCAGGCCCCGATTCATCAATGCCTGGATAACTCATTCATGATGGACATGAAATTACTTGTATTAAAAGCTAACTTTAAGTCTCAGAGAGACAGAAAGGTCTGGCAATATAAACTCATGACAACCTTTGACACACTCAGTGCAGGAATGAATGTGTTGCATGGATTTAAGTCTTTTTACATCAATTAAGGAATTTGCTGTTCAGACCTTCTGGGGGCAAAACAACACAATACCAGACCCCAATCAGAGGGCAATAAAACTTTCTCGCTCCTTATCTATGAACTGTTCCAATATTTATGTTCATCTCTCTCCCATAATGACAGTTCTGCTTCACGTCACTTGTCTTATCTATTGCATTTTTTCTGTGCTGTGTTGTGTATAAATATGTGATTCTTCAGATTTTGTATTAGTTTAGCCTGATGAAGAGACCTGAGTAGTCTGGAAAGCTTGCAATTTGTTACCATCTTTTCAGTTAGCCATTAAAAGGTATCAACCACTGAGGACTCTCAATTTTAAATATTTTTCCATCTACTGGCTAACACGGTACAAAGATATATATCTTTCCTGGGTAACCCATTCTCATTCCTCATGTCTGGCTCCATTAATCCCTTCACCAGAGGTATTTTTTGTTTTGCATTTTCATTTTTTGCTCCCCTTCTTCCCAGAGCCATAACTTTTTTATTTTTTCATCAAAATGGCCATGTGAGGGCTTATTTTTTGCGGGACGAGTTTTACTTTTGAAAAACTCCATTGGTTTTAACATATTGTGCACTGGAAAATGGGAAAAAAAATCCCAGTGCTGTGAAATTGCAAAAAAGTGCAATCCCATAGTTGTTTTTTGGATTTTTTTTTTGCCATGTTCACTAAATGCTAAAAATGACCTGCCATTATGATTCTCCAGGTCATTATGAGTTCATAGACAGCAAATATATCTACCGTAGGTTCTTTTTTATTTAAGTGGTGAAAAAAAAATCCAAAGTTTGTTAAAAAAAATGGCTCCATTATCTGATACCCGTAGCGTCTCCATTTTTTGTGATCTCGGATTGGGTGATGGCTTATTTTTTGCATGCTGAGCTGATGTTTTTAATTATACCATTTTGGTCCAGACACAATCTTTCGATCACCCATTATTGCATTTTAATGCAATGTTGCGGCGACCAAAAAAATAATTCAGGCATTTTCACTTTTTTTCTTGTTGTTTGGGTTAATTCTTTTTTTTTTATTGATAGATCGGGCGATTATGAATGCGGCGATACCAAATTTGTGTATATTTGTTTTTTTTATTATTTTATTTTGAATGGGGCAAAAGTGGGTGATTTGAACTTTTTATATTTTTTATTTTTTAATATTTTTAAAAACATATTTTTTTTGCTTTTGGCATGCTTCAATGGTCTCCTTGGGAGACTAGAAGCTGCCATAATCAGATTGGCTCTACTACATACAGGCGATGATCAGATGGCCTGTATGTAGCTGGATTGCTCACTTGCTATGAGCGCCGACTACCGGGCGGCGCTCTTAGCAATCCAGCAGTAACAACCATAGAGGTCTGCTGGAGACCTCTGGTTGTCGTGCCAACCCATCGGTGACCCGCAATCACGTGACGGAGCGCTAGCCTGAAGCACGCTTTAAAAGCCGCTGTCAGAGATTGACATTGGCATTTAACTAGTTAACAGCCACGGGTGGATCGCGATTCGACCCATGGCTGTTAGAGGCACATGTCAGCTATTCAAAACATCTGACATGTGCCGGGATAGATGTGGGCTCAGCACCTGAGCCCACATCAAAGGGAGGGAGATCGACATTGGCGTACTATTACGCCTAATGTCGGAAAGGGGTTAAAATAAAAACACCTATACTCACCTGATGCCATATCAGCACTCTAGTTCCAGAGGTTTGTGAACAGTTAAGCAAGTTGAAGATGAAATGATCTCTAAAAGTTAAAGATATCACATTTCCTTTGCATTTTTTCGAAACAAAAAATATAGATTTTCATCATTTACATTTTAAAAATTCTAAAAAGGAAAATGAGTCAATGCAAAAGTTTGGGCACCCTTCATGGTTAGTACCTAGTAGCACCCCCCTTTGAAAGTATCAAAGCTTGTAAATGTTATTTGTAGCCAGTCAAGAGTCTTCCAATTCTGGTTTGAGGGATTTTCAGCCATTCTTCCTTGGGAAATTCTTCAAGTTCTGTGAGATTTTTGGGTCATTGCTTTTTTGAGGTCTAGTCATAGATTTTGAATGATGTTCAGATCAGGGGCCTGTGAGGGCCATTGTAAAACCTTCACCTTGTGCCTTTTGAGGTAGCCTATTGTAGATTTTGATATGTGTTTAGGATCATTATCCATTTGTTGAAACCATCCTCTGCAACTTCAGGTTTTTTACAGGTGGTATTATATTTTCATCAAAAATTGTTTGAAATTTCATTGAATTCATTATTGAAAATGTTCGCTGTGCCATTGGCTACAACTTAACTCCAAAGCATGATTGATCCACCTCTATGCTTAATGGTTGTCGACTTGTTCTTTTCCTGAAATTCTGTGCCATTTTTTCTCCACACATACCCTTGATCATTGTGGCCCAAGAGTTCTGTTTTAACCTCATCAGTCCACAGAACTTGTTTCCAAAATGCCGCAGGCTTGTTTTCATGTTCTTTTGCATACTTCTGATGCTGAATTGTATGGTGAGGATGTAGGAGAGGTTTACTTCTACTACTCTTCCATGAAGGCCATATTTGCGTAGGTGTGTCTGAACAGTAGAACAATGTACCACAACTCTATGGTCTGCTAAATCTTTCTGAAGGTCTTTTGTAGTGAAGACGGGGTTTTGATTTGCCTCCACCATTTTCAGAGTGCAGGACAGCTGCTTAAAAGAATCCATGGCTGCTGGTTTTTGGAACAAGGTTAGAGGAGGCTGGGTTTTTATAAAGGTGGGAAATTTGCATAACCTGGCCTTTCTTAATGATGATAGTGAGCAAACCATAACCCTAGTAGGCAAATTAAGGTCTAAAATCTTGGTCAAAGTTATCTGAGCACATAAATCTCCAAGAGTGCCCAAACTTTTGCATCCACCCATTTTCCTTTTTGTAATTTTTAATATGTAAAAATTGACAATATAATATTTGTTTGGCCTAAAATACAAAGGAAATGTGTCATCCTTTTAGAAATGATTTAATAATAATCTTTATTTTTTTAATAATAATCTTTATATAGCGCTAACATATTCCGCAGCGCTTTACAGTTTGCACACATTATCGTTGCTGTCCCCAATGGGGCTCACAATCCAGATTTCCTATCAGTATGTTTTTTGGAGTGTGGGAGGAAACCGGAGTACCTGGAGGAAACCCACGCAAACACGGGGAGAACATACAAACTCCTTGCAGATGTTGTCCTTGGTGGGACTTGAACCCAGAACTCCAGCGCTCCAAGGCTGTAGTGCTATCCACTGAGCCACCGTGCTGCCCCTGATTTCATCTTCAATTTGATTTCATCTTCAATTTGCTTAACTGTTCACAATAACGCAATTTTGATCAGGGGTGGCCAAATGTTTATATGACACTGTATGTTGATTTGTTGAATGCCTGCTGATTACCTATTGCATCAGTCCCTGCAGTTTATTATTCTACAAACCTTGGAAAACAAAGACGCAGGTTGATTGAACAATTGATGTTTGTTAATATGATGAAAACCTGCTTACTATATATTGTATATATTGTTGAATGCCTCAACAATGAGGGATTACCTCCTCACACCTTTGTCCAGTGCTTTGGAAGAATTCCCTGAATACGAGCTGTAGAATATAAAAGGGGGATCTGCCTATGTTACAGTGAGACTCTACAGGACAGAAGTGAAGGAACCATGGCATCAACTTGTGGAATACAGATCTGCTTCACTGTCCATCACTGAACCCACAAAGACGTTTGGAGAACTCAGGTTGAGGCAATCATGTCACCCGGCCACAAACATCACTGTACTCGATCAGCTTCCAAGGCTTGCCACCAGCTTCTTTTTGTGGGTGCCCTCCAAAAGCTGGGTGCTACTGGTTGGAGTACTTGGCCCTGGATGCCCCAAAGTTGCAGATATTCTAATCCCCAGTAAGCTAGCAGAAAGGTGAGACTCTGTCATTTGCACCATCGCGTATATTTGCTGGGACTGTACTATATGTTGTTGACTGTTGGTGATCAAAGTATTACCGCAGTGTGTTACCTTCATCCTGTGTTGTCTGAGTAGTTATATGCCCACAAATACGGAGTACGGAGTACATTGGGTTTTTCTAAAGACAGCACCCACTGTCTCCATAGGTGTTTTTATTTTAATGGGGCCAACCATGAGGAATGAGAAATGGTTGTTTTAGTAATTCACAACCCCTTTAAGGTATGTCCACACAAGACATAATTCTTCTGCAGATTTTGGTGAAAATACTTATTAAAATCCACAACAAATTTGTGACAAATTTCAAAATAGTTGCATAAAGATTTTCAGAAAATTTCTCTGCAGGACTGCAAAATTTGCAGCATGCTTAGAATTTTGCATTGGAGGTCAATTTCCATAAGAATTGTTTTGCACAGGATATGTTTTTGGTTGAATTTTTTTATTTCAGGTTGACTAGCAGCTAATTGTCTTCATCCGGTATCTAGGTGGCTGCCATTTCAATTATTTAAATTACTGTATGTTTTACATGAACTAAAGTAGGTAGAGGACATTTCTTTATTATACAATATCTCATCTGTTTGTGCTACTCTGACACATATTAGGTCCCTTTCTCTTACTGTATGTAATGGAATAAATTGAGCATAATAAACAAGAAGCCATGAAGCTTAAAGGATAACTGTGCTGTCAAGTAACTTTTCAGAATAAGCTGTCCTGTGTATGTGTACATGAGGAATAACACTATTTTTTGGCCATTATATGACAAGTATCCTACAATTTCCCTCTGCATGCTCTTTTTCTAAATTGCAATAATTCTGAGCTGGATGAAGAGACTAGCTGCTGTGAACTCTACTATACACAGCTCACAGCGATGGATTACTGCTCTTCATTCCTTTTTTAGAACTCAAAAAACATGGAGAAGCATAGGAGAGATTGCAAAGTAGTAGTGATCAGTGATAATTTGAAAACAGCCCTGGAGTGAGGTAAAAGACTTGTTTGAAAGCTCTGCATAAACTTTTTTTGTTTCCCTTAGCTTGTTTCCTCACTCTGCTCCTCTCCTCTCTTCCCCTTCCCATAAGGTATAATGCAAAGGTCCCCAACCTTTCTGACCTTGAGAGCCAAATTCAGCTATGAAAATGGGTTGCGAGCCTCATTCAACTCCTGCCCCATTCACAGTAGTGACACCCATAGACCCTTATTACCAGTATTATCACAGCCAATGCTAATTCACTGCAATCACACCAAGGTAGTATGCTAGGCTCAAGGGTTTTCTTTCTTAGGCCTCTTTCACACATCCGTTTTTTGTGTCAGGCATAATCCGTCGAATACCTGAAGGGACGGATCCGGCGCTGAAATGAAAAAACTGATGCAACAGATCAGTTTTTTTGTTGGATCCGACCTGAACTTTTGAACCCGGAAAAAGAAGTTTTGCAGCCGGAAAATGCAGGTACGTAGTAGTAGTAGTCCCTGATTTCCAGAATCCGGATCAGTCTTTTGTCGGATTGCACAAAAGATTGGTCCGATTCCATAGACTTCTATTATTTCTGGACGCCTGATGCACCGCTTCAGGCACTATCAGGCGGCTCCGTAAAAAAAAAAAACGTTGCAGTCACTGTTTTGTCCGGCCGCCGGAATGTACATTTCCGCCGGATCCAGACAAAAACGGATACAACGCAATGACATCAGGCACGATCCGGCGCTAATGAAAGTCAATGCTAAAAAAAACGCATCCGGTACCGGATCCGTTTTTTTAACAACACGCCGGATCGCGCCTGAAGTAAAAAAACGGATGTGTGAAAGAGGCCTTACCCCCATTCAGATCTGCTCTTCTGTGCAGGGCTCCACACAAAAGTCAACATCTAGAGATCTACTCTTAATAGCCATTTGCTACACCTAGTGCTAATGCACCAAGCTGACAGCTGCGAGCCACACATCACGGGCACACGAGCTACATTATACCAGATGTTGGGGACCCCTGGTATAATGGGCTCTGGCATTTGACTGTACTGTGAGCTGGCTAGTCTAAGCAAGATGGAGTTTACGTTGTTTTCAAAAAGGAAAACAAAGTTTGGAAGGTGATGACAGCTTTAAACACTCTTGGAATTGTCTAATGCTGCTTCATCAGGTAGTCACCTGCAATAGCTTTCCAACAGTTTTTAAAGGAGTTCCCATAGGTGCTGAGCATTAGTTGGCTGCTATGCCTTCCAAATCTTTCCAAACTATCTCAAATGGGTTAATGTTAGATGATTGTGGAGGCCATGTCATTTAACACATGACAGCTCTGCAGTCAAGCAAACAGTGACTGACAGTAAGAACCTTAATAATAATCTTTATTTTTATATAGCGCTAACATATTCCGCAGCTCTTTACAGTTTGCACACATTATCATCGCTGTCCCCGATGGGGCTTACAATCTAGATTTCCTATCAGCATGTTTTTGGAGTGTGGGAGGAAACCGGAGTACCCGGAGGAAACCCACGCAAACATGGGGAGAACATACAAACTCATTGCAGATGTTGTCCTTGGTGGGATTTGAACTAAGGACTCCAGCGCTGCAAGGCTGCAGTGCTATCCACTGAGCCACCTTAATAATAATAATTTTATTGCTATACCGCCAACTTATTCCACCGCATTTTATATTATAGAGGGGACTTGTACAGACAATAGACATTACAGCTTAACAATAGACACATAGATCAAAACAAATACCAAAAGGAAGGAGGGCCCTGCTCGCAAGCTTACAATCTAGGAGGAAAAAGGGGAGACACAAAAGGTGGATGGTAACAATGCTTTCATTGTTCGGACCAGCCATAGTGTAAGAATTGGGTGTTCCTGTAATGCTGCATGAACCGGTTAACAGTCTAAATATGTAACAGTACAGACACAGAGGGCTATTAAATGCATAAAGCATGTGAGAACATGATGCAAGGAACCTGGCTATGGTAAAAATTTTGAATGAGCCACACAGGGATAGTTAGGTTAATGCATTGAGGCAGTAGGCTAATCTGAACAAATGCGTTTTTAGGCCACGCTTAAAACTGTGGGTATTGGGGATTAATCGTATTAACCTGGGTAGTGCATTCCAAAGATTTGGCGCAGCACGAGAAAAGTCTTGGAGACGGGAGTGGGAGGTTCTGATTATTGAGGATGTTAACCTCAGGTCATTAGCAAAATGGAGGGCATGGGTAGGGTGGTGAGCTGAGACGAGCGAGGAAATGTAGGATGGTGCTGAGCCAAGGAGTGCTTTGTGGGTGAGGGTAATAAGTTTATACTGAATTCTGTAGTGGATGGGTAACCACTGTAAGGACTGGCACAAGGGAGACCTTACCGCCAGTGCTCAAACAGGAGGGAGATTTGACAAGTGATTATACCTTCATTTATTATTTTGTCACATTCCACCCCTGTCATTCCACTTAGTAAGGTTTAAGGTGTACACCATTTAACCCCTATATGGGAATCAAGTTTTTGCTCCAGGGACTACCATATTGGGGTGTAACTGCTTATGGGAGGGCCAAGTTGATTTAGGAAACCGAAGAAGTCGGTGTAAGAATGAAAAAAATCAGAAATGAGGACAAAATCAGATGCAGAAACATAATCAAATATGTGGTCTTCTTGAGGATTCAGGCTCCCAACCTCTAGCATGATAGGCAAAAAAACCTGCTGTACTGCTAAATATAGGAGGATTTTCTCTGCCTGAGATCTAAATTGTATTCTTTCTCTTTATAGCATAATTAACTGGCTCATAGAGCTACATCTCAATGTACCATTACAGCTCTGTATACATACAGGTGCTTCTCACAAAATTAGAATATAATGAAAACGTTAATTTATTTCAGTTCTTCAATACAAAAAGTGAATCTCATATATTATATAGAGTCATTACAAACAGAGTGATCTGTTTCAAGTGTTTATTTCTGTTAATATTGATGATTATGGCTAACAGCCAATGAAAACCCAAAAGTCATTATCTCAGTAAATTGCAATACTTTATAACACCAGCTTGAAAAACTATTTTAAAATCCGAAATGTTGGCCTACTGAAATGTATGTTCAGTAAATGCACTCAGTACTTGGTCCGGGGCTCCTTTTGCATCAATTACTGCATCAATGCATGGAGGCGATCAGCCTGTGGCACTGCTGAGGTGTTATGGAATCCCAGGTTGGTTTGATAGCAGCCTTCAGCTCGTCTGCATTGTTGAGTCTGGTGTCTCTCATCTTCCTCTTGACAATACCCAAGGTCAGGTGAGTTTGCTGGGCAATCAAGCACAGTGATACTGTTTTTTTTTTAAACCAGGTATTGGTACTTTTGGCAGCCAGCTTCTTTAGCAATGAGCTTTTGTGGCTTACACTCCTTGTGGAGCGTTTCAGTGACTGCCTTCTGGACATCTGTCAAGTCAGCAGTCTTCCCCATGATTGTGGAGCCTACTGAAACAGACTAAGGGACCTTTTTAAACGCTTAGGAAACCTTTGCAGGTTTTTTTGTTAATTATTCTAATTTACTGAGATAATGACTTTTGGGTTTTCATTGGCTGTAAGCCATAATCATCAACATTAACAGAAATAAACACTTGAAATAGATCATTCTGTTTGTAATGACTCTATATAATATATGAGTTTCACTTTTTGTATTGAAGAACTGAAATAAATGACCTTTTTGATGATATTCTAATTTGTTAGAAGCACCTGTTTATATTAAAAGTAAAATAAAAGTAATTATTTTTCCTGTAAAATTTACTAAAAATCAAAGAAAAACAATTAAAATAATCATATTTTGATGCACTTTTAAAAACGGATTGTTCCAAATCAGTAAATAATATGGACATATTTGGTTTCCGTGCAATTGTAACAACCCATACAATGCAGTGAACAGATTATTTATGATTGTCAGTCGTTGGCATAAAAAATGTCATGATTGTTTTTTTTCTCAAATAAACTCATATAAAAGTTAACAAGTACATATTTTATGTATGTGTGCCTACTGTGAATATTCAAGTAAATGTGCATGTGTATAGTCAGGTGGGGCCTGACTGAGTTGAGGGGGAGGAATAGACACAGGTCCTGCACAGGGATCCTTCCCAGTCTGATCCCACCCATGGAGAGTGGTATTCATTGTTCAAAAGACCCAATACTGCATTGTGCTAAATGGCGCAGATGTGAATGCAGCCTAAATTGCACCAACATTTACTTTATAACAACTGTTTTCCTTCCAAAAAACAAGACATAAATGTTGGGTAGGATACATCATATCTTATCCCAATCCACATGAGTATTCAATGAATACATTATTTTTTAGAATGGTTAGAGTACAGCATTTTCTTTTCTATAGTTAGCATATGCAGTGTTTACCCAGCTTACCTTCCCCACAGTTTGAATAATGTGTTCAGCATTTACATTGGCTTTTGACCTTAAAGAGAACATTTTAGAATTCCTTACACAAAGATAATTACCTAATGTTTTACAGTCATGGCTGGTAACAGCTGACTTTACCACCTAAAACTTTCAGCAGAATACCAAAATGTAAGAAGGCATATGACTTGTTTACTAATACTCTTTCCAAATTTATATTTGGTGACTATATGCTGAAAACAAACCTTCATGTTTAATATGCTTATTACATTCATTGTTTTGCTAAGAATATAGAGGCATTAAAATATTGTCATAGTTGTGAAGTGTAGTAAAAATTATTTTACTAATAACTATTGGAGATCATTGAATGTTTTGGAAATCAAAATTGCCTGCTTTGCTCAAATTTCCGAGGAAATTCAGTTACTGGAGAATCAATTTGCCATAAATTGAAAGGACTGCAGAGCATGGGCAGAGATCTCTGGGGCCTGATTTCCCCAAAAGCCCAAACCTAGAGTGAACACCGGGCTTGAGATGGAAGGCAATGGAGGTGCTGAGGACCAGACACTGGGCAGGAAGCGGTGGAAATGGCCGGAAAGGGAAGTGGTGAGGTACTGTATCTTTTTTGTTTCCTTTTAAACTTTTGCCTGTCATTTAATTCACTGGCTGCCATTGTTGCTCCCTGCCCACTGTTCGGTACACCGCACGTCTTTCACATCGCATCTATGGACCGATGTTCACTCTAGGCTGGGGCTTCCAGCTGTGAGCAAGCTCTGGATTTCACTGGAAATTCTATGTGAGGCCAAAATCCTCAGCGTACAGTGAATACTGGGCCGGAGATGTGATTCAAAAGAGTGGAAGACCGGACAGAAGGCAGCAAGCAGGGAGTGGCCAGATAGGTGAGGAGAGGTGAGTATAAGGATTTTTTTTTAAATGTTTTTAGATCTTACATTTATTATGCTCTTGGGTCTGGAAGGACTCCAGAGCATAAAAAGGGACATTAAATTCAAGGAGAATAATGTCTCTGCGAATTGAATTTCCTGGTAAAGTCTGCACTAACAGGCAAATTCAAATTTTGCCTGATTCGCTCATCTCTACCATCATTTAAAAATGGAGGAGCTTTCTTTTTCTCAACTAAACAGATATCCTGTGATAATCCAAACTTAGTGTCAAAAGAATTTTCAATTAATCAAATAGAATATCCTTTTTGAAGAAAACATCTTTTGAGTATTCCACCTTATGCCGCATAATCTGCAATTTCAGTGCATTTTTTTTTACTCGCTGAAACTGGCTAAACAGAACATTTGTATTCCATTTGTATAATGCACTGATCTATAATTTAAGAAACTGTTAGAACTTACTCTTTTGGAAATGTATGCATGCAGATATTCTATTAATTTTAAAAATTAATAGTTAAATTAATCAAATATCTCCTCTCAGACATTGAAAAAAAATTAGAGATTAGTTAGTAAGTTATTACGGTACCTTAGTAGAATGCATATGAATTTCTAAAATATTTTTATGGATTTGTAATCTTGGATATTGTATTGGATCACTTTCTTCAACCCCTCTATTTCCGGCTATTTCACATCTGATATAGGTTTATACTTGGAATTGACCAGATGTATTTTTATGCTTGAGGAAAATTCCTGAGTTTAGAATCAAAACGCGTTGCAGTTTTGTCCTAAGAAAGCATTAAGTTCTATATACTTCCTTTGCTTATTATTGTTTGATCCTTTGGACAAACAGCTCACTTGGATGCCCATTGCAGTCCTGTTGGCTGTACCTGCACCATAACTTTTCTTTTCCCTAACCTCCTGTTGTCAGACTGGGATACCTTCTGCTGGAGTGATGACTGGATGAGGAGATACATACTTACAGTTATATGATAAAATTTGGCACCCCTATTAATCTTAAGCTTAATGTTTTATAAAAATTGGTGTTTTTGCAACAGCTATTTCAGTTTGATATATCTAATAACTATTGGACACAGTAATGTTTCTGCCTTGAAATGAGGTTTATTGTACTAACAGAAAATGTGCAATCTGCATCCAAACAAAATTTGACAGGTGCATAAGTATGGGCACCTCACCAGAAAAGTGACATTAATATTTAGTAGATCCTCCTTTTGCAAAAATAACAGCCTCTAGTCGCTTCCTGTAGCTTTTAATGAGTTCCTGGATCCTGGATGAAGGTATTTTTGACCATTCCTCTTTACAAAACAATTCCAGTTCAGTTAAATTTGATGGTCGCCGAGCATGGACAGCCCTCTTCAAATGATCCCACAGATGTTCAATGATATTCAGGTCTGGGGACTGGGATGGCCATTCCAGAACATTGTAATTGTTCCTCTGCATGAATGCCTGAGTAGATTTGGAGCAGACAGTGTTTTGGATCATTGTCTTGCTGAAAGATCCATCCCCTGCGTAACTTCAACTTTGTCACTGATTCTTGAACATTATTGTCAAGAATCTGCTGATACTGAGTCGAATCCATGCGTCCCTCAACTTTAACAAGATTCCCGGTGCCGGCATTGGCCACACAGCCCCAAAGCATGATGGAACCTCCACCAAATTTTACTGTGGGTAGCAAGTGTTTTTCTTGGAATGCTGTGTTTTTTTGACGCCATGCATAACGCCTTTTTGTATGACCAAACAACTCAATCTTGGTTTCATCAGTCCACAGGACCTTCTTCCAAAAAGAAATTGGCTTCTCCAAATGTGCTTTTGCATACCTCAGCCGACTCTGTTTGTGGCGTGCTTGCAGAAACGGCTTCTTTCGCATCACTCTCCCATACAGCTTCTCCTTGTGCAAAGTGCGTTGTATAGTTGACCGATGCACAGTGACACCATCTGCAGCAAGTTGATGCTGCAGCTCTCTGGAGGTGGTCTGAGGATTGTCCTTGGCTGATCTCACCATTCTTCTTCTCTGCCTTTCTGATGTTTTTCTTGGCCTGCCACTTCTGGCCTTAACAAGAACTGTCCCTGTGTTCTTCCATTTCCTTACTATGTTCCTCACAGTGGAAACTGACAGGTTAAATCTCTGAGACAGCTTTTTGTATCCTTCCCCTGAACAACTATGTTGAATAATCTTTGTTTTCAGATCATTTGACAGTTGTTTTGAGGAGCCCATGATGCCACTCTTCAGAGGAGATTTAAACAGGAGAACAACTTGCAAGTGGCCACTTTAAGTAGCTTTTCTCATGATTGCATACACCTGGCTATGAAGTTCAAAGCTCAATGAGGTTACAAAACCAAAAAAAGTGCTTTAGTCAGTAAAAAGTAGGTAGGAGTATTTAAAACAAGAAAATGATAAGGGTGGCCATACTTATGCACCTGTCAAATTTTGTTTGAATGCAGATTGCACATGTTCTGCTAGTACAATAAACCTCATTTCAAGGCAGAAACATTACTGTGTCCGAAAGTTATTAGATATATCAAACTGAAATAGCTGTTGCAAAAACACCAATTTTTATAAAACATTAAGCTTAAGATTAATAGGGGTGCCCAAACTTTTTCATATAACTGTATGTTCTTATTTTGGATAAAATCAAGTTGTTTTTTATAGAACTATGTACAAAGCTTTTAAAATGTGTATACCACAATCAAATTCATATAGAAAGTCACAAAACTGCTACTTTAAACTATTTCTCCTACACCTCCTCCCCAAAAAAACACTGTATACCATTTTTTTCCCTTTTCTATGTCTACCTCCACATCACTACTAATCTTTGCAATTGTGAACTAGCTGCAGGGCAGTGTCACCAGACTCCTGTATTGATTTTCTGTCTACTTTACTTCAGAAATCAAAATGTAGGAAACAGAAATAAAGTATTGGCCAAACTCTGTTACCTGTACAGGGGTGAGGAATAACTGAGCTGTCCCCATCGCTTCTTGTCAACAGTGATGAGATATTACATTATATTGTAACGCAGACTATTAGGCCTGGGTCACACTCGGGACCGGAGTGTGCGGCTACATGTATTTCTATTCAGCTGAACGCTCCGGTCCCGAGTGCCGGCGGCAGTGCCGGGTATTAAGGCGAGAGACTCGTGCGAGTTTCTCGCATTGCAGTCGCAAGTGTGACCCCGGCCTAAAACTGAATATTCGTGCCAATGAGCGTCTTTTCAAAGTGTCAAAATACCTACTATAAGGCTGGGATCACACATGCGAGAAACACGGCTGAGTCTCGCATGTGAAATCCCAGCTCTGGCGCCGGCACTCGGGAGTGGAGTGTGCGGCTGCATGTATTTCTATGCAGCCACACACTCCACTCCCGAGTGCCGGCGCCAGAGCTGGGATTTCACATGCGAGACTCAGCCGTGTTTCTCGCATGTGTGATCCCGGCCTAACACTAATCATCTCATGGATATCTTGGATTGACTCCAGTTTGAGTACTTAAAGAAACTTAAAATGGAAGATATGCTGTAGTATAAAGTACATTTATTGTTCTGCCCAGTTCACACAGCACAAGTTGAAAAGTAATTTGTACGAAGCAGAAAAACTTTAACCTATTGAAAGAGATTAATGGCTTTTGACCTTTTGTATAAATCAGGACATGACACTTTTTAAAACATGTTTAAAATCAAAATTTGAAGACCTATCTGTTAATGAATGTATAGCCCCCATTTCTTACTGCCTCCATAGCACCAACACAATGGAGGCTCACAATCTAATTTCTCAGGTTCAATCACAAATTTTGGTCAATTATAGTATGGGCAACACAATCACAAAGGGACATTATAAGCCTTTTTTATGAGATACCTGTGGGGTAAGTTACTTTCAGGGACTAGTAAAGCAGCACGCGGCACCATTGATATACCTGATGTGACTTACAACTGTATTTTTAAAAATAGTGCTAGCTAGATAAATGCTTTCTTACACTAAGAGACATGCAATGAAAAGTTTAATTTTCACAATACCTACGGAAACTGCCTTCACTATGTTTCTAAGCTCCTCATACCGGTGGCATCAGAGTATTTGAATGCACCTATATGGATATATGATGGTAAGAGAGGAATTTGAAGATCTATATCTGAGAAAAAAAACAATCAATATTTGTAAAGGTATATTATATTATATCATGAAAATACATTTTCCTACATGTAAAGATTAAAAACAAAACGGGAATCAGTAGGTGTACTCTTCATTTCTATGTCGGTATCGTCACTAGATTGGAGCCTGTTTTACAAAGAGCTAATTTACAGAAAAATAACTTTTTTCGCAATTGTGAAACCAATACAATAATATTTCTCATTTAATTCATTCCCTTTAGGTTAGAATGGTTTTCATTGAGGAGTCATTATCACATCCTACATCTTTGTTCTTACTTTACCCAGCGTTATCTCTAGATGTGTGCAGATCCTTGGATGATGGAACGTGACAACCTTGACATCTGATACATACGGTATGTAAATTGTTTTTCTTTCTGACTGTAAAGAACAAAGAAATCCTTAATGTAGACAATGAAAAAACAATTACACAGTTTTGTATGGTGAAGGTTCAGAAATTGTCACAAAATGTACTTATAGGAAAATACAGTACCACCAGGGGAAGGTTTTGTGCAATCTAGAAAACCACATTTGCTTTTTTTTCTTCAGAAACAGTACCCCACCTGTATTTAGGTTGTGTACCATATACAAAATGTGGTCAGCATTGGTCCTAATTTTTGGAAAAAATCAGCTACATTTTATAATTCTGTATAAGCCTTTCAAAGATGTTATACATATACAGTACAGACCAAAAGTTTGGACACACCTTCTCATTCAAAGATGTTTCTGTATTTTCATGACTATGAAAATTGTACATTCACACTGAAGGCATCAAAACTATGAATTAACACATGTGGAATTATATACATGTGGAAGTTAGTTACACACAGTATTGAGGTGAAAAACTTGGCAGATAAAATCAGCAGTAGGAAAAGTCCCTTAACACATTAAACATTAACTCACATCATCAGAGATTGGACGAACCCCCCGATGTTCGGGATCGGCGGATTCGCTCGAGTTTTTTGTAAAGTTCGAGTTCGGGGCCGGAGATGACGCGAACTTACATCCATACCCCGAACTTGAACTTTACAGATATGGGCCATTAGAAATATACTTACCTATCCAGCGACGCGTCCTCCCGTCCCGCTGACAGCGGGATGGAGGATGCGTCTCTGGACGGGAGGATGCGTCGCTGGACAGGTAAGTATATTTCTAATTGCCCTGGACCCGAACCTGAACTGTAACACTTCGGGACCATGTGACTGAACACTATACAGTTCGGGTTCGCCCATCCCTAACCATCAGTAGTTAAAACGTTACAGTGGTGGTTGCAGGGCTTACAGACTGGCCAGGTCACAGTCTTATATCATTAAGCCAGATCTATGCAGGTACTCTACCAATTAGACTAGGTTTAGTCATAAATTTAGACATTTTAGTCATAAGTCAGAGCTTCTATTAGGGCTTCAATCTGAAGCCATGAAAAATTGGATTCAGGTGTATCCGCCAATGGAAACATTGATTTTAATAAAGTAGTCTGCAAACATTTACAGTATTCACATGTGATCCACAACAACTGGCCCAACTGTACTGACAGTTACAATAAGGTCAGAGTGGCATAGGACAAAATCCACACTGAGGACTGGGGATGCAGTAGTGGAAGAAGTGACTGTTAATGCACATCCACCAGCCTTCAGCCTGGCAGTCAAACCTGCAAATTTGTATGCAATTTGAAGACCTGGCGGTGCCATACTATGTAAATAAATCTTTGGTTTTTAATGCATGTAAATTCCAAAGATTTTTATGCTATGTACAAGTAACACTATAGGTAGGACAACCCCTTTAGATGTGATCATCCAAGTATGATATAGTTCTAATGCAAAAAAAATCTTGAGATTCTTTTGATAAACGTCAGCTTACAATTACTGAAGTTATGCTACAGCTGCTTCCATTGGATCTGGCGCTTGCCTTCTCGCCATGCAGTGTCGCTGGGAGCACTCAGCCCGGGGTTACAGCTGTTGTAAATGTCTTATAAAGCAGACGTCAGACAACAATAAAACTATAGTAGTCACATGGCTGTTTAAAATGCAAATGAAATTGTTTCACAGCGGCATCGTAAAGATTTCATGGCACATAAACTGTGAGTATTGCAGTAAATCACCTTGCACTATTAAAGTCACTCCTCTTGTTCACAGTATAAATTCTTGACCTACTTATATAATTAATGTTGAACACACTTTGTTGTAATAAATATCCCTGCACACATTGACTTAGATTTGCCTTGTAAAAATCAGATAGAGAACCGGAACGCACCGCTACATAGTAGAATGGAAATTGTTGATTCATTATTGTTTATCTACAGTATAAAATTGATGATGGAACTTCGATGACAAATTCTATAGCTAATGTACTCTTATTGACCATGTGGTTATTCAAAGGAATACTCCAGTCCTTAAATCATTTTCCCTATACATACATTTAGCAACAGTAGATTAATATGTAATATTTGGAGGTACAATCCTGTCCATTTTTCTCTACAGTTGTGATTTTGTTTACATAGTTTCTCTTTCTTTTTTTATGTTTTTCTTGGTACCAGCAATACACCCAATTAGTACAGTTATTTTTCAATTGTCAGCTCTCGATTTGTTGCCTGAAGTTACATGAAAGGCCCCCTTCACATGTGTTTTTTCACACGTACCGGAGACACACATGCACACCCATTATAATCTATGAGGCTATGCACATGTCCATGTGTCTCTCACCCACACGTAGACATATCCACTTTTTATGGCTGCACGGATGACAATACGGATGACAAGTGCACACCTGTGACTCCTACCGGATCAGAATGTAGAAATGACAGATGTTTAAGGTGTTAAAACTGTGCAAAAGATAGATAGATAATAGATAGATATCTGTGAGATATATAATTAGTGCCTTGCGTCTGTAGTTTACTGTACATGGATTAATCTATTAAGTTAATAAATAAATGAAAAAAATGATGAATAGCCAGTAAAATCTAATTATACAGCTGTGAGCTGATATTATTAGCCTGGGAAGCTCCATGGGTATTAACCCCTTCCCAGTATATACATATACATACAGTACCGACCAAAAGTTTGGACACACCTTCTCATTCAATGATTTTTCTGTATTTTCATGACTGTGAAAATTGTAGAATCACACTGAAGGCATCAAAACTATGAATTAACACATGTGGAATTATATATTACACTTTACAAAAAAGTGTGAAACAGCTGAAAATATGTCTTATATTCTAGGTTCTTCAAAGTAGCCACCTTTTGCTTTGATTACTGCTTTGCACGCAGAAAAGGTGAACTGATGGACTCTACATGCCTGGTTCCCACCGTGAAGCATGGAGGAGGTGGTGTGATGGTGTGGGGGTGCTTTGCTGGTGACACTGTTGGGGATTTATTCAAAATTGAAGGCATACTGAACCAGCATGGCTACCACAGCATCTTGCAGCAGCATGCTATTCCATCCATTGCGTTTAGTTGGACCATCATTTATTTTTCAACAGGACAATGACCCCAAACACACCTCCAGGCTGTGTAAGGGCTATTTGACCAAGAAGGAGAGTGTTGGGGTGCTACGCCAGATGACCTGGCCTCCACAGTCATCAGACCTGAACCCAATCGAGATGGTTTGGGGTGAGCTGGACCGCTCACCGCTTCAATTTTGAATAAATCCCAACAGTGTCACCAGCAAAGCACCCCCACACAATCACACCACCTCCTCCATGCTTCACGGTGGGAACTAGGCATGTAGAGTCCATCTGTTCACCTTTTCTGCGTGCAAAGCAAAAGGTGGCTACTTTGAAGAATCTAGAATATGAGACATATTTTCAGTTGTTTCACACTTTTTTGTAAAGTGTAATGTATAATTCCACATGTGTTAATTCATAGTTTTGATGCCTTCAGTGTGATTCTACAATTTTCATAGTCATGAAAATACAGAAAAATCTTTGAATGAGAAGGTGTGTCCAAACTTTTGGTCTGTACTCTATATATATACAGGTGCATCTCACAAAATATCATCAAAAAGTTAATTTATTTCAGTTCTTCCCAATATAAAAAGTGAAATCTTTTATTTTTTGCCCCCATTAAAAAACGGGGGTGATCTATTTTAAAGTTTTTAATTTCTTTTTAAAGTTGATGATTATGGCTTACACCCAAATTTTGAAAACCAAAAGTCATTATCTCAGAAAATTAAAATTACTTTAGAACCCCATTGAAAAAAAGGGATTTAAAATCTGAAAAAGTTGGCCTACTGAAATGTAAGTTCAGTAAATGCACTCCCAAACTTGGCCGGGGCTATTTGGCATCAAGCCTGGAGGCGATTTTGCCCCCGGGGGCCCCGCTGAGGTCTTTGGGGAAAAAAAGGTTGTTTGGGTAGCAGGCCCTTTATTATCTGCATTTTTGGGCTGGGGCGTCGCTCATCTTCCTCTATAAAAAAAAGGTTTAGGGGAGCTGCTAGACAGTGAATACTGTGGGGGGTTGCCCGTTTTTTAGGAAAACCCCCCATGTTTTCAGGCTGTCTACAGTCGCAAATCCTGCAAATGCGGGGAAAAAAAACAAATCTCAGAGCATGCACAAAAAAATCGGGGGAAAACTCGAGCATTTCCCGGGAAAAAAACCCCAAAAAAACGAGGGATACTCGTCAAACACTACAAACACCCTAATCTGAAAGTAC